>ML786713.1:314842-329261 GCA_009831015.1 Picea engelmannii | reverse complement strand
ATCATTTTCAATCAATTCATCTCAAGTGTGTGAAGACCCTTCAACATTCTAAACTACATGGAAATATCTCTTTGGTACATGTATATTCCATAAACTTAACCTTGTTTAAATATCTTTAGAATGAGACTGAACCATGAGAATATGTCTTAACAAAAGGAACCTAAAGACTACTACAAATTATACATTTCTTAAATGACAATATTTTTTGATAACTTGATCATGGATACATGGATATAGGTAGAGCAAGTTTCATATTTTTCTTACAAACCATGTTATCAAGATTTCACATTTAAGGGGACATTCCCGTCCCAACCTTCGTTGTGAGTCTAGAGCATACTAAAAATCGTAATTTGTCATGTCTGCGACCTTTAGGATTCCGCCATCTGTCATGTCCACAACCTGTAGGAATCCACTTCCCTTGGTCCTTTGTCGTTTGTCGAAACCAACCATCTATCCATGTTTGCTTTAAAATGATCTAGGTTTGTTGTTTTGTAGAATTATGATTGGTCGAAGTTGCTTGGATTCTATCTCCCACATAAGAGTTAAGGGCATTAAATTAGATTTAATTGGAGGAGAATCATCTAACAATTGCATGGGTATTAGAAATTGCATGGGTATAGATGAGTTTTAGTTGGAGGGGAATTTAATGTCTATTCAGACTCGAAGTATTAGAGCACTCAACATTGTCGTTGAATGTTTACAAGTAACATGAATGTGTTAAAAGTTTGTGGAGATATTACTTTTTCATTCAAGATGGGGCAACTCAAATGACCATCAATTATAACACATGTGTGAGCAAACAACATCTTCTTTGATTTTAGTGCACTATGGCTTATTGACCCCATCTCACCCAATTTTTTTCACACTTGATTGAGTTGTGCCAATTACCCACTAAATTGTCTCAATACATAACAATCACCCTCAATTTCCTCTTACTCCAATATTCCTCCCACCGTATGTCCATTTATGATTAACTCATTGGAATCTTATGTTTTTTAGGCACCATCCACAACTACCATCTGCTTGCAAATGAAAATGAAACAAATGAAGTTGTTGAATGGATCCTCTATCATCCAAAAGAAACACCTCCTATCTTTAAACAAGGTAATCACTAGAACAATTCAACATTCTCTTTCCCCTATGGATATGCTAATATAAATGAAGTTGTTGAATGGATCCTCAATCATCCAAAAGAAACACCTCCTATCTTTAAACAAGGTAATCACTAGAACAATTCGACGTTCTCTTTCCCTTATGGATATGCTAATATATTTTTATATTTGAGATTTCATTTTTTCTATTATTTGACTTTTAAAGTTACATATCCCTTAGTAATTTTTGTATACTTTAACTTTTCCATATATCTCATATTCATATAAATAAATAAATAACATAACATATTATTATTATATATATAATAATAATGATGATGCTTCAGATGGGGTGACACGTTGCACAAAACCGCCACCTGGTATGGCGCCTAGCCTCGGTTTAAATGCGGCAAGCTACTCCCCATCTATTCAGCATTAACGATGGTAGCAGACCATTACAACAGACCTCCGGGTGAGCGACTTCTCCCTCGCGGGAAAGGGCCGACACTGCAAGCATTTAGTATGGCAGAGTTATTGCGAGGACAGGAGTAGCCGTCCCACAAGATTGTGAAAGCGAAGAGGCATGGTCACATTCGACTCATTCTTGCTCTGCAATTTTCTGCCGACTATGAGCTCTGGTGTGTTTTTCTTTGCATCCTTCAGAATTCTCCGAGGCCTGGTGAGTTTGATACCCACTCCTGCTCCACGATGCCCAGGGAGCGAGGCAAGCCTCGTCGGGGGTCGACTTGGTACACCCACGCTGCTCAACGCCAGAGGAGACAACATATGGAAAGAGCACTCTCGCTGGCCAACTCCATTCTTTGTCAGAGAGCAAGGGTTGCCTGTCTCGCACTCCATGCTCCTACAATTGAGTCTGTGACGGAGGAGCACGGTTAGACCCCACCAACACGGGATAATTGGTAGCCCACAAGCATTATGTAAGAAGAAAATCTTCCAACTGCACCTGAAACTCTAGCTGGAAGTAGCATGAGGGGGAGGCTTGAGGAGGATTTCCCAACCTATTACTGCAAGGAAATACCATACACGGAAGACACTCAGGCAAGAGACAACACAAGGGGGAGGCTCTGTGAGGATTTCCCAACGTGTTATGTTGAGGAAGTGCCTTACATGGATGTGGTCTCGCAGGGGACCTCCGCGGTAACGGTGCACCATACGGACATAGCAACCATGGAAAAAGATGAGGCTAGCGCAGAAGCATGGATGGTTATTCCAGGCGAGGCAGACACAAAGGGAATGCATGCACGATCCGGTGCCCAACCACCATTCATCCACGCGGCACACCTGGATCTAGTGTTTGAACTTCGAGGACAAATGACAGACCAGGAGCACAGAGCCCTCCTAATGGGACATTGTTTGGATATGCTTCTGGACGCTTACTCCAATGCCCCGACGAATCGAAAATGTCCAACGTGCGCCCAACCGTTTGTCATTCAGGCCAGAGCAGTGTGGCAGGAGGACAAGGGCGACAAGCCACCGGGTATTTGATCATGTCATTTTTAGTTTGGTTTTTTCTTTCACTTCCAGCCATGCTGGGGCTCCTTTTTGCTTTTAATCTTGTTGTTCAGAGTCAAGACGATGTATGGCCATCTTTTTTGGTTTCCTTTGAGCAAGACAGATGGCGAAACAATCTTTTGTTTTTTTTTCCAGAAGAAACATACGTGCCCCAAATTGTGCTGGTTTCCGGTAAAATGGCGACATATTTGATGGCTGCAGCACCGCTGTATCTCTCTGTATCTTTTGTTAATATAATATAGCACGTAATACCCTTTTTTACTTAATAATAATAATAATAATCTATTTTTAAGATCATAAGCTATGAGACCCCTTGTTTGTGAGACAAAACCTTATGTTTAAATTTTTCCTTACTCCCCTTCTCACGTGGCCTACCACAAACTTATGGCCTACCACAAACTTAACCCTATCTTGAGATTTCTTCCACGTTAAGACTCCCCTTTCCCTTCTCACATGACCACGTGACCAACCCTGTTAAGAGAACGAAACCCTCCCTAATTTTCTCCAGCTTTAAACCTCTCAAACTTCGGTAATTCTTGTTCTTCCTATAAAAATCCGATCAGTATTTCCGCTGATTTATAAAAGTTCCCTGTCAAGTCACTCTCTTCTTCCAATTCTATTGCATTCGTGGCATTTTGCTAAATTTCAACCACATCGGTGAAATTTTGAGCTGTGAAAGGGCTCTCTACATTGCTTCCGTCTGGCTCAGATCTATCAGATTCCCCAAGTTTTCTCTGTGATTTAGCCGGGGTTTTAACGTTACAGAAGGATTCGCGGTCTACATTTCACACTTTGAAACCATGGTGGGGAATTCGTAAAACCCTTTGAATTCACTGTGCAATTGTTGTTTATAAAATAATCTGATTTCCCAGATCCAGACATCGAAGAACCCCGATTTTTCTCAATTTGATCCCGTGAAGTTTAAAACCTAGAGATCCATGGAAAATTACCCTATTTTCCAGTTTGTTTATGTTTAAAAAATGCAATAAAAAGTATGTTTTGTTTACAGGAATCAAGTGTTCACATAATAGTATGCTTTGATTTGAAGAATTTAAAGATCCAATGCAGCGCTTTTTTGTAATTTAGTAATTTATATTGATTTAGAGAAATATCTCTTTATAAATCCTTACTGATCCATTTTTTCAACTTTTTGATTTTCTGGCTATGGTTTGCAGCCTCTCCGACTTGAAATCAAGGTATTTTCCTCATTTTTTCCATTTATCAAATATTGTGGTTTCTGTCTTGGAGTCACTAACCCCGTGGAATTATCCCTTACAAACTATTACGTATACCCCAGTATACCAAAAACATGTTTATTCAGCCAGAGAGCACGATTTAGCTGACTTCATTTTTCTGAAGCATTAAACATAGGGGGCTTGTTTGGCATACTAGTTTCACTCAATTTAAGATCTGGTATGTAGCAATGTTAAATCAGGTTGCAAGTTCAATCGCAATGTATATTTTGAGCTAGTGAAGTTCAGGGCTCAAATGTAATTTCATGTTTATTAGGCACCCATGTTATCACCATGGTCTGTGGAGTCCACACTGACAACTCATGAATTTTTTATCATCAGGGTCTACCTGTGTACCATTTTGCTCATAGCGGTCCTGACAACCCAAGAACTCCCCAAATCACTCCCCCCTAAAGAATTCAATGAAATTGCTTGAAAGAGGGGTGGGGGGGGTGAACGGTAAAATCCCATTAGTTTGCCTTTGCAGGGCACAATGTATGTGCAGAATATAAACCCAAAGCCAATTGACGAATGCACCCCCGTAGGAGAGTTCTCAGTTCAGGCTCTAAGTCACCTAGAGAGTTTGATCTTACTGTGGTTCCCTCGTTTCTCAGTGGCTGTGCGCTAATGAGTGCATATAGTCCTCTTTGATCAGAAAATAAATTGTTCACATTGATAGTAGGTCTGTGTTGTTGAGTACACAATGCTGTCCCATGAGGAAAAAGTATCCCATTTTGTCTATATCAGAGAGAAATTAGAATCTGTCTGCTTTTTATTTGCTTGCAAAATGGTGCTAACAAATATGTATGTTTGTATCTACTCATGCCAGAGGAAACTTGCCCAAAGGTCTGAACGTGTAAAGTCTGTAGATCTTCATCCTACAGAGCCATGGTAATTCTGTTCTCTCTCTTTTTTTGAGTTTGTCAAACGTTAGAGGTTTGTAGTAGGCTTTGTGTATTGAATTTAATTGATTGTGGCCTACTTATTAGCATGTTCAGCTGGTTAAATGCGTGTGTGTATTGAATTTAACTGATCATGGCTTACTTATTAGCATGTTCAGCAGGTTAAATGTGTGTGTGTGTCTTCTCTTGGTTTCAAAGGATTTTCCTGTAGTCAAAAGCAAAAAAGTTTGTTTTGGTTGCCTTAAGTTTGGAACATTGGTTATCTAATGTTCTTGATATATAGCTAACAGATAAGGCCAGGACCTAAGCCCATAATCAACATTCTCTTTTTGGCACAATTTAGAACATAGTCTTTCTAGATTCCGCTCAAGCTTCTTTGAAAGGGCTGCAAACATTCCTATTTGGTTTCAATCGACCACTCTCTTATACATTCCTTTTGTTTTTGCCCATGCAGGATGCTTGCAAGTCTATATTCTGGCAGTGTTTGCATATGGAATTACCAGACACAGGTGATTACTGTTGCCATGTTACTTTCAGCTTTGATGCAAATTAGGGTGCACTAATCCCACATGTGCAGTATGGTTTCTACATAGCACCTGTCATCTATGCATTCTAATGGTTTATTCATTGCTTAGGTGAGCTTGAAACTTATCTGTTCTGTTTGTTAACCAACACCAAGGTAAAGTATTTTATGTTTTTCACCGTCCCTTCAATGTCCCCGAAGTCGGATTTAAGCTATATTTTGCACTGCGTCAAAACAGATGCACCAGGATGTACTGCCACAGCTGAAGTAAGCTAGCAACCTTTGAAGTGAAACAACGGCAGTACATCCTGGTGCTTAAAGCAGTGCATTTTAATTTATCTCAGATATTGAGTGCATCAAATGTATATTTAGTTCTATCAACAAAACCTTTTCAGGGAGGATATAAATGCTTTGACAATTTCCTATTCTGATGCAACTTTGCCCATCTGAGATGGTGGATGTGTTTGTAGTTTGTATTATAGATCAGTATAAATTTTTCATTTTGATTTTGGGTTCGTGACACTTGGGTCTCAAACATAACTCTACACTTATTAGGTGCCCACGTTGAAACATTCTGTGCCTACATCGTTAGCATGGCTTAGAATATCTGCATCAGCCAGTGTGTAGTACTGTCTGCACAGTTCTGGTAACCTGGGAATACTCCAATTCCCTTTCGAGTTTTAAGATTTACACTGCTTTGTGAGTCCAAGCATTTGTTTACACAGCTTCACACCTTGTTCAGAGTTTTTTAAAACTTTCTCACTGCTTTCGCTGTTTTGGCATTTTGTCATTAGTGCGAGACACCATTTACTGAGAAAAGTAGATCAAGCAACATGTAAATAGATGCTGCATATGGTTAGCTTTTGCCCATTTCCTCAAATATCCAATGTTGCAACACAGTGTTCAAATTTTCCCTTTTAATGTACTTGGGGTTAAACACTATTGATATTCATTAATAAAGGACAGTAACAATGCCAGCAATGGATAATCGTAATAATTAGTTATAGTGCAGGGTTGGCGCTTTTGTGAATAGTTACGAGAAGGTTATATATTATCATCCCCTATTGTACTATATTATTAGGTCGGAATTATTTATACTTTTCCCTTTTGGTCCATTACAAGTGGCATCTGAGTCTTTTTCTGATCACTCTAGAGTCTAAACAGTCTAATTTTTATCTTCATTTATCAGCCTAGAAAGCTTGCTTCGTCATTTGTCAAACTTGTCCCATATTTCAAAATAACTATATAGAAAAAAATTGATAAACCCAAAAAGTGTACACAGACACACTCACAGAAGCCTCAAGGGTTAGCTCAATTGGTTGAGCCATTCGCCCAAGGCATGTTGATGATAGGGAGGCCATTGGTCACAGGTTCAAATCTGGCTGAGTCCCTTGGGTTTAGCAGCTGCTATTGTGGCTGGCAGTTGAGCTGCCCTTCTGGGGAAGACGGGGGTATCTGGAAAGGTTTTCCTTGGATATATATATTAGAGAGAGAGAGAGTGCCATGTCTCCATTTTTGGGTTTCTTTGTTTTGTAGTAGGAGGGACTTCCATGGCTTGTCAGTGGAGAAAAAGGAGTACAAAGGGGGTCATTTAATGTGACTTGGTTAGGAGATGTTATGTTTTTAAAGTGACATTATGGAAATAAAGTAACTTTAGATTAATAAGTTACTTAACCATTATTAAAGTGACTTTTAATCTTAAAGTGAAAATTGGAGGTAAAATAAGGGTTATATTTGATTTGGTCAAAAAGGGGAAATTCTAGAAGTTACATTTGATTTAGTAAAAAATGGGAAAATTCTAGAAGGCATGGAGAAAGGATAAAAGGAGGGGTAGAGCCTCACTTTGGCATGATGATTTGATTAACCTTTTGTATGGTGCTATTGGAGCCATTGTTTCGTTAGGGTTTAGCAAAACCCTTCCATTGTTGGTCTTGTTTCGGTGGTGCAATATCCACCCTAGCTACGCAAGGAGGATCCATCCAAGATCTTCATTGGAGCTTCATCTTGGGTTTGTCTTTAGTTTTAGGTTATAGTGATCTGCTTGAAGAGGTTATGGCACTTGGAGGGTTGGATCTCATATGTTGAGGGGGCCATGACATGATTCCAGGTTTTTGACTTGTATTGTGTGTTCTCCATTGATGTATTGCAGCTGCCATAGCAGCCTTTGGACCCTTGTGGTCAGATCTTCTTTCATAATAAAATACCATCTATTGTCTCTTCTATTTCTGGTGTATTTGTATTACATGCAATATGTTTGACAAAATGTCTATTAGTAGAATGCATGCAAGCTGTTTGTGAAAATTTGTCAACCAGATTAGAGCATCAAGAACACTTATTGCACAGAAGGACATAATATTCCAACCCATTCTATTGGGGGTATTAYAGAGAGTGAGAGAGAGAGAGAGACATGCACACATGTATATGCWTATCCTATCTCTCAGAGCATTTGATCATTCCTTCCAACAGATCTCTCTCTCTCTCTCTCTCTCTCTCTCTCTCTCTCTCTCTCTATATATATATATATATATATATATATATATATATATACACACACACACATGCATATGCATATTCCATCTATTAGAGTATTCAATCATTCYTTCYAGCAGACCTTTGTTTTGTTGTTCTCYGTCACCATTGTTCCCTCATTTGTCACATTCCTTCTGTCCTCTGTTACTATGCTGATCAAACTCCAATACTTTTTTTTTTCCAAGAAAAAARACTGTATTTTTATTTGAGATAAACAAAAATACAATACTCAGGTGCTCTAGGCACAGTCCAAAAAGGATCATCCAGAGATAGATGTCTTCATAATCTTTCACTATAGTAGTACATCCAGAAATATGCACAGGCTTCATAATATCAAGTATACTATGTATCAAGAAATTGAAAAACAAGCAGTAGATTTAACTGTTCCATGTACTGACATTTTACAAGTTCAAAAGGAGTTCAGAAATTAACTGTCTTAACCGTCCCATTTAACTGTCTTAAAACCACTGTGTGGCCATTGTGTACTTCTTCCAAGGAACCATAAAGCTCAGGTAGTTGAAGTCCTTCCTTCGAGAGTTGATGTACAATCTTGTTGTGCTCTTTATAAATATGAATATAGCTGACCCAAAGAAACTGATTAGATATTGTCTTTAATTACTGTGCTAGTGGAAGGAGAGAATTATTTTGTACTTGGAGGCTTCCTTTCATCCAAGTAATGACCATAGATGAATCACCCATGTCTTGAAGCTTATCAATCCCTCTGTCCAAAGCAGATTTTAGTAAGTAGTATAAGACCTTGAATTCCCCTTGGTTATTTGTTCCTCTTCCAGTGTTACCTTTGACCTGAAATCCGTGTGTCTCTGAAAAATATAGAAGGAAGTCAATCCCATTGATAGAATCTGGGCCTTGACAAGCCCTATTGAAATATTCCCCAAGCTAAAGACTTGTCCACCTGTACCTCTGATAGAATTCTTTGTGGTTTAACCTTTGGAATAACCTTATAAAATGCAAATAAAACATTAACCTGGGCAGCTACCTGAAAAGTAGGCGTCATTTTCTCTTCAAACAAAATAGAGTTTCTAGCTATCCGTATTTCCCACAGAACCAGAAAAGGGATTGCCTTAAAGCACTTTAGATCTTGCTGAGTAAACCAAACATTCAGACATATATCTAGGGATTAACATTTCCAAAGGTTCTGGGTACCCAAAAGCTCCCCAGCCTCAACCCAGACTTTCTGAGAAAAATTACAGATCACACTCAATATTTTATGTCCAACAATAATCAACATACATGGGAAAGCCAAAATCAAGCTTATGCTGGCCTTGTCCTACATGTTGTTCATAATGCCTAGTCTCAGACTCTCAGCAAAGGTTGGCTTTACATGCCGGACTGCAATGGAAAGAAGAACAAAAAGTTGAAATACATGCAGACAGTTTAATGCACAAGATCTTCAAAAGTTCTCTTGATAATCGTGGTGTTGCTATTTACCTGCATGTATATGTCCCAGGGGCCATATGAGACACTACAAATATGATCTTAATATCTGAATTTGTTAATTATTATAATTGCTGAAAGGCTGCACAGCAAGGCAGAATGGCTGGATTTGGCAGATTCAGATTACTCCAGGGGAATAAGACATCTGTAGACATAGTTGAAAAGTTTAAAGGGTAATCTTATATTTTGATCCTGTGACTTAAAGGAGATATAACATTGTTTCTCTGAGATTAAATAAAAAATAATGCTGCCTATGTCATATTTATGATTTTATCATGGTTTATTCCTGTTTTTTTTTTTTCCAAGGAAAAAAAGTGTAATTTTATTACATCATGGTGTACAAAATTACATTCTGTATATGCACCTCTTGGTGTATTCTGTTACATTGGAGTCTATAGCTGAATGCTATCTTTTGCATTTCGAGAATGCTTCTGCACTTTGTTACTTCCACAAAAAATCTGTTTCTTTGGACTTTCTGGAACAGGTACTGCTGTATGTGCTTCGGCCGATCCTCATTTAGGACTGTTTTTTTGGTTTATTCCTGTTATCTATCAGTATCTTGGTTTATATTTTGCTTGACAGAATTATATCTACTATGTAGTATGATTTCCTTCAAAAATTGAATTTTCTCTGTATAAAGTTTAAACCTAATTTAAGCTGAATCTTATTTATGGCAGACTTTGGCAAAGTCTTTTGAAGTCACAGAACTTCCAGGTATGTACAGTAGAGGCATATTCTATAGATCATATTGACATGGCAGAATATATAAGTTGTCTGTGAAGTGCATATTCTAATGCTACTGCTTATTTGCAGTGCGGTCTGCCAAGTTCATAGCACGCAAACAATGGGTCATAGCTGGTGCAGACGACATGATTATCCGTGTTTACAATTATAACACAATGGATAAGGTGAAAGTATTTGAAGCACATACTGATTATATCAGGTGTGTTAGTGTTCATCCAACCCTGCCATATGTGCTGTCATCATCTGATGACATGCTAATCAAGCTTTGGGACTGGGATAAAGGTTGGCAATGTACTCAAATATTTGAAGGTCACTCACACTATGTGATGCAAGTTGCATTTAATCCCAAGGACACAAACACATTTGCGAGTGCCTCACTAGACCGCACTATAAAGGTGGGAGGCAATGCTCTTTCGTAATTCCCGAGTTTATAGATAAACTTTACTTTGGCAGAAATTATCCACCGAGGAATCTCTTCTTTTGTTCCTCACGGTGAACTCTCAAATTTGTTACTTCTCTTAGATAGTGAAAAGTAGAATATACATATTTTAAAATGTTATAGCCTTGTATAATTTGTTTCGTACTGATTTATTTTAACCTGAATGCATCAATCAGATCTGGAATCTTGGCTCGCAAGAACCAAATTTTACTCTTGATGCCCACTTAAAGGGTGTAAACTGTGTTGATTACTTCACAGGAGGCGACAGGCCATATCTTATTACAGGTTCAGATGATCACACAGCAAAGGTGCTCAAACAAATAGATTATCTAGAAATGTAATTGATTTACACCTCAGACTTGTCTTAAATCATTAAGAAATTTGGCCTACCCTTCAATTTCTTTGTGTGCTGCTATCAGGTTTGGGACTACCAGACAAAAAGTTGTGTCCAGACTCTGGAAGGACATACACATAATGTATCTGCAGTCTGTTTTCACCCTGAACTTCCTATTATCATCACTGGCTCGGAAGATGGTACAGTTCGTATTTGGCATGCAACAACATACAGGCAAGTTTAGTTGGATTATTTTATATGTAGGTTATAAAATTATAAACATAATATACTTCTAATTTCTAACAGTTAATGGCATTCACTCTCATAGCACTTTTGGTGACCCATGCCTAACCTCATGATTCTCATGTTCACAATTTGATATAACTTATAAGATATAGGCAAGTGATTATTCTATACGGACCAGAATGGTTTGCAAATTGTTTCAATGTTTGGTTTGACTTTGGTATTTTGTACATATTAATTTAGCATTTTCTTGTTTGTAAGAGAAGGAAAGCAACAGTTTTAAAGGGATTCAATCTTTTAGTACATGAGGTATCTGGATGGGAAAAAGTTATACCGTATGGAATAACTGCCTTGGTTTTAGTTGGAACTTGTATTCACGAGCTCCATAGTGAAACAGGGTTTTGGACAATTCCTAAAACGTCGTAAATTTGTCATCTTTGTGAACAATTCCTAAAACGTCGTAAATTTGTCATCTTTGTGACACTAAGAGGGTTGGAGATGAAAAACACTTTGTCTTAGAATGTCCCGTGTACACCCACATTAGATCACAATTTCAAAATATATGTTATGATACCGACCTTCCTAACCTTTTAACTCATCAAAACTATAGTGATTTAAGAATGCTTCTCTTAAAGCTTTTTGAGTATAGAAATAAAATTCTAAAGCAAGCCAAGTAATTCCTTACCTTTCTTAAGGTCTGATAGACCAAATTTGGTCTCAGTGGACGTTAACCATCATGATCGTCAAATTAAATTGTTTAACTACATCTCAACCATTCTCTTAATGCCAGGTGAATTTGAAAATTATGTGGATCAAAGAATACATGCATGCAGTTGTGGTCACCATCATTTCTCAGAGGGGAATGCATTCGATTTGGTTTTGTTTATCTTAAAACTGACATGTCACATTCGTGAGTGAATTGCTTATTTGAATTCAGTCTTGCAACTAATTGCTCGAATTCAAAACTTCATTGATTTTGTATATTTTGAGCATTTGGGCACCATATTTTTTTAATGCATGAAAGCAAAATCCATTGCTTTAGAACTTCTTGCAAAGTCTATTCTTTGTTTTGTTGGAATAGATAGAATCTACATTGCATGACTTCCTTATATGCTATGGCACTCCCACTTTGTATTACATTGGTGTGATTCCTTAGTCCCACTGACCTACTTTTGTGGTCATTTGTTGGACATACATAAAATTATCTCATCTTATCTTATCTTCTACTGTCCTCAAATTTTGCTGATTTCAGAATTTCGGGAGTTCTTATTTTCTGGTTTAGGTTTACTACAAGTCACTTCTTTAATGTTTAATAACTCCAGAATTTCCTTGCAAACTCTTTTTCAACAATAGAGTTCTGAGCTTAATCTTTGATAATATGAACTTTTAAAGTGGAAGCCTGAGCTGTGGAAATATTTCGGTTACTTTCTGTCTTGCTTATTCTGCTCTAAATCATAGATTGGTAAGTTTGTGTAAATGTGAGGGTTGAATGCCTTAAAATCTGTTTATTAAATATAAATACAATGACTAATACAAGAAGGATTCTTTTGCAGGCTCGAGAATACTTTGAACTATGGGCTAGAACGAGTCTGGGCCATTGGCTATTTGAAAAGCTCAAATCGGTGAGTACAATATGTTTGATGAAGCCAGATGATTTTACGTTTATTGTTACTACCAAATAGATTACATTGCCTGTGTAGTTTTTGGCAAGCTATTCCAGAAACACCATTGACCAGAAACAAATTTGACTAAACGGACCAACTCTTCAGATATTCAAAACAAACGTTAGCAAATATTTAATAATAGTAAAGTCCATGGGTATCAACTGTCTGTCATTATCTCTTTGTAGATATGCTTTGATTTTAGATACACTTTAATGTGCTATTTTCACATCCTCTAACAGTCATGTAAGTAACAGTAAGTTGGATTATGAGGTCTGGTTCATTAACCTGCTGGGTGCTTAGGGTTCCTCGGATAGTTATTTCTTCCTTCTGCCTATATTGACTTATTGCAACTGTAACTTAGTCTACTTTCTACACTTTCTTTAAGCAGTATCACTACCTTGCTATTGGTAGGGTTGCTATTGGATACGATGAAGGTACAATCATGATCAAGATTGGTCGAGAAGAGCCAGTTGCTAGCATGGACAGCAGTGGGAAAATCATTTGGGCAAAGCACAATGAAATACAGACTGCAAACATTAAGGCAGTTGGAGCAGACATTGAGGTCAGAAATATGATTTTTAGAATGCTCTTCAATATCAACACTAGTTACAAAATTTGGTTATAGTCTTAAAAATATATTCTGAATGTTTATATGTCTTTTACAGGTGACAGATGGGGAGAGATTGTCTTTAGGTGTGAAGGAATTGGGAAGCTGTGATCTATATCCACAGGCAAGAACCTCAGATTAGCTAAAATTTCTTTAGCTGGTTCCAGGACTAGAATTAGTGTTTATTTGCTCTCTAACATCTCCTCTAGATAAAGAACATATGAAGGTTAGGGTTATTGATTTATCTTATTGTCTCAAATTATTACATTATGTTTAGCATGCTTATTGATTTCTTTATTGTCTCAAGTTGTTGCCATAGTTACCTGACTTGGCTCAGTGAAAAACTCACCGAGGCAAAAGAGTTGAGTTTGACTTTGCTTGAAAAATACTCCGCAAGTACAAAACTGGCCAAAATGGTTTAAATGATCCAAAATGGGTCTTTTCTATTTATAACCTCCCCAGCGAGTTTTTTGGCTGGTCAAGGAGTGAAACTTGTTGACCCTGACATTGACCTAAGAGTACTCACCAGTCAAGGGTTTTCCCTGGGAGCACTCATGGTTCAAACGCAAGTTGCCAAGTCAAATTCACCTCTTAAACTTGTTGACCTAGACCTTGACCTGCGAGTACTTGTGGGTCAAGGGTTTGCCATGCAAATACTCATGGTTCAAACGGAAGTTGGCAAATAAAACTCGCTGGTGATTCAAATGGGCTCGGCTTGGGGCCGAATCCGGTTTGAACAGCCACTATAATTAGTTTTCATTTGCTGTCTAACATTTCCTCTAGGTCAAGAACATATGAAGGTTAGGATTATTGATTTATCTTATTGTCTCAAATTATTACATTATGTTAGCATGTTTATTGATTTATTTTATTGTCTCAAATTAATGGTATTGTTACCTGACTTGGCTCCTTAAAAAACTTGCCAAAGAAAAAGAGTTGACTTCAACTCTGCACAGAAAAAAATTGGAATGTACAAAACTGGCGAAAATGGCTCTTTTCTGGGTATTTAATAATTTATAACCTGCCTAGTGAGTTTTTTGGCTGGTCGGTGAGTGAAACTCATTGACATGGACCTTGATCTGCAAGTATTTGGTGGTCAAGGTTTTGCCCCGTGAGTACTCAC
>ML786713.1:278746-294570 GCA_009831015.1 Picea engelmannii | reverse complement strand
TAAATGCCAAATATATGATATATTCATGATGTTCTGTAGCAACTACATCACGGGAGCCTGAGGTGGGCCACCCACATTCACATGTACAACTCTCGTGTAAACATTTCTCAATACATCAACATATAGCACCCCTAGGTTGTTTAGACCTAACGTCCCACTTAACTTTTTGATATAACATTGATCATGTCACTTGATAAAGTGACTTACATAACCCTTAATATATTAAATTTGTGTTATATTCAAACAATCTCGATGTAAAGATTTTTATTAAAATATATGCTACATTTCCAAGAAAAGAGGGATCTTTTTCACTGTTCAGGATAACTTTGTTAATGCTGTAGAAAGAAATTTGGAGACTCAAATGGGCGATCCTGATTAAAAGGACAACACTAATACGGCTTCTTTAATATTTGAGGGTGAAGATTACATTTCTAATGAAGTAATATAGTTCATACTAAGTAGGATTCTTAGATGTGGGGCGGTTAAAATATCCATATTTAAGCGAGAGCACTATGCACTATATATTAGAAAATATTTTTAATTTGACTAGCTCATATGCAGCTATACCTTCTGTGTGAGTTTATACTTTGAGATGGAACATGGAGGAAGACAGAGTTAAGAAGTTTTACATTCGTTCTGAGACATCAATGTAAAAGTATTTCCTTGGATCCACTGACAAAATTGTCTTGGCACTGCCACTGCAGGGTAACTATAAACATTTGACCTGTAATGCTAAACTTAAACTCAAGATCCACCTATTTTAGTGTAATTGAGGATGGGAGAGGATGAATATCATGCAATGGAGCTCTAAAGTGCTAGGAGGTTAATGGCAGGCATACATTAGAATCTCAGATGATGGCAGGGGGTTGTATGTTAGCTACTGCCACGTGGAATAATGCCAGGCAACCTGTACAGCCATGATGCATGTGGAATGCCAGCATTATGACACATGGCCTGCATGAGAGTGAACCACTTGTCATTGTCCATTGTATGGCTTGCTGCTAGCCTCCCTGAAGGTCGCTACAACGTGGTGGTTCCACTGCATGATATTTATCCTCCCCCATTGAGAATTGCAGCATCCCTTGTATCCAGTTTTTAATTCACAATCTGAGAAACTTATTACTTGAAATTCTGATTTATATGGATTTCATCAAGCTCACCTCTAAAAGGAGTAGAGGAGGCCCATATTTTTATAACTTTATAAATAAATAAATTTCTAATACACAGTATTTTGAAATATGCTTCAAGAATTAATATACCTGATATCTTTCTTTTTCTTTGTTCTCTGTGGTGCAGTTAGACTTGGCAGAGGAATGTCTAAGCCACGCAGCTGATCTAAGTGGATTGTTGCTTCTCTACTCTGCATTAGGAGATGCAGAAGGGATGGCCAAACTTGCCGTACTTGCCAGAGAGCAGGGGAAGAACAATGTTACATTTCTTTGTTTATTTATGCTAGGCAAATTAGAAGAATGCATCGAGCTCTTGGTTGAGAGGTAACCCCTCTCAATGACATGCTGTAAAATTGCCTTTTGGGGCTGTTTGTTTAGCAAAGTTGGGAGTCAAGTCTGCATTTTTGGTTTTTATATTTTCATCTCCTCTTTTTGGCAGCAATCGCATACCAGAGGCTGCTTTTATGGCACGATCCTATCTTCCAAGCAAGGTTTCAGAATTGGTCTCCATTTGGCGTAATGACCTAAGTAAGGTATATGATTCTCCTACAGAAATCTTTTTTATGGGGCTCTTTTTCTACGGCGACTTGTGGATACTGCCCGGCAAACAATCTATTGGTTACAGATATGTTCACTGGAACAGTGAATTCAAACCTGGGTCTTTGCCAACATAAGTAAATGCTAAAACGTTTTTATGCATTAAACATTTGAGCATGGCATTATCATGTAAAATGAAATGTTTTCTTCAATCCTTGCTGAGGAGTTTTGCTTTCTGGTTTCTTTACATAAGACAGACACATTCCATCCACTATATGCAGGCAGCTTGATTTCACCTTTAGAGAATGGGAGTTTTGTATGTGTCAAAATCTGCAATTACAGTTATTTTTTCATGAATTTTAGAGATTGCATTCTTATCTGTCTACAATTCTTGGTTTTCAAATTTTGAAGGTAAATCAAAAGGCTGCCGAATCTTTAGCAGATCCAGAGGACTACCCTAACCTCTTTGAAGACTGGCATTTGGCACTTGACGTTGAATCTAAGCTGAGAAGTTCAAGGTTTTCACTAATGTATCTTTGACAGTCTATATTTAACTCAGACTAAAATTCTTGTTTTGAACCTCTGCAGCATAAACAAGTACTAAAACAGGAATTTGCCTAATTTATTACAGGAATGACTATCCTCCTGCTGAGGATTATCTAAAGTATGTTGGTAAAATGAATGTCGACCTTATTGAAGAGTTTAAAAATATGGAAGTCAATGGAGAGGTCCCTTTCGAAAATGGAGATTCTATTCATGAGGTATATAATGCCTGCACTGTTTTGTACCACCCTGAGCATGCATGGTGTTTGTTTTTGTTTCATATTGAAATTGAGGTGCTTAACATGCTTAATTTTGTGTATTGGGTGTTTGAGATGTTTATGTCACTTTTTCTTTGCAGGCACGAGATATCAATGAAGAGGATGTTCTTGATGAAATGCAGGATGAAACCATTGATGGGGAGAAGTATATAGAAGCAGAAGATTCAACTGAAGGGGAGGTTCATGTTGAAATGCAAGATGAAACCATTGATGGGGAGAAGTATGTAGAAGCAGAAGATTCTACTGAAGGAGAGGTTCTTGTTAATGGAAACGAGGCAGAAGAAGAGTGGGGTATGGACAATGAAGGAAACCAGCGCGCATGAACTGCCGATAGCAAGTGTATCATTGCAATCAAACCAATTTTTCAGTATCGTGATATAAAATGATTGTTTGGATTTTGTCTAGGTATAAAATAGGATTGAGGGCACATGAATTGTTTGTGCCATATGGGGGATAGGTCTGCCAGATTATATATATATATCCATTTGAGAAAAATCTTTAGAAAAATAGATAATTCTCTGTTTCAGGTATTATTTACATGGTATCAGGCGTAGATTTAACATCAAGAGTCCGTGTAATAGTCATTTATAAAAGATAGAATCTGTTATCACAAATCAATTTGGAGGCACCTGGGTTACACCTGGGTTTAAACAATATCTTTTCCTAGATGTCTAGGGGTCAATTTACATTCTTTGTTGCTGACAATGCTAATGGTTGTCTTTTGAGATGTGCAGTTCTTCTAGCATAATGCTAGGATGTGTATTTCTGGGCTTCTCATTTCAGTAACTTACAGGTGATCACCATGGCAGATCTTGTCTTCCTTTTTTGTTTACTCTCCTAGTAAGCTATGTATATTCCTTTGGGACGAACAATTTTGGATACAAACGTTTATATAGTTAATCGGTTTATAGAGAATGTCTGGATGTTTGTCAGTCTTAGAATCTCAGTTCCGCTATTTTATTTCTAGTGTTAAATGTGTAATTAATTCCATACTCGTGCCTTTCCTGGTTATGTCTGGGCCATGCAGAAAAATGGTATTATCTGGTTGCTCTATTATCTTTTTATGGATATGTAATTCAAACCAGGATGAGTTTTAGATAAGACTAGCTGTTTGAACAGAGGTTTAAAAAGTAAACTGCTATAAACTTGCGTTTACAGGAAGGATTAATGGCTTGATCAATATTTATGATGGACAAGTGTGAGAAACGTGCCGAATAACTGGGTTCACGTATGGAAAGCTATTGGATATTTCCAAGCGGTGTTCATTTAGGCTATTTTGGGTCAGTCCCACTTGAATTCAAGACCACTAGTTATGATGGTCTTGAAAGAAGTCTGGGCCATTTTAGCCAAGATAAGAATGAGTTGCGCCTGAATGTCTAGTTGTAGCTGTTCATTTTTACCACTCTTAAATATGTAGTTGTTCGGGTTCTTCAAAACGAGAAGTATTTGATCTAATTCATTCCTCTAAAGTCAAACTGATTTTCCTTGGAAGACTTTATTTTCTCTGTTTTCTCCGACATTTTGAAGTTTAGTTTATAGTCTGCAAAGAGATCTTCAACCGGAATAAGGTTCCCGGTTGGCTTGATCAGGAAAGATTAACAAGAGCGGCCGCTGCTGGACCCCTGTACAATGGATTGACGTCTCAGAGTGCAGGATGGAGAGGCATCTTCTCTATCTGTGAAATTTATATGCGTATGTGCTTTTTTGGTGCTACAAGACTAGATAATATTGAGCACGGCCTACACTACACTATTCAGTAATTTCAGTGTGCTAAAAACAGTTTTTCTGTGCTGTAAATTTAAAGATAAAACATGGGTAGTGATTCAAGTGCATTGTATCAAGCATAAACGGAAGTAGTGCTCTTTTTAATTAAAAATGTGTTCTGTATGATTTATATTCATTGTTCAAGATGATTTATATTTATTGTTATGGCACTAGTAATATACATGCATATCAGCTCAGTTATTAATTCATCTGGTCAGATGCTAAACTTGACGTTTATCCAAATTCAAGCTTAAATGTTACAAACAGCTCATAATAGGAAGAATTTGGCCATTTGTTTAGAGTTGAAATTGATTTGCCTTATTTAAAGAATGCAGGATTACTGTACGGCACTTTCTCCAAATTAATATATTACCCTGTCCATCTAGAAAACAAAATCTGTTTTTCTCTTTGTTCTCCTCCGTTTCATATATAATTATAATATATAATTACGAGGAAGTTGAATTGACGAGCGCAGAATGGAATTATAGGCTTGTCATAAAGAGTCTAGGATGAGAGGAGATTTTAGCGATGGCGATAAAGAGATTTCATCATGATCAATTGATAAAACAGTTACCTTTCTGACCTCAAATATCATCTATATAAAACACAAACACTAATCATGTTTCAATATTACATACTGATTCCAATTTTGACCCCCCACCTGATTCCAATGCCCTCCACCCCCACCCTCACCCTCATTACGGAAGCTCAATGACTGAAAATGGAGCAGGAAATCCCAAATTTGTGTTAGAAAGGAAAGCACAAATTTTTGTGAGGAATTGGAGGTTGTATTCATGTAGCATTGGCATATAACTGATATTAAGTTTTTTGTTTGAATAAGATCATGATATATCCCTCACGTAAAAGATAAAAGAAGCAAAAGTGGGAATATTATCTATAATAACGCTGATTGGCAAGATTTTATCCATGGCCATAAAGAGATTTCATCACGATCAAATAATAAAATAATTACCTTGCTTACTTTAAATATCAGCTATATAAAACACCAATCATGTTTCAATATTATAAAATATTATATACTGATTCCAACTCACCTCACCCATCAATGGTATTTTTTGTGAGGATTTAGAGGTTGTATTCATGTAGCATTGTCATAGAACCAATATTAGGGTATTTGTTTGAATAACACTGGTTTAACACCATTTATCCTTGTGTGAAAGATGAGAAGCAAAAGTGGGAATATTATCTATAATTAGGTTTGTAGACCTCAAAGTTTGATAGGGTTGGTGAATGTTTTTTTATTACTAGTCTATGAGACACTGTTCAATCAGTTGTAGAACCTGTACTATGCTTGGAGTTGACTTAGGTTGACATTCAAACCTTTGAAGTAATTAAAGAGTGTCCCTGTCAAGTTAATCATCCAGATATTTAGGATTGTTCATTTGAATGTTAAAGTTGTCTAATCACTTACATTTAAAAAAAAATGTTTTGGAAATTCTTTGTTCTTATAAGAATCCAAAATTTTGCATTTTTTTTTATCGGTTCTAGATTGAGGTTTCAAAGTTTATAGTTTAGAGGTTAGTTAGTTCATGCATTTTTTTTTTCGGTTCTAGATCGAGGTTTCAAAGTTTATAGTTTAGAGGTTAGTTAGTTCACTCCTTTTCTTCCCCTAGTTATAGTCATTTTTCAGTTAGTTTATTAACCATTTGCTTGGCCTTGTGAAGGTGGGGTTGCTATGATGGTAAAGGTTCTTAGATGTAGAGTTATAAGAAGGGAGGTTAGTGCTTAAACACACATTAATAGTAGGTTCGCTTAAATTTGGGTCCATTAGAATATATAACAAGGATCTTTATATATAGGGTATTATTAGAGTCGTTCTCGAACATAGTTATATGTTTTTAATATTCTTTTCTCTTAGGGTGTTCAGAGGAAAATAATCTCTTATTAAAAGTTATAGGAGAAAACTCATCATTATTGTATTTGGGAATTCATGTTTTTAATGTTTATAATGTTGTTTTAGCAAATTTGTGGTATAAAAAGTGGTAGTAGAGTGGATGATTCTCATCAACATTATACTTAGGAATTGTGTTCCCGAGTAGATGATTCTCATATCATCAATTGCTATCTATTCAAATTTGGTGTTTTTATTTATTTTTAAAATTTTCTTCATATCTATGGTTCATAACGTTAACCTTGAAAGAGTATATAATTGTATACGATTCATTAATGTTAAAACCTTTTGGGGTTTATTGAGAGATAATTCTTCTATGCATTAAGAGTTGGAGTTGTAACTCATAACGAGTTGTAGTTTTTATTATGTTGTTTTGAGTAACTGTGTTCATAATTAGTATTGGAGTAAAAGACTCATGCTGACACTATAAAAGAATATACTAATTTGTTGTGGCTATAACACTTGATTGAGAGACCCAAATCAAGTGTTGCTTGCTTGTATCTCTTGTTAAAATTTAAGCAAATTTCATAGGGCAATTAAGGTGATACAATTTAGGCTTCAAATCCAGTCCTAAAGAATTGCCAAGCATAATAATTTGTAGTTAATTATGCATCTCTTCAATTACAAGCTCAAATTCAATGTGTCATTGTCTTGTAGAAAAAAACCTTTCAATCCTTGTAGAGGTAATTCTCCACAATATTAATGCAAAAATAAGAGAGATACAATCCATACAAGTTTGTTATTCGAGGATTGGTTAAAATAGTAGGGTTCTATAAATTATGCATTTCCCMTTGAGTTGGAAAGAAGATATTTCTAATCTTACAAGTGCAAATTTTACAATATTTGGCACATAAATTATGAATATGTTTGGAGTATGTTAACAYTGAAAGWTACACTTTGATTGCTAAAGTGCAAGYTCAGTGCCCATCAATAGGTTTGTAAGGTAAATTTTAAGATAAAGTGTTAAATGGATAAAACTCAACCCAATAATGTAAACCACAGAAAATTCTAGATAAGATGCATCAACAAAAGAGGTCTTGTCTAACTTGGATCAGGGTTTTAAAGAGTAATGTGGATAGAAGGAAGACTTTAGTGAGAAACATGAAGGAAATCTACTATTAGCATCAGGCATTACTAGTAGACCAATGAAGGAAAAACTTTAGACACAAGAACTTCTTTAATCAAAGCTTGAACTATGAGACCAGTTATAACAACATCACAATCAAACTTCCATTGCAATACAATTATAAAATATCAATTGAAGCATTCAATGACAATAAATTTCTGAGTAAGAGAGAAACAAGATGGTAGGAAAGAAACTGACTTCTATTAGACAAAAAATCATAGTATATCAAATTCAAAGTTGGCTCCGTTACATTAGTATATCACCAAAAAGTCTTACATTAACCATTGGAACCTCCACAATGACTTCTAATTCCTATCTTATAGCCTAGATAGTGAATGATAGCATTACAATGCGAATTCCATCCTCTAGCATAGGATTCGCACATCAGAAATTGAAGTAATTACAACTGTATAGATCGAAAATACTACAAATTAGGCTAATGGCGACAACTACCCTAACATTTTAATATGCACGACGAAGTGTCCCTTGAGTGCATTCTTCTTCTTGTCAGGGGTCCCTCCAGCTTTAAACTGATCCTAAAGCAGTTGTTCCATGCTTCTCTAGCCATCTAGCAATCGCCAATCCTCTTGAAATCTCCAAAATAGAAGTTTGCAACATATTTCTGTAGTGCTAACTGTATCAGCTAGTTCATAGCAAAGTTCGTAGCGAAGTTCGCCGCGCTTGACTGTAGAAACCAGTTCGCAGCGTTAGGCGCTGTGAACTTTTGTGTAGATGTTGAATAAATCTAGTAGAGCCCCAAAACACCCAAAAAAACATCTTCAGAGCTAGAGATGCCTCTAAAAACTCATTATCTGGTGTATGAGTGAAAAACTTGATCATAGACATCATACCTCACCAAAATCTCAAAAATGCAAGCACTGTCCGAAACTGAAATTCTTTACTACTTTTCCTCTTTTACTTTCTGAGTCTGGAACTCCTTCTTGTGGCAACCTGGGCCAACACATCCAGATTCCTCTTAGCTAGCTCTTCCCTGAAAGGTTGTAGCTCCATCTTTAACCCCTTGATCTGACTTTGGTAGGTTATATTTTGTATGTATAGGTTCTTACGCTACACGTGGAGAGGTCTAGATCTCTTAGCAATGAACTTGACTTTTACAAGAGTACCACCATACATATCCATGAGATCACTTAACTTCTTTCTTCCAACTAACTCTTCCCTTTTCAATTTAGCAGTTTCAGCTTTGGCTTCTCTAAGCTATCTGATTAGCCTTTTAAAAGTAGTGTTCTCTGGAGGAGTAGCTATGTCTATAACCTCAATGTGTTCCTTAATAGGTACAATTTTACCTTTACCTTTTCTTTTGATGGGAGCTTCCACTATGTACTATGTCTTCTTTTTCAATACTTTCCTTCTTTGCTGATGACCTGGTGAAAGGTCTCCTAACCTTAGCTTTAACTGCAATAGATGGTGAAGGGAAGAGTAACCTCCTTCCTTTTGAGCCTATGGCTCAGGTCGATGGAGTTTCGACCGACTTTGGAGTTGGTTGAGGTGAAACCTCCCTTTGTGGAGAGTAATGAGACCCCCCTTCTCCTTCCTGTTCCTTAATTGTTTCATCATTTTTAGCAATACCTTTGCTCTTCCTCTTTTTGCTTGTCTCTATGTACAATACTATCAACCTGAAGAGGGCTTTGTACCTTGGATTGTGGAGTAGGAGCAACATTCAATTGAAAGTGTGAAGAAGCAATGAATTGCTCCCAGTCAATGTTTTTCTTCTTTAATTCCTCAATCACAAGCATTTTAATCAGCCCTGAATGAAAAACACTTGTATCAACAACCTTAGACTTAGCTCGGACTTTGTTAGCCATTTTTCCAATGCTCCTAAACAAACAGAAAGGAAGATTCATAAGGTATTTGCCTGTGAAGTGCAACATAATTCTTATGTGGTACTGATAAATCATGTTGAATCTCCCTTCACAGGTAAAATATCTTTGGATTATCCTTAGCATCTTATCAAAACCTTCAATCATGTGGCTCCTGGGCACTCCTTTTGATACATTGTCTCCTTCATACTCTGGTTTAAGGAATTCTTTGGAGAAGGCTGTGTTTAGGTTCACGGCTTTAAACCACCTTTCACCAGTATTAGGTATTTCAACAGTTGCTGCTATGGTCACTTCAAATACCTCAAGTTCTAGTGTCCCAACTTTGGTTTTAGTTCCATCAAAGTTAAAAGCAATTTCCCTAGCCACCTCAGGGTGGCCTCACTGCATTTTCTGATAGAAACTAAAACAACCCACTCTTTGGAAGTCTTCCTTGATAAGGGGTTCAACAAAAAACAACCGCTCGTCATAGGGCTCAATCCTCACAATGCCCCCGCCCTTGTGAGCCTTCTTTTGCTGTGGAGTATCCATTGATGTCATATGAAGAAAATCTTACCATAAATTGTAATGGTGCAAGAGGCAAAACATGAAAAATAGAGGATTAGGGTTTTGATGGATGATCTTTCTCAAAGGGCTGGTTTTGTATAAGGATTTATGTGTTTATAAACCTAATTGACCTCCAGTCATAAGGAAATATATCTTACAGTCAAGGAGATGAAGGAAGACTACACATAATCATGAAGGTATAAGGAATTAACTTCTTGTAAAAAGGTCTTGTCCAATACCTCACTATCCTCTTGCAAAATTCACCATGACTTCACAAGCAAACAACTTTAATTTTAGACCAGATAGAACTGAATCTAAAATTGAGAATTTGATGAAAACGAGTTGTGTAAAAAGGTTTTGGGACATGGGATTCGCAGTGCCAAGTTTTCTGCACAGAGTTTGCAGTGCAAGAACAGAGGGTTCAAAGCACTTAGAAAAGTAAGCATAATCAATTGATTATGAGATAGGAAAGGTGGCCTAAAACAAATATTTTTTTAAGGCTTTAATAAAGAAGGCTCAGAGATCATGCAATTTGGCTGGGAACATGTCAACAAGGTAAGTGGGAAAGTTGGTAGCGCGGATCACCAGTTCACAATGCTCAAGAGAAGAAATAACACACATATCCTTTCCTGTCCTTCAAATGAGATAAAAATAATCACGGAGTACCTGGTGGCTGTGACTTGATGACGAATATCCTTGAGCTTGAACAATTTTGTTTGCAGATAGCCTAACCTCCAACTCGCCCTCTCCAGCCAGTTCGCAACAAATTTCGTAGCACCTGTATGAAAACACCAGGCTTACATCGCTGAGCTAGAAGTGATTTGAAAACTTAGAGAAAGAGTTAGAAGCTTTAATGACGAAATCCCATGCTATATTTAAAAATATAAGTGCTATAATCAATGAGATCTTCGTTGACAAGACTCATGAGCGCTATGATGGTAATGAAATCATAATGTCTTTGGATGCGCTACGAACGCTCTGATGAGTTGGCAGCGTACAAATCGAACATGATTTGACATTCAAAAGGGTAAAGTAACAAAATGGAGGGTTATAAGTACCTCATGGAAGATGTGACATGTCAGGGTGGTAGTGGATGCATAAAAGATACGACAGATGAAGGCTTGTCTAACTTATCATGATGATCAAGATATAACCCAAGGATTATAGACCAACCTCAACAATAATATTTAGTTTAGTTGTGTCAAAACTAAAAAATGACTAGGAAAAAGACAACCAAAAATTTAAACAACACGTATGACTACAAATAAAAAACCTAAAGACTTTTTGACCCAAACAATTTTGTGTGATAACATTGGCTCCACAAGGGATGGCATGCTCCCTGTGAGTTGCCAAGAACAAGGAGTTTCAGTGTCTTATCCTAGGGCTACAGGGTCATTTATTCAAAAGAAACAAAAACAAAAATGATATTTACAATGGAGGGGAAAGCCACTCATGGATTTAAGCAAAATACTTCTTCAGAAAGTGCCCATTAACCGGGCCACCGAAAATTTCAGAGTCTTCCAAGTTCTGCAATTTATAAGTGTTATTTTGAAAAACTTTAGAAATCTTGTAAGGAATCCAATTCACAAGGCTTCAAATTTACCATGTTTTCCTTTGTCTTGCCTTTGTGCATCCCACTTGAGCACCAGATGTCCCAGCTGAAAATTTTCTTTGTTCACCTTATTGTCAAAAGTTTGCTTGATCTTTTGTTGATGTCTCTGTGCTTTATCAAGGCGCTGCTCCCTGGTCTACTCTACTTCTAGTAGCTGATGCATCCTTCTGACCATATCATCTGGTTCTCCTTGTTGGCCCTGAAGAAACTTCGCCATAGGCAAGGCAAGATGAGTAGGAAAAACAACTTCAGTCCCATAAACAAGCTGAAAGGGGGAAATACCAAGTGATCTCTTTGTAGTTACTCCATTTGCCCATAGGGAAAATTTCAGCTTTGAGTCCCATGATTTCTTGTTGTCCTCCAGTAACTTCTTAATAATCTTTACAAGGCTCTTGTTAGAAGACTCTGCTAAACCATTACCTTGGGGGTAATAAGGGGTATAATGAACTAGATGAATCCCATACTTCTTACAAAATTTCACTAATGGTTCAACTTTGAAAGATGCAACATTATCAGTGACAATCTTGCTTGGGCAACCAAACCTTGACATAATATCTTCAAGAAAACCAATAATTACCTTATGTGTGGTACTCCTTGTAGGAATGGCTTCTATCCACTTGGTGAAATAGTCAGTGGCAGTCAAAATCCATCGATGTTGACCACTTGAAGTTGGATGAATCTCTCCAATGAAGTCAGTCCCCCATTGCTGGAAAGGACTAGGAACCACCATAGGCTTTAGAGGCAAAGATTTCAGTTGCTACTTGCCTGAAAATTTCTGACATTTATCACAGACTCTAATCTTTGCACAAACATAAGTAAAAAGGCTTGGCCAGAAATACCCAGCTCTGAGTATCTTATATGCTATGGTCCTCCAAAAATGATGACCCCCACACAAGCTATCATGAAAATCAGTGATGGTCTTTTGAGCCTCCTCTGGATCTAGACATCTCAAAAGAATCCCTAGAGGATCTTTCCAATACAATATGTGATCAATGAGACAATATTTGATTGCTTTAAGTTTCAAATCTCTTACCTTATTCTTCTCAAAACCAGCAGGAGGCTACAACTTTTGCAAGAAGTGAATAATGTCTTTGTATCAAATACATTCTGCTAACTTTGGATTGATATGTGAGCTATAATCAGGGATATCAATTTGTTGGTTCTCAGAGTTCAAGTTCATGAAATTAACCCCCGGTGCTTTACAATTTGATTCAACCAACAATCTAGTTAAACCTTGCCCTTTCACCAACTTAGTAGGCTTCATTTCAAGGTCAAACTCCAAAATTTTGGCAATCCACTTGCTCCTCTTTCCATCTATTTCACGCTGGATTAATATTTCCTTCACAAAAGCTGATGGGACATAAACAATAATTCCAGAATGAAAAATATATGCCATGAAGGCTTTAAGGGCTTTAACCAAAACATAGGCCTGCTTTTCCATAATATCATACCTCACCTCTGCATCCCTTAATGCCCCGTTGAAAAAAGAAATGGGCTGCTCCATCCCATCCATGTTTTTCTGAAGAAGAACAACAACCAATGTATCATTTGAGGAAAAATAAAATATCAAAAATTATTTTGAATAATCAGGGTTGATGAGAACATGTGCCTTAGTCAATGCTCGTTTGATTTGGTCAAAAGAATTCCGAGCTTCAAAAGTCCATTTCACCTCATTTCCCTTTTTAAGCATAGATGTGATAAACTTAGCCAATTCAACAAAGTTAGAGATGAATCTTTTCAAAAAAATTATTTTACCCAGGAAACACTAAATCTCCTTGCACCGATGAAGAGACACAGTCTTGATGGCCTCTACTCTACTTGGATCAATCCTTACCCCTTCTGCTGAGACAATGTGTCCCAACAACTTGCCTTCTTTCATAGCAAACAAAGACTTCTTAGGATTGAGTGACAACCCAAAATTTCTACATTTCAGGAAAACCTTCTTCAAATGATGATAATGTTCCTTATTAGACATTGAGAACACTGTAATGTCATCCAGATAGATGACCACAAATTTGTCCTTTTCCCCAATGAAGGCAATATCCATTGCTCGCTGGAAGGTTGCTCCTGCATTCATGAGACCAAAGGGTATTTAGGCATACATAAATGTGCCCCAAGGAGTAGTGAAAGATGTTTTCTCTCTGTCTTCAGGTAAAACATAGATCTGATTGTAGCTTGAGAAGCCATCAATCATGGACATCCTTGCTGAACCAGTTACCCTTTGCAAAATATGTTCCATCTTGGGCAAGGGATGATTATCTTTCTTGGAACTTCTGTTTAAATTTCTGAAATCGACACAAAGTATGATTTCACCATTCTTCTTCCTCACATGGACTAGATTGACCACCCACTCAGAGTACCTTAAAGGTATGATGATCTTAGCATCAAACAACTTCTTGACTTCCTTTTCCATAATAGGCAACAACATGGGGTTAATCTGTGTTAATTTCTGCCTAAAAGGTTAGTATCATCTTTCAAGGGAATTTTGTGTTCAATAATGCTTGTATCATAAGTTTGTAGGTCCTCATATTTCCAAGCAAATATATCAACAAACTCCTTCAATAATTTCACATATTTAGACTTTTGTTCTTGTGATAGACTGCTAGACAACTTGACATATTTTGGATTTTTCTCAGTACCTAAGTTGCATTCTGTCACATTGGCCTCTTCATTTGAACCCTTAACCTTCACAACCACATAATTTCTATCAAACAATCTCTCCAAAGGGACCAATCCTTTGGGATATGGTTACTAGGCAACTGGACAATTTTGTGGTCTACAATTTTTTTGAGGAAAATATCAGCATGAGGGATTTTAATATCATCTTGATCTTGATCAATGTGAAGAGCAAATAACTCTTCCATTGTTTCTAGAGATCTCTTAATCTCAAGATCATCCTCAAAGACCTTCCAATGTTTGACATTGTTAGGTATAGAGGGCCTATATTTTACTTCCACAACATACTTGAGCTTGGGGGGCAAAGGGATCTTAAAGTTACTAGCAGAAACAACCAAAGAATCTGCCATAGCATTCTCTTCCCCTGGAACAAAAGAGATGTTAAAATCTAAGAAAAAAATATCAATAAGATCCCAAACTTCATTTCTGTAAGTCCTCAATCTGGGATGTTTTGCTTGATACAAATTTTTAACTTGATGCATGATTAGTTCAACATCTCCAAAAACGGCTAACTCCTCAATATTCATATCTTTAGCAGCCCTCAAACCCAAAACAAGAGCCTCATACTCTGCAACATTATTTGTGGTTTCAAACTCTAGCTTATAAGACAAAGATATGATTTCTTGAGCCGGGGAAATAAAAAACCACTCCGACACCAACACTTTCTTTAGAAGAGGCCCCATCAAAAAACATCTTCCAAATTGGGGTATCTTGAGGAGGTGTCTCACATGTTGTTAAATGCTGTTTTTTGATCTCAATGGGTGGTTGAGGGGCATCGGTAA
Organism: Picea engelmannii; assembly: GCA_009831015.1. Taxonomy (NCBI): domain Eukaryota; kingdom Viridiplantae; phylum Streptophyta; class Pinopsida; order Pinales; family Pinaceae; genus Picea; species Picea engelmannii. The sequence goes on along the minus strand of ML786713.1, from coordinate 279,790 downwards.
GTTGTAGAATGATGGATCCCAAATCAGTGTCAACTGCATAAATTGGATGGTTTGTAGGATTAGCTTCATCACTGATGATGTAAGCTAGCTGTGCTTCCCTGTATAGGCTTCTTTGCTCTCCTCCAAACACATGAATAGTGGCATATGAAAGATCCATCTGCAATGTTCCCCCTAGTCTCTTAATCCAAGATCTTGACAATAGCATCCCAAACTTAGGGGGGACATCAACCACTACAATATCTATGATCACACTCTTCATGGGAAGTTGAAACAAAGTAACAATCAGGTCTTTAATCACTCAAATGCATTTCACTTTCTTGGAGTCAAAGGAGTATAGGTCATGATAGGTTTTAGTGATTTCCAGACCTAGCTCATCCATGACAGTTTTAGGCATAAGGTTATGAGATGCACCCGAGTCCATCAAGCAGTTGTGCAAAACTTTATCAATAATATTCAATGATGTGTAAAAGGGAGGAGAAGAGTCATCCCTATCTTCGACCAGGGGTCCCAATATGACCACTGGTTTTTCATCTTGTAAGTTCATTGAGTCTGTGGAATTGGAGGAAGATTCAGGTTGCAACATCTTGGAAAGGTACTTTTTAAATTCTTCATTTTTAATTAGTTCTAAAAACGAGACTGGAATTTTGATCTTTTGAATTTCATTCTAAAAACCGAAGGAAGATGGAGATTTTGGAATCTCCTTAATTTTTGGAACATGAGCCTTAATCACTGCTTGAGGTTTTGTTCCTCTTTTTCCTTGCTGCTAGAAGCCACAACTTTAGCATAATTTTCTGTTTTCTTGGGTTGATTAGATGTACTAGGATTTCCATCGTTCTTTTTTGACCTCAAGTTGTATTTCTTTTGGTTTTCATTATTTTTCTCCCCTTTACTCAATTCATTCAACTGACTGTCCATAAGAGACTCTTCATATGCAGACTGAGTTAAATGAGGGGATGGGGAGGTATCACCCAAACAATGAATTTCTGGATTTGTTTCTTCATCCTCTCCTACTTCATCATCAACCATTTTATTTTGAAGAGGGGT
>ML786713.1:268352-278646 GCA_009831015.1 Picea engelmannii | reverse complement strand
TGGCATAGGTTATCTTGGCAGAGGTTTCAGTAGGTTTAATATCCATGGGGATTTTATTGTACATTTTGTTATATCTTTTTGAAAAATATGAAACTGATTCCCCTTATTTTCTCTTGAGTGATCCAAACTCTGTAATATAATACAATAAATATTTCTTATCACCCCAATTCCTTAGAAATGAATCATCGAAGGCTTCAATTCCAACAATTGATCCAGGAGTTAAATCCCTAAACCATTTTCTAGCCTCACCATCAAGGCTTTGTACAAAAACTCTCATCCAAACATCCTCATTTTCAATATTAAGATTGTCAGCATAGCTATAAAAAGATGCAAGGTGCTCTTCTGTAGTTATGTCCTCTTTTCCTGTAAACTTGGGCATGCACTTAAGATAGTCTCCAACTAGGAGAGCATTCATAGATTGAGGCAACAAAAGAGGAGCATACCTAACAACCACTATGGCATCCATCCTATTTCTAGGAAGGTTTGCACCTGCCATTGGATTATGAAGAGGAGGATTATAAATTCTAGGAGAATTAGGAGGAGACTGGGTCTTGATTGGTACAACTATAGTCTGGATTATGTGTAGCTTGGAAGAAGGAAGAGTATAGGATGGGGAAGTTTCAGTTTTAACAAACAAAGGCTGAGTCTTGGAAGAGGATGGTGGAAATTCCAAGGGGACTGAAATTCCTTCTTCTTTGGTCACAACAAGTTTAAGAGAGAGAGAGAGAGGAGAAGTAGAACCTAGGGTAGGAAAATCCTCTAAAATATCAAGTCTGAACCAACTTACAACATCAAGTGAGGCAAGCACTTAAAAACTTTCTTCTTTCAACTAGGGAGAAAAAGAGGAATATTCTACAGGGAAATATTCAAGATTTAAATTTCTAGGAGTTTCAACAAGAGGTAAAAGAGGAGCACTAGATACAACTACGGGTGTTTTAAAAGTAGAATCAAGAAAATTTCCAGTAGTACCTGAAACATCAACTGAAAATCCTTCTTGAGAAGATTTTCCTTTCTTGATGATCTTCTCTAGGTCATCTTCAGGTGTAGCCATAGGTAAATGTGGGGTAGACCTCGTGTGTCTGCCTTTAGGAGCCACAACTGAAACAATGGAGTCGCGAGGTGAAAACTGCAGTCTTTAATGTACTAATTACTGTGCACCCTCAGAATCAATATTTCTTTGTCGTTCAATCCGAGGGAAATGTTTTCAATCCATTCCCTGACAACGATGCCAAGAATGTTAGCACTGAAAATTACACTTTGACCGCTAAAGTGCAAGCTCAGTACCCATCAATAGGTTTGTAAGGTAAGTTTTAAGATAAAGTGTCAAATGGATAAAACTCAGCCCAACAATGTAAACCACAGAAAATTCTAGATAAGATGCATCAACAAAAGAGGTCTTGTCTAACTTGGATCAGGGTTTTAAAGAGTAATGTGGATAGAAGGAAGACTTTAGTGAGAAAAATGAAGGAAATCTACTATTAGCATGAAGCATTACTAGTAGACCAATGAAGGAAAATATTTAGACACAAGAACTTCTTTAATCAAAGATTGAACTCTGAGAACAATGATAACAACATCACAATCAAACCTCCATTGCAATACAACTATAAAATATCAATCGAAGCATTCAATGACAGTAAATTTCAGAGTAAGAGAGAAACAAGATGACAAGAAAGAAATTGACTTCTATTAGACAAAAAATCACCAAGTCTGAAACATCAAATCCAGAGTTGGCTCTATTACATTAGTATATCACCAAAAAGAGTCTTACATTAACCATTCGAACCTCCACGATGAATTCTAATGCCTATCTTATAACCTAGATAGTGAATGATAGCATTACAATGTGAATTCCATCCTCTAGCATATGATTCTCACATCAGAAACTAAAGTAATTACAACTATACAAATAAAAAATAACAAACTACTACAAATTAAGCTAATGCTGGAAACTACCCTAACATCTTTAATATGCATGACGAAGTGTCCCTTGAGCGCATTCTTCTTCTTGTCAGGTGTCCCTCCAACTTTAAACTAATCCCAAAGAAATTGCCCCATGCTTCTCTAGCCATCTGCCAATCGCTGATCCTCTTGAAATCTCCAAAACATAAGTTTGCAACATATTTATGTAGCGCTAATTGTATTAGCCAGTTCACAGCGAAGTTTGCAGGGCTTGACTGTAGAAACCAGTTCACAGCGCCAGATGCTGCGAACTTTCATGTAGCTGCTGAATAAATCTAGTAGAGCCCCAAAACACCCAAAAAAAACATCTTCAAAGCTAGAGATGCCTGTAAAAACTCATTATCTAGTGTATGAGTAGAAAAATTGATCATAGGCATCACACCTCACCAAAATATAAAAAATGTAAGCACTGTCCAAAACTGGAATTCTTTAAGACTTTTCCTCTTTTACTTTTTGAGTCTGTAACTCCTTCTTGTGGCAACCTGGGCCAACACATACAGATTCCTCTTAGCTAGCTCTTCCCTGAAAGGCTGCAACTCCATCTTTAACCCCCTGATCTGACTTTGGTAGGTTATATTCTGTCTGTATAAGTTCTTAAGATGCATGTGGAGAGGTCTAAATCTCTTAGCAATGAACTTGGCTTTTACAAGAGTCCCATGATAGTGTTCTCTGGAGGAGTAGTTATGTCTATAACCTCAATGTGTTCCTCAATAGGTACAGTTTTACCTTTACCTTTTCTCTTGATGGGAACTTCCACTATGTCTTCTTTTCAATACTTTCCTTCTTTGCTGATGACTTGGTGAAAGGTCTCCTAACCTTACCTTTAACTGCAACAGATGGTGAAGGGAAAAGAAGTAACCTTCTTCCTGTTGAGCCTATGGCTCTGGTCGATGGAGTTTCGATTGACTTTGGAGCTGGTTGAGGTGAAACATCCCTTTGTGGAGAGTAATGAGACCCGCCTTCTCCTTCCTGTTCCTTAATTGTTTCATCATTTTTAGCAATACCTTTTCTCTTACTCTTTTTGCTTGTCTCTGTGTACAATATTATCATCCTGAAGAGGGCTTTGTACCTTGGATTGTGGAGTAGGAGAAACATTCAATTGAAAGTGTGAAGAAGCAATAAATTGATCCCATTCAATGTTTTTCTTATTTAATTCCTTCATCACAAGCATTTTAATCAACCCTGAATGAAAAACACTTGTATCAACTACCTTAGACTTAGCCTGGACTCCGTCAACCATTTTTCCAATGCTCATAAACAAATAAAAAGGAAGATTCATAAGGTCTTTGCCTATGAAGTGCAACAAAAGTCTTATGTGGTACTGATAAATAATGTTGAATCTCCCTTCACAGGTAAAATATACTTGGATTACCCTTAGCATCTTATCAAAACCTTCAATCATGTGGCTCCTGGGCACTCCTTTTGATAGATTGTCTCCTTGATATTCTAGTTTGAGGAATTCTTTGGAGAAGGATGTGTTTAGGTTCATGGCTTTAAACCACCTTTCATCAGTATTAGGTATTTCAGTAGCTACTTCTATGGTCACTTCAGATACCTCAAGTTCTAGTGTCCCAACTTTGGTTTTAGTTCTATCAAAGTATCAAATTCCCTAGCCACCTCAGGGTGGCCTCGCTGCATTTTCTGACAGAAACTAAAACAACCCACTCTTTGTAAGTCTTACTTGATCAAGGGTTCAACAAAAAACAACTTCATGTCATAGGGCTTGATTCTCACAATGCCCCCTCCCTTGTGAGCTTTCTTTTGCTGTGGAGTATCCATTGATGTCATATGAAGAAAATCTTACCACAAATTGTAATGGTGCAAGAGGCAAAACATGAAAAAATAGAAGATTGGGGTTTTGATGGATGATCTTTCTCAAAGGGCTGGTTCTGTATAAGGATTTATGTGTTTATAAGTCTAATTGACCTCTAGTCATAAGGAAATATATCTTACAGTCAGAGAGATGAAGGAAGACTACACAGAATCATGAAGGTATAAGGAATTAACTTGTTGTAAAAAGGTCTTGTCCACCACCTCACTATCCTCTTGCAAAATTCACCATGACTTCACAAGCAAACAACTTTAATTTCAGACGAGATAGAAGTGAATCTAAAATTGAGAATTTGATGAAAACGAGTTGTGTAAAAAGGTTTTGGGACAAGGGATTCATAGTGCCAAGTTTTCTGCACAGAGTTTGCAGTGCAAGAACAAAGGGTTCAAAGCACTTAGGAAAGTAAGCATAATCAACTGATTATGAGATAGGAAAGGTGGCCTGAAACAAATATTTTTTTAAGGCTTTAATAAAGAAGGCTCAAAGATCATGCAATTTGGCTGGGAACATGTCAACAAGGTAAGTGGGAAAGTTGGCAGTGCGGATCACCAGTTCACAATGCTCAAGAGAAGAAATAACACACATATCCTTTCCTGTCCTTCAAATGAGATAAAAATACTCATGGAGTACTTGGTGGCTGTGACTTGATGACTGATATCCTTGAGCTTGAAAAATTTTGTTTGCAGATAGCCTAACCTCCAACTCGCCCTCTCCAGCCAGTTCACAAAAAATTTCGTAGCACTTGTCTAAAAACACCAGGCTTGCATCGCCGAGCTAGAAGTGATTTGAAAACTTAGAGAAAAGAGTTAGAAGCTTTACTGACGAAATCCCAGGCTATATTTTAAAATATAAGTGTCGAAATCAATGAGATCTTCACTGACAAGACTCATGAACACCATGATGGTAATGAAAGCATAATGTACTTTGGATGTGTTGTGAACTCTCTGTTGAGTTGGCAATGTACAAATCGAACATGATTTGACATTCAAACGGGTAAAGTAACAAAATGGAGGGGTCTGAGTACCTCATGGAAGAGGTGACATGTCAGGGTGGTAGTGGAAGCATAAAAGATATGCCAGATGAAGGCTTGTCTAACTTATCATGATGATCAAGATATAACCCAAGGATTATAGACCAACCTCAACACTAATCTTTAGTTTAGTTGTGTCAAAACTCAAAAAAGACTATAGGAAAAAGACAAAGCCAAAAATTTAAACAATACTTATGACTAAAAATAAAAAGCCTAAAGAATTTTTGACCCAAGCAATTCTATGTGATAACATAGTACATAGTTGACTTATTAACTAGTAAAAGTCAAATTCAGTATGACTTGGATATATCGTTTGTTTGGTTTATTCAAATCAGGTAATTCAAGAGGCTCTTGGAAGAGAAAATGAAGAACATTGAGAACCAATTTGAAAGTAATTTGGATAGTGGTTATAGAGATATTTAGTTTGGCAGTTTGGCTGGATTAAAACTTGGTTGGTTAAATATTTGAGTGGTTATCATAAAATCTTTACAACTTTCAATTTGATATTCAGATCGAGGTGGATTTGAGAAGTCTATCCATAATTTTCATTACTACATGGATATTCCAATTTTTTCAATAGGTACTTGGAAATATAATTTTCATTAATACATGGATATTCCAATTTTTTCAATAGGTACTTGGAAATATATGTATATCTCAAAAACTTTCAGAGATGAAGGAGTTCATATAAGAGAACATTTAAGTAATTTAAAGGAAAAATGAGAACCAATACTTTGATGATGATGTTATTAAATGATGATATCGACAAAGTTTTAAATATATTTTCATGCTAGGCATGGCAGAAAACGTAACTCCACACACTTGTGTAATTGCATTAGCGTGAAACTCAATAAATATACAAATAGTGACCATTGGTCTTCCCTAATGAGTGACTCTTCCTTTCACCTATGGTTCTTCATATTTACAATTTATGTTACAAGTAATGCAATCACAAGGATTATGTGTCAACTTTCCCCCCTTTAATTCAAAGGGGTGTTTGTAATTCCAAACATCATTATGAACTTTTCAATTTTGTCTCTTCCAAGCGCTTTGGTGAAGATGTCCGCAGTTTGTTCATTTGTGGAACTATGTCTCAAGTGAATATTCTTGGTGTCTACATGATATCGAATCACGTGATACTTTGTGTTGATGTTCTTTGTTCGAACATGGAATCTGGGATTCTTGGCCAAATTGATTGAAAAAATATCGTCAACTAGAAGAGGAGTAGAATTCACTTGTTTCTCTTGCAAAATCAAGTATTTTCCCAAGCGCCACAATTTATTTTGTTTCTTCTACAATTGCCACATATTCAGCCTCTATTGTGGAATTTGTTGGGATTCACTATTTGTGTGATATCTAGAAGACATATGTTGATCCAAGACTCATGAGATGGCCTGAAGTTGACACTCCATTTTCATTATCCCCAACAAAATTTGAATCAGAATATTTGATCAGGTTGAATTCATCCACGTTAGAGTACTTGAGTCCAAAATCTCAAGTTCCCTTCCAAGTATTTTAGAACTCTTTTTGCAGTAGACTAATGTCCTTCACAAGGCTTTTGAATGAACCTGGAGAGAATCCCAACAACAATTGAAATATCTGGTTTGATGGTAGTAAGATAGATAAGACTTCCCACAGGCTGTCTGTACTTGGTTTCATCCTCAAATTCATTCCCTTCTTTTTGTTGATTTTTCTATATAAGATAATATTATATATGACAGATGTGAGATTCTATTGTTGATTCTATTGTATATGATGTATATGAGATTGATTCTTACAATGATGGATGTGCCAAATATATAGAGAAACTAAAGGCACATATGGTGACCATCCATGAAAGGATTTGTCTCTAATAATTATAATAACTATTTATTATTATTATTATTATTATTATTATATATATTAATAATAACTAATAATTAGATTATTAATTATTAATCTGGGAGAATGTCTTCTCGATGTTGTCCAAACATCAATGCTCCCTCTCAACGAGAGAGACATTTTGCACCTCAAGCACCTTGAGTCCATAAGCCTGTGCCTGGGCCATTCTCCTTGGTCAAATCAACATGACCACTCTAGAGAATGTTTTTCGGATGCTTCTAACTTCAACACTCCTCAGCCAGGGAGACATTTTTCATCACACCAAGATTCTTGATTTTTAACTTGTCAATGAGCCTTTGATATAATCATCTTCGACATGCACCTAGTTGATGTATACTTCTCCCACACAACACCTAGTTTATGTATGCTTCTCCCACATAGCACCTCGAGTCTCCAATGATCCTTGTCAAGTCACATGATCAAGGATAAATACCACACATGGTTTATTCTTCTTAGACAAGTCAAGATGTCCATTTGAGAAGAATTCCCGATGCTAATAAATGAAGAATATCAACACCCTGTGCCATTCACCACTAGCCAAATCAACATGGCTAATCTTGTGAGTGAATGTATCATTCTCCTCATCCAAGTCAACATGGCCCCTCTGAGATGATGTATGCTCGATGCTAATACATGGAAAACATCAACGCCCTGGGCCATTCACCACTAGCCAAATCAACATGGATAATCCTGTGAGTGAATGTATCTTTCTTCTCAGTCAAATCAACATGACCCCTCTGGGAGAATGTCTTTTCGATGTAGCCACTTGGAGAAACATCAACACATCGAGTCTTTTCCACTCCTTGTCAAATCAACATGACTAAGGAGAAAGACCATGCCTGGGTTCCAAATCAATATGGCTAATCTTGTGAGTGAATGCATCATTCTCCTCATTCAAATCAGCATGAATCCTCTGGGAGAATGTTTTTCTGATGCTACTCATCTGTGGATGTGTACTAGAGCTTCACAACTCCCTTCTGTATCATGTCTCGGATGAAGCCTTGCAATAAAATTTTGAAGCCACACTGCTTCACGACTTAAAATACTGTCTGCTATATACTTTACCTCCATTGTACTGAGTGCCACTGATGTCTTCTCCTTGCTCAACCATGAGATCACAATGATCCCATACTGAAACAACATCCATAAGTATTCTTCTGATCCGCTGCTGATCCAGATTATTTTCGACAGAAATGAGAGCGGAGATATAATAAAAAAATGCACAGAGATATCACGTATATCCAATAATATAACATAAATATATCAGATATGAAACAATAAACATAGATATATAGTAATACACGATTTATATTAATGAAATAAATGTACAAACACTGTAAAAATATAGAGTGAAAGACTCGCTAGAATGGTGACAACTTATCTCTGAGAATAGATGTGACGACTACTCGCATTCGCAAGAAGATGATTACAATAAGGCTCTGAAGGAATTTTTACAATAAACAGGAATGCCAAAAACTCTAAACATCCAAAAACCTAACCCTAGGAGATGAAGCGCCAAAAGTCACGTGGGCCCTGTTTGGGTAAGTTAGTACATCAACTTCCTGGGGTTGTAACTTTTGCATACGATCTCCGTTTTAGGCGTATAATAGCTCGTTGGAAAGGTATCGTCGAGGAGTTTAATTTTGGGGGCCCAATTATGCTTTTGGTTATCATTGAGAACCTCGATCTTGAAAAACCTTCATTTGGGCCCTCAAAATGGCCCCGAAAGTTAAAAACTGCTAAAAATAGTAAATTGCCAAATTTGCCAGAAAACTGTTTTGAGCCAGTCGAAAAAGGTGGGTGGCCACTGGTATCCACTTGGATAAACTACACTCCTTGCCCAGTCAGATTTTGTATAACTTTGTAGTTTCACATCTCCATCTGAGGCATACCTCAATCCATATCCACTCGTACCACGTAGGTATCTCAACAAATGTTTTTGTTGTCAACCAATGTACATGTCCCAGAATCAAGGTTAAAAGGTCCACATCCCATTCCTTTTGACTGGATTCCTTCACTGAAACAAGGGAATCCTCTCCAGGAGGTCTCATATCTCCTCAGGTCTAGCCTCCTGTCTGTTAGTCCCGGAGGAAGTTTCTCCCATTTGAATTTGAATTTGAAGAGGAATCCTTTCTGAATAAAAGTATCTAAGCAACTGACTCTCTCTTAGATCAGGCCCACTCTGAGTCTACATGCTCCCTCTGAAGCTTGAATCCCTCTGAGGCTATATAGTCTTCAAAGTCACCTTCTCCCTCTGCATGTGCTGACCTCCTCTTCTTCTTCAATACATGGATGTGCACAAATCTATGTCTGGATAGTCTTGCTTCAAGTTTCTTCCTGTGACCATCATTATGGATCCTTCTCAGAGCTATTACCTGTGACCTACCCAGAACAAGAAACAAGAACAACAAAACCATCTCCTAGAGGAGATCAATTTATCTTGTGCACAACTATATACAGTGACCCTCCAAATTATACGCCTTCTACTATGACCAACACACATCCATCATATACTCGATGTCATATGGCTAACCAACACACATCCATTATATACTCGATGTCATACGGCTAACCGCGTTGATTTTCTAGTGTTAAATTAGACAAGCACAATTTTTCGCAAGTGGTAATTACTTCCAATGATATACAATATTACTTTAGTAAACTCTAGAACATCACGAAGTAATTTCACTCACAAAATTTTCAACTACTTAGAAACTTCGATCTCTTCCTTAGATCAATTCCCACTTGTGAGAGAGAAAAAACATGTGTCTATTGTTGTGTCTTTTTATAGTAATATTAAATTGATCCAAAGAGACAAGTCTTTTTGAAAATTTTCTTTCTTATAAATAGTTGGAGATTACCTCCCGTAACTACCCAAAGATTAACATTAATTTGGTTATAATCCATCCACATAGTATTTGACTTTGTTAAATTGTTCCTCCATAATTCATGCGATTCTTTGCATAATTTTAGGTAGAAGTAAATTTACTAGAAATCACTGTCCACCACAATTTATGGAATTCTTTCTATAATTTAGGTAGGAGTAAAAGGTAAATATAGCTTTGATACCATGTTGATTTTTCTATATAAGATAATATAAGAGATAATATTGTATATGATAGATGTGATATTCTATGCTTGATTCTATTGTATATGCTGTATATGAGATTGTTTCTTACAATGATGAATGCCAAATATATAGAGAACCTAAAGGCACATATGGTGACCATCCATGAAATGATGCGTCTCTAATAATTATAATAACTATATTATTTTTTTTTTCCTCAGAAAAAGTTCATAATTTCATTATGGAATAACAAAATTACATTCACAGATATGAACCAGTTGTTAAGACTGTGTTCATATTTTCCAGCCAAAAAGAAAGCTGTTTTGTTTCTTATGTTTATACATATACTTCACTTTTATATTTTCCCCATATCTAGTAGTCTCTGTTGTTCATATCAGTTCCATATACATTCCTTTCATAATACAAAATAGAAGTAAAAATATCCCTTCATAGTATAGAGGCTCCTCTCATGTAGAGGTATTTTAGTTGCCAAAAATTGAGTTGTTCTGACTTTCATGAAAGG
>ML786713.1:252973-268302 GCA_009831015.1 Picea engelmannii | reverse complement strand
CCACTCTGAGTCTACATGCTCCCTCTGAAGCTTGAATCCCTCTGAGGCTATATAGTCTTCAAAGTCACCTTCTCCCTCTGCATGTGCTGACCTCCTCTTCTTCTTCAATACATGGATGTGCACAAATCTATGTCTGGATAGTCTTGCTTCAAGTTTCTTCCTGTGACCATCATTATGGATCCTTCTCAGAGCTATTACCTGTGACCTACCCAGAACAAGAAACAAGAACAACAAAACCATCTCCTAGAGGAGATCAATTTATCTTGTGCACAACTATATACAGTGACCCTCCAAATTATACGCCTTCTACTATGACCAACACACATCCATCATATACTCGATGTCATATGGCTAACCAACACACATCCATTATATACTCGATGTCATACGGCTAACCGCGTTGATTTTCTAGTGTTAAATTAGACAAGCACAATTTTTCGCAAGTGGTAATTACTTCCAATGATATACAATATTACTTTAGTAAACTCTAGAACATCACGAAGTAATTTCACTCACAAAATTTTCAACTACTTAGAAACTTCGATCTCTTCCTTAGATCAATTCCCACTTGTGAGAGAGAAAAAACATGTGTCTATTGTTGTGTCTTTTTATAGTAATATTAAATTGATCCAAAGAGACAAGTCTTTTTGAAAATTTTCTTTCTTATAAATAGTTGGAGATTACCTCCCGTAACTACCCAAAGATTAACATTAATTTGGTTATAATCCATCCACATAGTATTTGACTTTGTTAAATTGTTCCTCCATAATTCATGCGATTCTTTGCATAATTTTAGGTAGAAGTAAATTTACTAGAAATCACTGTCCACCACAATTTATGGAATTCTTTCTATAATTTAGGTAGGAGTAAAAGGTAAATATAGCTTTGATACCATGTTGATTTTTCTATATAAGATAATATAAGAGATAATATTGTATATGATAGATGTGATATTCTATGCTTGATTCTATTGTATATGCTGTATATGAGATTGTTTCTTACAATGATGAATGCCAAATATATAGAGAACCTAAAGGCACATATGGTGACCATCCATGAAATGATGCGTCTCTAATAATTATAATAACTATATTATTTTTTTTTTCCTCAGAAAAAGTTCATAATTTCATTATGGAATAACAAAATTACATTCACAGATATGAACCAGTTGTTAAGACTGTGTTCATATTTTCCAGCCAAAAAGAAAGCTGTTTTGTTTCTTATGTTTATACATATACTTCACTTTTATATTTTCCCCATATCTAGTAGTCTCTGTTGTTCATATCAGTTCCATATACATTCCTTTCATAATACAAAATAGAAGTAAAAATATCCCTTCATAGTATAGAGGCTCCTCTCATGTAGAGGTATTTTAGTTGCCAAAAATTGAGTTGTTCTGACTTTCATGAAAGGTTCGGTGGTAGTATCCCTGTGCTCCATCAAGAGTATGTTCAGTTACATGCCAAATTCCATAGGCTAGCTGTGTGGCTTCCTTGGAAAGTCTGTCTGCCAATTGATTCCTTTCCCTATAGATGTGAGAAAAATAGATATTGTCAAATAAACTTTTGATTCGAAGCACATCCTCATGCAAAGGGAGAAAACGTGAGATTTTGCATCTATGTATTCCATTAGCCTAGTTGATGATAACTAGTGAATCTCCAAAGACTTGAAGAGCTCTGCAACCCTTTTCAATAGCAAAGAGTAAGAGTAGTTTTAGGGCCATGAGTTCTGAGTAATTATTTTTTCTAGCCCCCAATCCCTCCTTGAGGTAAAAGTAGTGTGATGGGGAGAAAAAGAAACAACCTCCCCCCCCATAGTTTCTCTGGTTAGATGGGGAGGCCCTGTCGAAGAAGGCCCACGGGATGCTAAGATTAGAGGATTCCTCCTGGACAACCCTTTGGCACACTGTAAATCCCCCATCGGTAGGTGAGAAAGATTTGTAGATGCTATAGCTTTGGGCCGCTACCCTTTTGGTTGAGATAGTTTCCCCTTGGAAGATGTGTCCATTTCTGGTGATCCATAGACCTCAGGCGATAATGAATGGAAAAGCTCGAAGATTCTCTTGTCCACGTTTTGTTACCCAGTCTTTTAGGGTCAGATCAAAGGTAGTGCCGTGACATTCTGGGAGCATGGGTAATAGTTCCTTTGCGAAAGTCCATACTTCGATGACAAAAGGACATTGAAGAAAGAGATTGTCCACTGTTTCTAGATGTGATTTACATAGAGCACAACGACCTGGCCCAAAGAACATGCATTTTTGTAGATTATCCCAGGTAGGAATTTTGTTTGCCAGAATTGACCAGATTAAGAGTTTCCCCTTGAGAGAGAAATTGAGAAAGAAGAAGCAAGATAGAAAGAATGGAAGAATTCTCATTAACCGTATTCCACACTCAAAGAGTGAATAATTTACAATAGATATAGGATACATGAGTAACTAATGAGCCATAATGGTGGTCTAGATTGATCTGGACACACACCAATAGTTACGGGAGTGAACTGCCACCTAGTCTAGTCTCTCAGGCAGTTACGAGATTGAACTGCCACCTAGCTGAGTTAACTAGTCAACTAGTCTTCAGTTAACTGACTGAACAAAGGGTAGTGACTTGGTGATGATCCCAATGTTGCATGGTGACAAAACCAATGCAACATTTAAACTCAACTCAACTAGTCAAACTGAGTGTCAACTGAAAGAGAATATTCTCGAGGTGGAATATTCTCCCCTAAAATATAGGAGACTGGATAATGACTAATTATGACTAATAAACAAGGAATAACCTTAGGAAAAATAAATCCTAGGTGTGTGTGAAGTAACTCCAACACTTCCTGTGCCACACCAATTGCTTCATGAATCTGTCTACCTTTCAGAAACCCAAATTGTTCCCCCAAAATATGTTGAGAGAGAGAATTTTTTAAACGAAGATTGATAACTTTTGAGATGATTTTGTAGAGGCAGTTGCAGAGAGAGATCGGGTGGAAATCATCAAAGGAATCTGGGTTATCAAACTTGGGTATAAGAGCAATAAAGGTGGCGTTGATAGGTTTGTGTAAACACCCATTTTTCCTTGATTCCTCCACAACTTTTAGAATGTCATTCCCCAATAGATCAAAGAAACCCATAAAGAATTCAATCGACCAACCATCCGGCCCTGGAATCTTCCCTTTTTAGAAGGTTTTCATAACAACAAGAAATTCTTGTTCAGTAACCAGAGCCATTAAAGACTCTCTTTCTTCGTCATCCACAAAACGTTGGAAGATTCTGGCAGCTTTCACTATTTCCCTGAATGAAGTGCCAGACTATGCTTTGAACAGTTCTGTAAAATGTGAAATCCCCAAAGTTGAGAGCCCCTCAAAGGTGTTGACCAACTGTCCATTTCTCTGTTTTAGGCTCCAAATGGTGTTATTTAGTTTGCTTCCTTTGGCATAGGAATGGAATAATTTTGTGTTCTCGTCCCCACTGGTGAGCCAAATAGCCCTGCTTTTTAGTCTCCAGAGAGCTTCCTTCTCTGCAAAGATATTTTTTTGCCAGAGTTCTAGATGTGAAAGTTCTTCCTTAGCTTCCCTAGAGCTATATCCTAAAGTAGGATCAGCATGCCAATCTAATAACTTTTTTTCCAGGGCAGTTAGTTCCTGGTCTTCTTTTAATCGTTTCTCATGTGCCCATGTAATGGTGGCCTGTTTGATTTTCTTCAGATTGTCCATAAAGAGAATTGTGGCATGTGTATTGTGTAAGGGTCCAATGGGTACCCAAAAATTGTGAACTAAGGTCTGATACTCTGGTTCCTTTAGCCAACCTTCGAAGAATTTGAAGGGGCTAGGAGTGCGTCGGATGCTACCCCTTAATTCCATGATAAATGGATTGTGGTCAGATTCTTCTCCGCTTGCAACCCATTGACGGACAAGTCCCAGGGATTCCACCAGGTCCTCTGTCAGTAGAAAGCGATCCAAACGTTTGGAAATTATAGCATCCCTGGTTAGCAGATTCCTCCAAGTTGGCTGTAATTTTTTCGGAAGGAGATCCAACAATCCCAGAGTATCTAGGAGGTGTGTAAAATAATCAGTCAAGGGGTCCGGAGATGAACGGGGGCCCCAGACCTCCGTCGCTCCCATGGAGAAATTTAGGTCCCCTCCCAAAATAGCCCCAGCTTGGGAAAGCCAGGGACATGTAGCCAGAGAGTCCCAATATCGTTTCCGATCAACATAGGGACCGTAGACATTGATGAGTACCAAAGTGCACCCGAGATCCACTGGAAATATACTAAGGCTGATCCCTGTGTTAAAGCCCCAAACATTTTCACATTTGACAATCTTAAGTCTCCATCCCATGGCCAGACCCCCAGAGCATCCTTTGGCATCAATCACTACAAAGGACCAGCCAGGGAGAAGTGCTTCTAAAGAATGAGTCACTATCTCATTGATTCCCGATGTTTCCTGTAGAAAAATTACGTTTGGGTTGTGTACAGTAAAAATCCTTTTCAAAGATGATTTTTTGTCGAGTTCGCCAAACCCCTATAGTTGAGGGAGCATATTTTCATGAGGTAACCAACTCCTGGGATTGCTTTTCTCTAAGCGCCCATTCTATGGAAGATTGTCTGCCCGAAGCCACATCTAGTTTAGATCGATCTTGTGCTAGTAAAAAGTGAGAACGTCTGCCCCTTCCCCTCAAGGAGGACTGGGCCCGGGTAAGAGACCCTAGGCCAGCCCCTAGTTGATCTTTCGAAGAGCCTCCTCCCGTTGAGTCAGAGAAGATGGCCCTGTTGCAGAGGGTGTATTGAATTATAGAGCCCTTAGAAGACTGGGAACTGGAGGAAGACTGAAAAGTAGAGGGAGTCCTAGAAGAAGGGCTAGGAGGGGAGGGAAGGGAGGAGACAGGGTTCACAGTAGAGTTTAAATGGATGGAAGAAGGGTCCCCAAGGCTTAAAATAAAGGGGGTCTCCGAACCTTCGGGTTCCCTGGGCTGAAAGTCATTTGTCACTTGTCCTTGTTCAACGACTCGTGAACTGCTCGAAGAAGGAAAGAGAACCCCGAGAGGGAGGGGGAAAAAGGCTGAAACAGGCCAGGAGAGCGCAAGGGAAGAGGGAAGCCCCAACCAAGGAGGAAAATCAAAGTCCAGTGTTCCAAAAGGAGGAGTCAAAGCAAAAACAGTAGAAACAGTCAGAGGCAAAGAAAGTTGTTGCTTACCTGGCCACAATTGAGTTCTTGGTCCAGCCTGCAGGGAGGATTTCTGAGCCTTTGTGAGCAACGAGCCTCTGTCCACCAAAGAAGGACCCATTAGAGTAGAAGAAAGTCATCTATTGACCCGTCCAAAGTCCCTAGCCTGAGAGCTCCCCGCCAAAGTGCCCCTAGATTCCCCACGGTTTGGTCTTGTTCTGTCCATCACAGGCCCCGAGCCAGCAAAGGACCCCGAAACTTCCCTTTAAAGGGTAGAGTGCATTCCTCCATGCCATGTCCATAAGCATGGCATCTATGGCACCTGAATGAAATGCCTTCATAATCCAACAGATGTAGAAAAATACCAGAGGTTGTTTTGATTTTTATCTCCTTTAAAAGACCCAGCCCGAGGTCCAGCCGCACCAAGATTCTAGAAACAATCATAAGCCCCGTTTATTCAAAAGAGTATTCGGCCTCCAATAAATCTCCGAGTCTATTTCTAATGGCCGAGAAGCGCGCAAAGTTCTAGTATTCCATGGGAAGGCCTGGTAGCCGGACCCATACTGGAACGACATCAACTTTCTCCCTCTTGGCATCAAAGTTTGGGGTCCAGCGCTTGAGTACTATTGGGGTACCCACCATCATCCAATTCTTTGAGAGGACCCAATCCACATCCGAGGAGGCTTTGAATAAAAAGGAGAACCATCCCCTGACGAGCAAACAAATGTAGGGAGAGGAGGTACATTTTGAGCCCCATGAGTTTTCCACCCAGGAGCGAAGAAACGTAGTTCCCAGTCTTTTACCTCTTGCTCGCCCTACCACTGCTAGCTCAAAGAACTCCACCACTCGATCCATATCGATGTATTTTCCAAAGACTAGACAATCTGGGTCTGAGCGATCTCGAGCGCACTGAGTACTCTTTGGCGCCGAGTGCTTTGAACCCCTAGAAACCGTGGGACGTTCTCAACTTCCTTTCTGAGTCAGGCCCTTGGAGCCCTGTCCCCGAGGGGGATCAACAAGACTGGGATCCATGCTAAAAAAAGTGCCTACCGTCATCGTAGGTTCCAAAAGAGGTCCCGGGTCGTTGAGTAGTTCTGAGGGCGAAAAATGGGTTCCCGAGTATTCCTCCCCTAAATCTTTCTGAGATGTGTCCCAACCAACTGCAATAGATGTAGCCCCAAATTCAGATCCAAGGCAAGCAAAAGGACCTTTTGACAAACCCAGAATCAGATCCAGTCCAACCTCCAAGCCCACCAAAGTAGACGCCGCTGGTCCATTTGTCAGCCCTATTGAAAAAGACAGAGGAGACATGGTGTGATTCCCTAGGAAAATGCCAGATGTCAGGGGAATGTTCAAATCCTCCGGGATCAGCTCCTCAAGTCCCAAAGTAGTAAAGACAGGGTTGGATGGGGACCCAATAACTGTTCCATCCTCCAAAAATCCTGGGTCCGACGCCCCACCTAGGTCCATGCCGATCCTATCGAGAAAAATCGAGGGATCACAGAGAAAACCTTCAAAGCGTGTTCAGATCCAAGCCCCCACAAGAAGATTAATGCAACCTCTACCTCCCTGGCCTCAAACCCTACCACCAAAACCAATGATGGAGTATTGATCGACTTCCTACTCGGCCACCGACCGCCGTGCCCACCTTCTGCAGCTGCCAGGGCACCTAAACGACCTCCATTGTTCTGTCACATATGCAGACCTCCATTTTCATCGCCATGAATTTCTGTCACATCCGTTTGATAATCAAATTCATCTCCCTATATTATTATTATTATTATAATATTAATAATTATATTATTAATTATTAATCTGGGATAATGTCTTCCCGATGTTGTCCAAACATCAACACTTTTGATGTTGTCCAAACATCAACACTTTTGATGTGAGTTTCAAATTCTGTTTCATTGGAGTAGAAACATGATTACACCCAACCATGTCAAACTTGTTCAACAATTCTCCAATGTACTTCTTCTGGGAGATGAATATGTACTTTGGATTTTGAATCACCTCAATGCCCAAATAGTAGTGAAGATGTCCCAAATCTATCATTTCAAAGCCTTTCTTCAACTCTTTCTTTATGGATGGAATGTAGCTTTCATTGTTCCACGTTATCAACATATCATCTACATATACTACAAGATATGTAATAGTTCTGCCAACTTTCTTGACAAAGTTGCTTCATCAAGATTGTAGTGCTTGAAATTCGATTTCAAAAAATGCTCAGTTAGCTTTTCATACCAGCCTCGCAGTGCTTGTTTCAGGTCATATAAGGATTTGATGAGTTTGGATACCTTCTATTATTGTCCCTTCACAACAAAGCCTTCTGGTTGAGACATGAAAATATTTTCTTTCAAGTCTTCATTCAATAAAATAGTCTTCACATCCATTTGATGAATTTTCATTCCATTTTGTGATGCCATGGAAAATAGAGTATAGATGGTAGCCCATTTTTCTATGGGGGCAAAAGTATCCTCATAATTAACACCTTTCTGTGCAAATCCTTTTTCCACGAGCCTTGCTTTGTGCTTGTCAAGTGAACCATTTGATTTGTACTTGTTCTTGAATATCCACTTGCAACCATTTGGTTTGGTTCCAAATAGGGGGTCCACCAAATTCCATGTCCCATTCTTGATGAGAGCATCATGTTCCTTCTGCATGGCTGCTTTCCATTCATCATGAAAAGTGGTTCCTTCAAAGGAAGTCGATTCAAGGTTAGTAGATAAATTCAACTCACAATCATATGAAACATCCATGTCATCTACATCACCTTAGTTTAAATTATCTACATTAACTCCATCTTATCTTGAGGACATTCTAGTTCCTGTCTTTTCTACCTCATCAGGACGAACACTTTCAAGTGTTTTTGTGAGTCATTTTGGTGGATCTTTCTTAGATGGTCTAGGTTGCTCAAGTGATTGAGATGGTGTTGAGTTCTCATCAAGACTTAGGTTTTCAATCCTCTCGATCATATCGTCCAAATGAACTTTGGGTTCTGATGAAGTGGATGGAACTTCTTCATGTGGAGGATATAGTGCCTCAAAAGAGAATTCTAGAGATTGAACCAAGATGGGGATCCCCCCTTCAAGATGTGGAATCTCATTATCAAATTCATGATATGTCTTTAGACGAGTGAATCTGTCGAGATGATCAAACTGCCTCTCAACCATTTCATCATTCTTGGAGGATTCAAGAAAGATTACATCTTTGGAGAGGATGAATTTATTTTTTGTCTCATCGTGAAGACAATATCCCTTGGTGGTATTTGCGTACCCCAAGAAGATGTACATCTGACTCCCTGCATCAAGTTTGCTTATTTTATCCTTAGGAATCAGGGCACAACATGTGGAACCAAATACCTTGAGATGCCTCAACGAGTGAATGCGTCCATACCACATTTCATAAGGATTCTTGTTTTGACGAGCATGAGATGGACACCTGTGTTTTACAGAAACTACACATAGAACTGCATCAACCCAAAACATCAATTTTACATTCTTGAAAAACATCATGGAACAAACCATATTTAGGAGTGTACTGTTCATTCGTTTAGCTACATCGTTATGCTGAGGATTGTATGAAACTGTGGTTTGATGCTTGATACCATGTTGGAAAATATAGATTTCAAATTATTAGTGCAAAGAGAGCCAATACGAGACTGAGCTTCATTTCAAATCCATACATGAAAATTTTTAAAAGTTTTAAAAGTTTGTGATTTATCTTTCAACAAGTACACCCAACACATCCCGATGTAATCATCAATAAAATACATGATATATTTATTTTCATTTGCAGAAGGAACATGTATAGGGCCACATAAATCAGAATGAATTAGTTCAAGTTTTCTACATGCTCTCGAAGTAGAATCATGAAATGGTTGTTTGCTGTGTTTTCCAAGGATACAAGCATCACATTGCTTCAATTTCTTAGGATTAGTAGGCAAACCAGAAACACCATTCTTTTTCAACAAACAAAGACTGTCATAATTAATATGGCCAAATATAGCATGCCACAAAAGACTAGATGGAATTATACCTTCCATGATGAGATATATATGCAACATTTTGTGTATGTGAAGATGTCCCTTTCAGTTTCAACAATCTTCCATTTTCCATTCTAGTCATGACAACCATGTTGTCTGAATCCTTCCTTATTTCAATTTTTCCACTGAACATGTGAACATAGTGGCCTTAGTCAAATGTGCACAAGGGACAAAACGTTTCTTTACAACTCACGAAGATAGAGCACATTATGCAGAAGCAAGTTTGGGAGTCCAAGCAACTTAAGCTTGATGGTGCCCATTCCAAAAGGTGTGAGACTCTATTTATCTGCAAAATACTCTACACCATATACATTATCATTGAAGTCTTCAAATAAGTCTTTTCAAAATGTCATGTGGGAGGTTGCACTTGTGTCAAGAAGCCATGCATCTCTTCAAGGAGTATATGAAGTGTTAAACAAATATTTTTTTACTCCTATATTGCAATGGGAAACAATGTAATGAGTATATTCAAGTGGTTTACCTTTTGCTGGTTCTGAAGTTTTAACTTTGTCCTCTTTTTGATTGTCTGTCTTCTTTGATATTGTCCCATGGAAATCTGCAGTCATTCAGTTCATGTGACCAATGAAGATTGGATATATCACCTTGGTTGTGTCTACCCCCCTGCCTATGAAAGTATTTCTTGCACTTCTTCTTTTGATACCTTCTCCTCTAGAAGAATAATGTTGCACTTCTTCTTTTGATACCTTCTCCTCTAGAAGAATAATGTGATTGATTCTTCTCTTTTTGAGAAAGACACACAATATCACCGGTGGAATGAGCTGACTTATTTCCAAAGCCTTTCTCACATTATGCAACTTTCTCCACTAACTTGTCAAATGTTATGGATTTCATTTGACCACTTGATTTTAGAGATTCAAGATAGTGAGAATATGTAGGGTAGGGGGCCTTAATGAAGGTTGCGAGAGGGAGGTCTATCTTCACCCCAGTGGCATCATTGTCATGCATTATGACTTTGATCTCAAAAGCTAAAGCCATAGGGTCATCATTCTTCAACTCTAGGTTGAAGAGCTTCATGATCATTTGTATAAGTTCCAACTTTGAGTGTGTGTCATATGAGTCGTTTAATATCTTCAAAGTACTGAAGGAGTCCTTAATATAAGCAATATGAAAGCTCACCTTTTCACTTATTGTTGCAGAAATCAAAACATATGCTTTCTGGTCTTTGTCCTTCCATATGGCACGTTCTTTGTTTGATCTAGGAATGGTCGGTTTGCTACTCTTCGACTTTGCTTCCAATTCATCTTCAACATCAACTGATTCAACTTATTTTTTACTCATCGCTGTTGCTTCGCAAATACCATTCCACATGTCATTGAAGCTCAATGTGCTTTTGATCTTTCTGTACCATTCTTCATAGTTCTTTATCAGCCAACACTACGCCGAAGATGGTAATTTGAGAATGCATATTCTGCCACCTTCACTCAAGTGCAACATCAACAAACTTGTGAATTGATAACTATGCAGTCTTGGTTATGGATGAAAAGAGCAATGCACTTAATTTTTTTTTGATAAATTACAACGATACCAATTAAAAATCAAGAGCATCGATATTAATTAAAGCTAGAAGCCAATTGATACCCTTTTGTGAATTGTACGTTAATCAAAATGAATTTCCACCAACAATTATTCCTAGCTCTCTATTTTCGCATCCCTTCATTTTCATACACAAGTCTGAACAAGTGAGATTTCATGGGTCATACGAAGCCTACTCATGGAAATAGATCTACCTACTCTAACGAACCAATGCGATCACTGTTCCATCTACGCTTCCGTGTTAACTCTTCTAGCAGTTGGAAGCTGGTTAAACTCCAATGATGTTCACTTATAAAGACCCGATATAGGGATTGGCATTAGAATGAAAACATCCAACTTCTAATACGAATGAGATCTGAAAAATTTATTTTCAACTTTCTTCTTCTATGGTCGAAAACTCAGCACTCCTAACAGACGTACATACCAAGAATGAGGGAGCACGCACATTCTTCTTCCCTTCTGGTTTCAATCACAAGGTTTGTTTAGTAATGAAAATTGGGCACCCAAGCAATTCGACATGCTATGGAACAATACACAATGTAGTTTAGTGGTAAGAATTCCACGTTGTGGCCATGGAGACTTGGACTACTTTGAGCGCGTGAGGGAGACTGTGGAGGAAACACAAATTAGGGTTTACGAGAGAGCCGTGTGGAGGCACCAGAAATTAGGGTTTGCAGGCGTGAAATCGTTAATGGTTTGGAGAACGAGTCGATGGGTTGAATAATTTAGGGTTTCATAGAATCCATACCATGGAACAATCAACAGGTGGTTCGAATGATTGGGAGAGAGAGGCGTGCCAAACTGAAACACAGACTGGAACAACGTAGAAGGATTGACATGAAGAGGGAAGGCGTTTTCTACTCAAGGAAACACCAAGGAATCAAATTATGGAGTTATCGTGAGCTCTAATACCACTGTCAGGTCAGGTATGGAAGAAAATGTAACTCTACACATTTGTATAATTGTATTAGTGTGAAGTTCAATAAATAAATAAACAATAATTGTTGGTCTTTTCTAACTGATGGATTTGTCATATTTACAATTTATGTTACAAGTAACACAATCACAAAGATTGCTTAATTTATGTTACAAATAACACAATCACAAAGATTACATGTCAACAAATATAATTAAACTATACTATGATAGGTGGTTTGTGTATGGTTGGGCTCCCAACAACACTCTACATATTAATTGTAAGATGGCATATAATTAAACTATACTATGATAGGTGGTTTGTGTATGGTTGGGCTCCCAACAACACTCTGTACATATTAATTGTAAGATGAACACTCTGTACATATTAATTGTAAGATGGCTTTGGATTAGGTTCACGTAAAAAATTTGCATTACATAAAGGGATTATTATTAGTTAATTATGCATATCTTTTTATTTACAAACTCAAATTCAATGTGCTATTGTTTTGTGGAAAAAAACCTTTCAATCCTTGTAGAGATAATTTTTCACAATATTTGATGCGGAAATCAAAGAGATAGAATCCATACAAGTTTTTAATTCAAGGATTGGTTAAAATAGTAGGGTTCTATAAATTATAAATGATGAATTTCATCTTGATTTGGAAAAGAGATATTTCTAATCTTATAAGTGCAAATTTTACAATATGTGGCAGATAAATTATGAATATGTTTCGAGTACAAAGTTGCTTATCAACTTATAAAAGTCAAATTCAATATGAATTGGATATAAATTTTGTCTGGTTTATCCAATTCAAGTAATTCAAGATGCTTTTGGAAGAGAAAATAAAGAATAATGAGAACCAGTTTGAAAGCAATTTGGATAGTGGTTATAGAGATATTTAGTTTGGTAGTTTGGCTCGATTAAAAAAACTTGGTTTGTTGAATATTTGAGTGGTTATCATAAAATCTTACAACTTTCAATATTAAATTCAGATCGAGGTGGATTTGAGAGAAGTCTATCCATAATTTTCACTAATATATGGATATTCCAAAATTTTCAATAGGTACTTGGAAATATATCTATATCTCAAAAATTTGCATAGATGAAGGAATTGATATAAGAGAACATTTGAGTAATTTAAAGGAAAAGTGTGAACCAATAATTTGACAATATCTACAAAGTTAAAAAATGATAGGTGGTTTGTGTATTATTGGGTTCCCAACAACACTTTGTACATACTAATTGTAGAGTAGCTTTGAATTGGGTTCACATAAAAATTTAGTGAGGATATGGATTATATAAAGGGATTATTATAGTCATTAATACACAAAATTTACATACAAGTGTATGATATTTTTATTATTATTATCTCTTGGGATGTTTATTGAGGATTTGCATATATATATATATAATCATTATTATGCAAGTTAAAGAGTGAAGTTGTTCCTATTATATTGGAAAATTGTGCTTCTCATCTATGTTTTTTTTTTTAGGTATTTATCATGTTGTTTAGGAAATTTGGCTCATAACAAGTTGTTGAGGCAATGAATGAATATATCCTCACTCAAGCATTTTTGAATCTCACTAGGCTAGGTGAGATAGGTGAGATTATCACCCTGGCTTATAGCTCGTTCAAAAATATCATTCAACCCTCAAGAAATAAGTTCTTGGGCCTGATGCTAATATAAAATCTGTACACTTTGTTGTAAAATAAAATTCAAAAATAGGAAAAGTGTTTGTAAAT
The DNA here is from genome assembly GCA_009831015.1 of Picea engelmannii. NCBI lineage: Eukaryota > Viridiplantae > Streptophyta > Pinopsida > Pinales > Pinaceae > Picea > Picea engelmannii. The sequence continues at coordinate 254,892 of ML786713.1, read as the reverse complement.
GAAGTTTATAATTGTTGAATAAAGAAATACAAAATAACATACATCTGAAAAATTCAATACACAACAAGTCTCAAATTGAGAAGAAATGAGAAAATGATTTTACTGATATGTTTTCTGAGCTACAACCAAGTTTATCTTTACAAACCCCTACGAGGGTTTGGACTAGAATTAGACTTAGAAGTCTAAGATGTAATTTTGAATCATACATAGACAACTGGTGTCTCAAAGAAAAAGACCAAGACATAAAATAAACTAGATCAATCCAAGCTACAAGCACATCATAGTCTTGACTCTACAAAATGACATTAATTAGCATTGAAACTAAATTTAGAAATTACAGTTAAGACTAAATAGACTATCAAGATGAATGAATGATCTTTTGAAGCATGTTAAAGTCTATGCTTCCCAGTCCTTTCTTTTTCCACCTTTCAAGTAACCCTGCTATCACCAAGATAACTTAGCTCTGAAGAAACTCATAAATGAATGAATGGATAAGTATTCTCACATGAGGGAAGAGAAAACCTTATCAAAAATATCTCTATTTTTTCATCTCTCCTCTTTTTCCCTTGAATTCTTTCTTTTATTCTTCAAAAACTAGTTCAAGTGGTTCAACTACCTTTTGTTATAAAGTTAAATAACTTTAGTTAAAATATGACAACTTTATTTATGATAAAGGTAAATAATAATAAATAATAATTAGTAGGTGGGGTCCCACTAGTTTATTTTATTTTCATTTAAAAAAATTTCCCTTATGACTCCCAAATAATAGAAAATATCCACATATATGGAAGCAACAATAAATCAATAAAACATTCATCAAATAAAAACCAAGTCATCACGCTTGTACATCCCAAAAACAATATGATATTAAAGGTTCCAAAAATTAATATCATATGTTAACTATGAGTGAAAAGTCTTCAAAATAAACTATCATTAACAAAGTTCAGGATGCTTGCTTAACCAATATTCCCTATCCTTGATAGAAGGCTTTCGTTTATTTTTCCAGCTATGGGTAAGATAGGTTTCCCATTGAGGTTTAACTCACTGGTTTGAATCAACTGTTTGAATTCATCGAAACCAACATTGAAGTAGATGGAAAGTATGATCTTCTTGTGCCTCCCTTGTTTCCACAACATATTTGGTTTTCAGTCCTTCCTTTTCTGTTACCTCTGTTGGTTTCCCTACTGCCTTTATCTAAAATCATTTCTATTTCAATCAATTAAAAATCTTCAAAGTAAGATAATCATTCATTGAAAAATTTGTTAAATATGGTTTGGTAAGGCTCTATATAATAGCATAGCAAATCAAGTAAAAGGGGAAAAATGAAAGGGAAAAATGTGAACAACAGAAAGGAAACCCAAACTCATATTCTTCACAATGAATTCCTTTCGTTGATAATTATCTCAATACCTCTTATATACGAACAACTCGATGCATTTAGAAACATGAACAAGGAAAAAACTGACAAATACATGAAAATGAAATTATGAATGGTCATGATAAATAATGTCGGGAATAAACTTATGAAAAGTGATTTAAATGAGGGGTTAATATGTAAAAGTTCATGTAAAAACCATTTTTAAGTCAACCCCTTTCTTCCATTATATACATTTCTTTGAACTCATATATATAGTAAAAAATATGCTCAGTGTGTATATGAATACCTACAACATGCAATAAATCATTTTAATGACTGATTTTTTTTTAGAAATTCCAAGTAATACATTCATGCTATTCCTTATGTCATCTATAGGCATTCATTGTTATGTATTATTGACCGGTGTTCATCGCCCATCTTTAAGTATATGCCAAAATATATGTTGAATCACTATTTTTTTCAAACTGTGGGTTTTAGAAACATATAATAAACAAAGTATGCTGCTATATAATGAAGACTATGAGGGCAGTCCCAAAGAGAT
>ML786713.1:230821-243978 GCA_009831015.1 Picea engelmannii | reverse complement strand
TAGTTATGAGAGTTGTGAAGTAGTTTAACTCAGTTAAGTGAGTTAAGCCCAGTTGTACTAGTTGTAACTGAACTTACACTAGTGAGAGTTCAGTGAATTAATTATTAATTAATTCAAATCAGTGAACTCACATGCAACTGAATATTCGCCACAGTTAACTACATGCATGTCAGATCTAATGGAGACCTAGTTGAGATAACATGTGAAAGGGACAGTTTGGCTATCAATTGTAATTTGAGTGAAGTGCACTCATGCAATCACACATGCAGTGGATATGCTCACGAGCATCTGCAAACTAGGCAATTCAAATTCATTGTGAGAATTCTAATTGCAGGGATTGTGCAGAGGAGGCAGGTTGTCTGGAGACAGAATATTGGCACATGAATTTGCCAATTTTTGTATGACAGTGTGAGATGATTGTATTGTATTGAGAGCTCTTGGATTAGAGTTTTGTATGAGATTGTTTCATGATCCATGATAGACATAATATATGATAGTGGGGTTTTTAGCTTTATGCTTTCCTTGTAAAACTTCTGTTTTATTTGTTCTTGATATTTCACTTTGTGATCGTGGTTTAATTTCCGCAAGAATATTAGTAGAAGCGATTCTGTATTTAACAGTGGAATATAATTGTTAGATCAGGAGAATCACATGAAATACTTAATTTTTATTGAAATTTCTACAGGTAAAGTAAAGAAGGCTGAAATTCAAGGGAGGATAAATTCTTTTGATGATTCTTTCTAAGGTATGTTATTTACAGGTCATCTCACCATTTTTGCAATAACCTTTTTTCTAGAACGATTCAGACTGTGAAATTGATAGGCCATTGACAAAACATATCCAAGTAGCTGTGGTACAGATTTCATATTGTGGGTCGTTGTAGTTTTGGAGTTACACTCCGTGGAAAATAGGGTTTGTGGCTAGTCCTGAAACTAGTTTAAAACAAGTGTTTCAGGTAAAAATGTCATAACTTCTTCATAATAGATCCAAATTAAGTAATACCAAATATGTTGGTTAGAGTACAATATGTAGTATTATGTGTAAAATTTTTAGATCCATAAAACAAATATTCCGGGCGGGCACACTCTACAAGTTAGCTCTCTAGACCATAATTCAACAAGGTATGCCATTTTTGCTATAACTCCTTTTCTGAGAGGTTTCAAGTAGTGACACCTGGAGGAATTGCATAAAACACACTGAAGAAAATTGTGTACTATTTTCAGATCTTTTTTTCATTACAGGTACATAGTTATGATTATTTCAAGTTAGGGTTGTTGACTAATCCAAAACTAGTCATGTGAGACTAAAGAAAAGTTTGATGAAAATGCTAGTCTGATGCAGGAGCATCTCTCCACGTCAGCCAGTCAGCCAACCAGCCATGACAAGTGCACGCATTCAATGATGAAGAGAGGCGTTGTCCTCATTTTGATTTAGAATTAAATGTAATTAAATGTTTAAGTTGTTGAGTTGTGATGCCGTGCCTTTGCGTAGGTTGTAGATAAGATAGGCCTTTAATGTTTTGTAAGGCTGAGATCTAGATCCAGATAGAGGACTAGACAACCCATTCAATGTAATTGAATAGGGTAGGTAGATTGGAGGGAAGAGCTCGAAGAGCCCCCTCATGTAAAAAGATCGATTGTATCTCTTGAGTAGGAGTTGTAAATAGAATAGGAGAGAACCTGGGAGTAGAGAGCAGAAGAGAAGAAGGAGCTGAGACTTTGTTACAGGCCGTGCTCAGGAACACCTTGTAAATACAGGCATTTTCCATTTTAATATAAACAGAAGCAGTTTTTCCTGCATGTATTTCTGTGTTATGTGGGTGTCTGTGAGAGTCCCATTATGATATGAATGTATGCTGTAGGTTTGCATTTGCAGGGGTGTGTCTGATTTCAGGTGAAGGTCTTTGAGGTTTCATGCCAGGAGGGCGTGACAGAGTACCGCGGTCTTTGACTACCAATGCACTGAAGCACTTCTGAATTCTGCGGGTTCAGACAAAGACGCGTTGCGGCACAATAACCAGAATCAACGACTCAGAAGAAAGACCTCAAGGTTGCTGAACACCTTGGAGGCTAAGTTGTGGAAGGAGAACACAGTTGCAGACAAAAGCTCTGAGGAGTTTTGTGAAGCTCTGCCAGGTGGGCATTGAGCCAGTGCAAGGAGTGCACAGAGAAAGAACTTTGCTGTGAGCTCTTAAGAAGTCAGAATCACTGAGGATTCTTGACACTCTGCCAGGTGGGCATTGAGACGTTATACAAATAGGAACAGGGGAAGAGAACTCTTTGAGTTCTGTGTTTAGGAGGAAGAATCCACTGAGGGATCTTCACAGGGTTGCTGAATACCTGGAAGTACTCAGCAAGAGGTTGCTTGAGTAGATGGAGAGCCAGGAGGGCATCTGGATTCTCCATTTGAGGGAGAAAGGGAAGGAGAATTGAGTTTCCTTGGAGGTCGAAGCTACAGGAAAGCTCAGGATGAATAGCACCTGTGTGTGCATGTGAATACTCTACGGAGGTGTAGGAGTGAAGAATCCTTCAAGGAATCGAAGGGAAGGATAAGTTCAGGAGGGCAAGTGCTTTCACGCACAAAGTCGTAACTGCAAGGAGTGCAGGAGCTACAAAACCTTTTGAGCGAGTTCTGAGCAATTAAAACTCAGGAGGGACAACGTTTTCATACACGCAGCGAAGCTTCGAGTCGAGAGTTCACAGGGAAGAAAAAATACAAAGGGGTCAAGGCCTTTTGGATATGGGAAATCCTTCCAAGTGTAGGAAGAAGTGCCAGAGCTCAAGAGGAGGCACATTAGCCGTCCATTCAGATTGCGAGGAAATTTGGACCGTTGAATATTTCACGTCCAGGGAGCACCAGAGCGAGCGCACTAGAAGAAATGATCGACACCGTCAGATCTGATCAAAATACCTGTCAGCTGTTGGATCGGCAAGGAGTTGCGCGTGGTTTAGCCCTTAGCGCAGAGAATTAGGTGCAAAAGTCCCGAAGGGCATCGAGATATCGACACTCGGAATATCGAAGTTCTTGAGGTCGAGAAGTCCGACAATTGGTAGCGAAAGTCCTGAAATTGCGAGAAGCGATCAAGACCATTTGTCATAGGGGGATGTGTGGAGGAGGTCTAAGCATTCGAGAGATTTCCCAACAGGAAACCTATTTATCATTATTACGGGAATCGGGGAATCAAAGATCCCGTGGGTAGGAGATCGGGTAATATCACGACGAAAACCCTAATACAAGTTTGAGCGTCCATCTATCGAGGACACGTGGTGAAAATCGAGTGACCCATCGACACTTCAATTACCAGGGGTTTGAGACGACAGAGAATTTCTGTCATCGGGGTATTGGAAACTCCGAAACACGAGATTGGATCAGGGCTGTCCATTAGTCGGGACATGTGGCAAAGATCCAGATTATCGGGGAAAGTCCCGTTAGAAAAGTCAAACCAGAGGATCGGGGTTCGACATTTCGTGAATCCAGGGGACAGGAGGTTAAGCGCTTGGGTCGCGAAACCCCAGAAGGAGATAAGGCTGAGGTCTTAAGTGGACTAGTCATATGGACTAGGGGCATAGCCAGGAGGGGCTAAAGCACAAAGAGAGCGCATTGGAGAATTGATGATTGGGAGTTCGAGAGGATAGGGAAATCTTGGCATCGGGAACCATAAAGTCCCGAGAACCGAAACTGAGTCAGGGAAGATCACGGTCAAGTGTAGAAGATCGTGTGGGAAAAGAGAAGGACCTGTGGATCAGGTTTCATAAGAAATTCCAGAAGGGAATCAGGTGAGCCGCTACAACTCACGAACTGATTGAATTGGAGCGAGTGAACGATCCTGTGGGCAGACGCGGGTGATTTCTGACATCAAGTGGTATCAGAGCCTAATTCTTGTCTATATATTTCAGGTGAGGGAGGCATAAGAGGTAAAGAGCACTCTGATACAGATCAAGTGGTATCAGAGCGGGATTTCATCTGTATATTTCAGGTGAAGTGAGAAGGCAAAGGAAGAAGACAGAGCGCTGGAGACTCTGTAAGGATGAGGCTGGAAACACTTGGGTTGCAGAGTGACGACAACAGGTTTGCTAGGAGGGCAGACAGAGACAACAACATGGCTACTGAAGGCCGTAGGTATGCTGTGGGGAAAAACCTGAAGCTGATGAGCACATCTGAAAGGGGGAAGGAACTTGCTGACATCGGGGCAAGAATGGAAGAGCTTGAACTGCGGATGAAGCAGAATACCAAGCCGAGATGGGTGTATGAATGGCCCATGAGGAAGCTGAAGATAAATTGGGTAGTCAAGGAGTTGATGGCTAGAAGACAACGTACGATGTTAAGAGGATGGTTGAGGCATGCTGAAAACCTTGACGGACCTGAGGAGATGGTTCAAATATGTGAACCAGAGACTGGAAAAATTCTCGGTAAAGAGAATGAATTGGGATCGGCTGAAGATCTCAAGAATTGCCAGGAGAGTAGAGAGGAAATTCCATATTTCCAGGTGGGCAAGGAGTTGAGATCAGCTGAAGGTCTCAGGGACTGTCAGGAGAACAACCAAGGAATTTCACATTGCCAGCTGGGCAATGATATGAGGTCGCTACGGGATCTCGAAGACTGCCAGGAGGGTAGTAGAAGCATCCCATACTGCCAGGTGGGCAGGGAGGAGAAGATGAGACTATTTGAGGGTCTCATGAACTCAGAAGTGAGTCAGAATTAGCAGGAGGAGCTGACAGAGGATGAAGATTCATATGATTCTCCAAGCCATGCGAATGAAGATGATGACAAGTTGAAAAATTTCACCATCTGAGAGACCGATCTGAGGAGCCTTATAATGATTGGTGGAATCGAGATATTCCTACCACTTGCCCAAGAGGAGGAAAAAATATGTGTTGCAGATGCAACAACAACAGGGGGACAACTAGCTGAGACTGTCGCAGAAGGGTTGGAGAAGATATTTGAAGCTGCCCAAGTCGGAGAGGAAAATGAGCATTCTGAGGAATGGCTCAACATATTCATCCAGGAAGCCGAGGAAGCTGTAGCACTGAAGCTAACAGTAGAGAAAGCAAGAGAGGATGGTGAGCATTCCGAGGAGTGTCTCAGTATTTTTAGCCAGGGGACTGAAAAGACTGCAGCGTGGGAGTTTGTAGCAGAAGAGGAAGAAGAAACTTACAACATTAGTTTAGCTGATCTGTATGAGAAGATTGAAGCCCTGGAGAGAAGGGTGAAAGTGCAGGGTGCGCACATCCAACAGGTGAAGTTGGAAGCTGATGAAGAAGGCATGGGAGATCACGATGATCTGCTCATGTGCCGAAAAATTTTGTAGCTAAGCATACTGCATGAACAGGACCAGCCATTGGAGTAGCTGGATGAAGTGATCGACGTGATTAGAGAGCTGATGATTCGGTCAACAGAAAATGTCAGCAAGGAGAGGCTGAGCAGCAGGAAGGAAGCAACAACAACAACACAAAAGTAGCAGTAACAACAACAAAGAGATGGAGCTGGTGAACAACTCCAGAGGATGATTTGGGATCCAGGGGGATTTCCACAGCCGAGATGGGAAGATCATGAGCAGGAGCTCATGAATTTTTCAGCTGAGGAGTATGATGCAGGAGCATCTATCCATGTCATCCAGTCATCCAACCAGCCATGACAAGCACACGCATTCGATGATGAAGAGAGGCATTGTCCTCATTTTGATTTAGAATTAAATGTAATTAAATGTTTAATCCGTTGAGCCGTGATGCCGTGCCTTTGTGTAGGCTATAGATAAGATAGGCCTTTAATGTTTTGTAAGGCTGAGATCTAGATCTAGATAGTGGACTAGACAACCCATTCAATGTAATTGAATAGGGTAGGTAGATTGGAGGGAAGAGCTTGAAGAGTCCCCTCATGTAAAAAGATTGATTGTATCTCTTGAGTAGGAGTTGTAAATAGAATAGGAGAGAACCTGCAAGTAGAGAGCAAAAGAGAAGAAGGAACCGAGACCTTGTTACAGGCCGTGCTCAGGAACACCTTGTAAATACAAGCATTTTCCATTTTAATATAAACAGAAGCAATTTTTCCTACATGTATTTCTGTGTTATGTGGGTGTTTGTGAGTGTCCCATTATGATATGAATGTATGCTGTAGGTTTGCATTTGCAGGGGTGTGTCTGATTTCAGGTGAAGGTCTTTGAGGTTTCATTCCAGGAGGGCGTGACAGAGTACTGCAGTCTCTGAATACTAGTGCACTGAAGCACTTCTGAATTCTGCGGGTTCATAACAAGACGTGCTGCAACACAATAACTGGAATCAACGACTCAGGAGAAAGACCTCAAGGTTGCTGAACACCTTGGAGGCTAAGTTGTGGAAGGAGAACACAGTTGCAGATAGAAGCTCTGAGGAGTTCTGTGAAGCTCTGTTAGGTGGGAATCGAGCCAGTGCAAGGAGTGCACAGAGAAAGAAATTTGCTGTGAGCTCTTAAGAATTTAGAATCACTGAGGATTCTTGACACTCTGCCAGGCGGGCATTGAGACGTTATACAGATAGGCACAGGGGAAGAGAACTCTTTGAGTTCTGTGTTTAGGAGGAAGAATTCACTGAGGGATCTTCACAGGGTTGCTGAATACTCGGAAGTACTCAACAAGAGGTTGCTTGAGTAGATGGAGAGCCAGGAGGGCATCTGAATTCTCCATTTGAGGGAGAAAGTGAAGGAGAATTGAGTTTCCTTGGAGGTCGAAGCTACAGGAAAGATCAGGATGAATAGCACTTGTGTGTGCATGTGCAGGAGTGAAGAATCCTTCGAGGACTCGAAGGGAAGGATAAGTTCAGGAGGGTGAGTGCTTTCACACACAAAGTCGTAACTGCAAGGAGTGCAAGAGCTACAGAACCTTTTGAGCGAGTTTTGAGCAATTAAAACTCAGGAGGGACAACGTTTTCATACGCGGAGCGAAGCTCCGAGTCGAGAGTTTGCAGGGAAGAAAGAAGACAAAAGGGTTGAGGCCTTTTGGATACGGGAAATCCTTCCAAGTGAAGGAAGAAGTGCCAGAGCTCAAGAGGAGGCACATTAGCCATCCATTCAGATTGCGAGGAAATCTGGACCGTTGAAGATTTCACATCCAGGGAGAACCAGAGCGAGCGCACCAGAAGAAATGATCGACACCGTCAGATCTGATCAAAATACCCATTAGCCATTGGATCGACAAGGAGTTGCGTGTGGTTTATCCCTTAGCGCAGAGAAGTAGGTGAAAAAGTCCCGAAGGGCATCGGGATATCGACACTCGGAATATCGGAGTTCTCGAGGTCGAGAAGTCGGGCAATTGGTAGCGAAAGTCCCAAAATTGTGAGAAGCGATCAGGACCGTCCGTCATAGGGGGACGTGTGGAGGAGGTGTAAGCGTTCGGAATATTTTCCGATAGGAAACCTATTTATCGATATTACGGGAATCGGGGAATCAGAGATCCCGTGGGTAGGAGATTGGGTAAGATCACGACAAAAAACCTGATACAAGTTTGAGCGTCCATCTATCGAGGACACGTGGTGAAAATCAAGTGACCCATCGACACTTCGGTTATTGGGGGTTTGAGACGACAGAGAATTTCTGTCATCGGGGTATTGGAAACTCTGAAAACGCGAGATTGGATCAGGGCCATCCATCAGTCGGGACGCGTGTCGAAGATCCAGATTATCGGGGAAATTCCCGGTAGAAAATTCAAACCAGAGGATCGGGGTTCGACGTTTCATTAATCTAGGGGACAAGAGGTTAAGCGCTTGGGTCGCAAAATCCCGGAAGGAGATAAGGCTGAGGTCTTAAGCGGACTAGTCATATGGACTAGGGGCATAGCCAGGAGGGGCTAAAGCACAAAGAGAGCGCATCAGCGAATCAATGATTAGGAGTTTGAGAGGATAGGTAACTCTTGGCATCGGGAACCATAAAGTCCTGAGAACCGAAACTGAGTTGGGGAAGATCACGGTCAAGTGCAGAAGATCGTGTGGGAAAGGGAAAGACCTGTGGATTGGGTTTCATCAGATATTCCAAAAGGGAATCAGGTGAGACGCTACGGCTCATGAACTGATTGAATTGGAGTGAGTGAACAATCCTGTGGGCAGTCGCGGGCGCATTCTGACATCATAGTCTCTTGTTGTTAAAGTTAAGAAAGGTTTGCATGTATGTGATTGTAAAGATTCCCCCCGACCAACCTGAGGCCGGGGTACACCACTCTAGAGAAACCACTCATGCTCTGACGCTTGTTGGTAACATTCCCAGCCATTAGGCCGAGAACATGCTACTCTAGGGAACACTTTCGTTCCCATACTGCAGAACATATAGTAGCATACCCAGTAGTTAACTAAGTAATGCCACCTAAATTTACTCCTTAGACTGCATGAAACTAAAACATATACATACAACACACTTGTAGAAGATTTACATCTAAACATGACAAACAATTACTTTATGTAACATACGACTTTCATATTAAAATAACAGTAATTACCGATATGCATCATTTATAGAAAATTACCCCTAAGCACACAAGTAATTATAGTCATATATGTAACATAGGCATGTAAATAACAAAACAACATATCCATATATCATACATTTGGTACTTATCTTAGAAAGACTGTCATCAACTGCTTATAGACCGTCCATGAACCTCCCAACCATATACTACACTGGTCATCACTCTCAACAGTGAATCACCCCCGAGCTAGGACTGAACTCCACCCAAGGTAAAGGGATTCCTATCCAAGCTAAGGCTCATGGACAACAAGAAAGACTCCATCTCATGTGCTCACTCAACTAATAGCCTACAACCTCTCATTCCCCACATGCCTATCCCACCCAAGGAAGTGTTCCCCTTCTCTGCTCAACAGTCCCTCGGCTGCCCCACTTCCCTTCGAGGGCTTCAACAACAGGCTGAAACAGAAGTCTCAAAGAGTTGTAGCTGCAGTTTAGCACCTACAGAAATCAATCCCCAACAATTATCTCACTCAAAGAACTTCTCATGGGCCTGACAACCTGCTTCTTCAATCCCACTCCAAGCTAACCAGGTACACGAACCAAAAAGGATGAGGAAATAGGCTTCCGAAAGATGACATGGCTGTCTCAAGGATAATGGAATGTATGAGTGAAATGGTCATGGAGTCATTGACTGGATAACTGAGTGTGTATTGGAATCACTATGAACTCTCTGTCAAAAAATCATGCTTCACCTGCCCGTTTCCCCCCTTTTTCCCGTTCATAAGGTATCCCTCTAAAAAAATCCCCCCCTGAGCTAAGTTTCCCCACGATATGAATGCATGTCTCCAACTTGACACTTGTCATATCAGAAGTTACTTTTTTCCACTTGTCCCCAACTTTAGAACTTAGGATAAACTAATTATCCATACTTTATGTTTTAGGAAATATTGATATAATATTCCCTTGACTTTTGGCCCTCCCTTTCCCTAACTGGTGAAGTTCAGTCCCCCATCTCTTTTATTGTGGTTAGTCTGCGCGCAGTGATGTATTTTATATTAATCACGAGTCAGGTACAAAGTAGGCGCTCTAGCCTTTAACATCTAGGCACACTGGCCTAATTCCAAGACATAAGCATTCTGGCTTATAATAATGTCTCACCAGCCTATAATGCATATTATATACACAAAGGTTCACTGACCTTAATATTGCGCGCACTTAGTTACTGTGCGCTGTATACTTTGTATTTAAGGTTGTGCGCACCTTAGTTACTGCGCACAGTATTCATAAATGTGTACATTACATCCCTTTACTGCGCAGTATATGCGCTCACCATGCCATGAAAGGTGTATTACAAAAATGATGTCTAAACAACTCACTAGCTTAAATATACTTGGATTATATTTACATTTGGGTTCGACCGAGGGATATTACAATCCCCTCCCCTTATTTATGCACTGTCCTCAGTGCATCATGTACCCATATACAACAAAATTCTCAAAATTCTTCAAAAAGATGCGGGTATTCTATCCGCATTGCATCCTCATGCTCCCAAGTAGCATCTTCAGGTCCATACCAGTTCCATTGGACCTTTACAAGCCCTATGGCTCAACTACGAAGTTGTTTGATTTTTTGATCCAGGATGCGCACTAGATGCACTTGGAAAGCACCTTCCTGCTCCACCTGAATAAAATTCCAGTCAATAACATGATTAACATCGGGTATATATTTCTTTAGAAATGATACATTGAAGACATTATGAACAAACATAGATGCAAGCAATGCAATCATATAAGAAACTGGACCAATACTCTCTAGGATTTCAAATGGTCCACAAAATTTGGTTGCCAACTTGGCACAACTTCCCAGCTTCAGGGAACTCCTGTTAGCTTTTAATTTCAGGAAAACATGATCACCCACTTTGAATTCTCTGTTGATTCTATTTTTATCAGCATAACGTTTCTGTCTATCTTGGGCAGTTTTCAAATTCTGCTTAATTTTTAACATCTGGTCCTCCATCTCCTTGAACAACTCTGGCCCGAGTACTGTTCTATCAGCTGGATTATCCCATCTTACAGGAGTATTGCACCTTCTGCCATAAAGTGCTTCAAATGGGCTCATTTTCAATGATGCCTGATGCCCATTGTTATAAGCGGATTGTACTAAATGTAGGTAGTCTTCCCATTTTGATGGTTTGTCCATCACATACATTCTCAACATATCTTCTATCACCCTGTTCACTCTTTTTGTCTGTCCATCAGACTCAGGATGGTAAGATGTACTAAAGTTCAGATTCGTTCCGAATCCTTTCCATAAATTCGAGGTGAATTTCGGGTCTCTGTCAGACACAATCGTTTTAGGAATTCTGTGCAATCGTGCCACTTCCTTCATGAAAATATCAGTGACATCTGCTGCCTTGTGAGTAGTTTTTAGTGGAATGAAATGGGAAGATTTTGTAAGCTTTTACACCACTACCATAATTGAATCATGTAGCTTTCCTATTCTGGGCAATCCCATAATGAAATCCATTGTCACCACTTCCCACTTCCATTCAGGAATGGGCAAAGGTTGCAGCAATCCTGCTGGGTGCCTATGCTCTATTTTAACTTTTTGGCATTCCATATACCTAGCAATGCATTCTACAATTTATCTCTTCATACCTGGACAAAAGTATTGGCTCTTGACCACTGTTATGGTTTTCTGATATCTAGGGTGCCCTGCATAAGGAGCATTATGCATCTCACACAAAATTATATGTTTCAAGTCCTGGACATTTGGTACAAAAATTCTGTTCTTGTGCAACAATATTCCATCTACTCCCAACTTATAAATATCCATATTTCGAAGTATCTTACCCTGTTGTAGCATTGCTACCAATTCTCTGTACTGCAGATCTGTATTTGTAGCCTCCGAAATTTTTCTTTTAACATCAGTCTGATATATGCTGATGGCTATAGCACGTAGTTCATGCACCCTCCTGCTGAGTGCATCAACCACTTTATTTTCTTTCCCTTTGATATGCTTTATATCAAAGTTATATTCGCTTAGAAATTCTAACCATCTGCTTTGTCTAACATTTGGAATTGGATGATCAAATAAATATTTCAAACCATTGTGGTCTGTTCTTAGCTCAAACCTCTTTCCCATGAGGTAGTGTTTCCATTTCCTCAGGGCATGCACTATGGCTGCCAAATTGATGTAGCCCTTCTCAACCCACAGGCCAGAAGGTTACGTACACAAGATCTTTCCTCTTTTGCTGGCTCGAAGAGTCCTTGGAAATGACTCCTCTATTTCCCTTTTGGGAAATCTACACCCACAATCAACTCTAAGAAATTCCCCCTTACACTTCGGGAGATCGGGCTTCGCACTTCCGCGAATCCGGTGGTCAAGCGTCTTCTCTCTCTCTATCTCCGAAACCCCAAAGTCAGTCAACGCTGACCCTTTCTCTCCCTATTCAGATTTCTCCTTATCGCGATTTCGGTGATCACGGTGTCAAGCAAATTGTTCCCACGATTCCCGAAACCCGATTTACCGAACCTTCGATACGCTTGCAAGCTTTGACCTTTCAATGACCTTCCACTCCGTCAGAACTTCAGAATTCACGATATCATGAATCCTAATGCAAGAAATTGGGAACTTCACTCCACGAAACCTCGAAATGGTCAACTGAATTGACTTCCTTGTCGAGAGTGTGCCACCTGTCCACCCTTCCATTTCCTGTGGCCCACATGATCCTCTCGTTCTTTCGAGACTTCGCGTTTCATGATTTCGCGAGCCCTATTGCCACGATTTCAGGACTTCCACTGGCGAAAAACTGAAAGAGAAGTTCACAAGTAAATCCAATGGCTCCTATGGCTTGGATCTATGGTTCTACTCCTCCTGAGCTTAGAACCTTTAGGAATACTCACAGTAACTCCCCTACTCCTCCGTGACATTTGACGACTCACGAGACTTCGTGGATTCTCTATAGAGAATTACGATTGTCTGTTCTTTCCTCTCTCAAGGACATCTGCACAAACTAAACAAGGTATCTCTCCCCACAAAACTTGTCCTCTTGCGGTCCCACGTCGCTATGCCTTCCTTCAGATTTTCTAGGCACCTTGGCCTCTTGCCTTCTTTTGACCTCTTCGAAGGTTCAATTCCTTCTGAAATTCCTCATGACTTCAAGTCTTTCAGAAAACCCTTGCATGCACTCTTTTCATGATCCATTTGGATATCGGTGGGCACCCACCTTTTCCAAATGGCTCAAAACAGTTTTCTGGCCATTTTGGCAATTTACTATTTTTAGCAGGTTTTAACTTCCGGGGCCATTTTGAGGGTCCAAATGAAGGTTTTTCGAGATCGAGGTTCTCAATGATATCCAAAGGCATGATTGAGCCCCCAAAATGAATCTCCTCAACAATTCCTTTCCAACGAGCTATCACACGCCTAAAATGGAGATCGTATGCAAAAGTTACGACCCCGGGAAGTTGATGTACTCACTTACCCAAATGGGGCCCACATGACTTTTGGTGCTTCATCTCCTAGGGTTAGGTTTTTGGATGTATAGGACTTTTGGCATTCTCATTTATTGTAAAAGGGCCTTCAGAACCTCATTGTAATCATCTTCTTGCGAATGCGAGTAGCTGTCACATCTCTTCTCAGAGATAAGCTGCCACCATTCTAGCGAGTCTTTCACTCTGTATTTTTACAGTCTCTGTACATTTCTCTGATTAATAGAAATCATGTATTAC
>ML786713.1:182683-214415 GCA_009831015.1 Picea engelmannii | reverse complement strand
GGGGAGTACTTATTGAATATCTGGTGTATCTCCAAGATGCTTATAGTCGACAGGGGGAGTATGTTTTGCAACAGATCAGGGGAAGAATGTTTCTTCTTTGACATTGATGTCAAAGGGGGAGAAAAGAGTTTGGGAGGAGAGTCAAGTCCAAATGCATGTGGGTGCTTGTGTTGCCATCAATGCCAAAGGGGGAGATTGTTGGAAAATATTTAACAGACAACGAATGGCAAATATTTAACAGACATCGAATGCTTGTCATTGATGGCAAGTACAACAATGAAGATGGCATGAGTACAGGAAGTTTGTAACAGACAAGAAAACATAATATAAGTTCAGGAAGATCGGATGATCGAAGGCAACGCAACCAGGCAAACAAAAGATAAGTTCAGGAAGATAGAATGATCGAAGGCAACGCAACATTGATCGAATGATCGAAGGCCCGTAAAGTTTGAGAAGCATTTCTGATTGTTGGATCCCATTCAAAATTCTCGAAAGAACGAGGGCTGTCAGATCTGAATGTAGACAAGAAGAGTGCTAAAGAGGAGAACATATCTCAGACGTTAGATCCAAGCGCAGGACCCGACCATCATTGGATCAAGGAGAACCTGCACGCTTTTTAAAGTACAAGGAGAAGTGGGCGTACAAAATTCTGAAAGAAGGAGGACCATCCATTTACAGATAGGACACGTGGGGATAGATCGTCATTTTGCTGACTGGAGAGTCAAAGGAACAGGGTTCCCTAACGTCTTGAAATCACGGTTTAATTTGAGCCGTCAAATCAAGGTTGAATCTGGACCGTTGATTCCAGGCCATGTTGGAGTTTCGGGGATCGAGAGTTGGAGATGTCAAGTAATATCAACCATAGGAATATCAAAATTGCGATATGCGAAATCGCAATTTAATTTGAGCCGTCAGATCAAGATGTGATCTGGACTGTTGATCCGACTCCATTACGGAGTTTCGTGGATCGGGACTTTGAAGTGAAAAAAACACTGAACATCAAGAATGTCAAAATCACGATTCAATCTCAGCCATTAAATCAAGATCAGATCTGGACCGTTGATCTAACTCCATATCAGAGTTTCGCGAATCGCGACATGGAGAGGCAAAGAAAACAATGCAACAAGAATGTCAAAATTGCGATATAATCACGATTCAATCTCAGTCGTTAAATCAAGATCAGATCTGGACTATTGATCTAACTCCATATCGGAGTTTCGCGAATCGTGACATGGAGAGGCAAAGAAAACAATGCAACAAGAATGTCGAAATCGCGATATGCGAAATCGCGATTCAATCGCAGCCGTTGAATCAAGATCAGATCTGGACCATCGAATCATAGGACATGTGGCAAGCGATCAAAATTTCCCTGACTTGGGGTCAACGGAGCATAGTGTTGAAATTCACGAAATGAGAAATCGCAAAAGCGCTCTATGCATAAGCGTGTGGTCATAGCCATTGATCACATCGATGGAAGATGGAGGTAGAAGCTAGAGGTGCTAATCTTGGGCACATAAATGTCGAAATGAATGCAAGATCTTATGAAGCCAATCCAATGGTGTAGGTGAATTTGAACAAAGATCAGAGGGTTACTGTTCTCTCTCACAGTTAACTCCTCAGTTATGAATCTGTTAGCGAAACAGACTCATGATTTCCAATCAGTTGGCGTTTCAATTGCTCGGACAATTGTCTTTCTTTTGCCTAAGGAAATGCAAAGTGGAACTGCCGTGGGTGTGTGTATAAAAGAAAATGAGACAAAATGTGTGTGGTTGGTAGTTCTGTATGAAAAATGAATGAAATTGTAAGAAAGGGAAAATCATAGAATGTGCAATGTAAGATTGAGAATATGCACAGTGGGAGATGAAACTCATAGAAGAGTAATAGATGATGAAGAGAACTTGAAGCAGAGCAGAATAACAGAACAAGTTGAAGCAGAGCAAAATGACATAACAAGTTTATGTAGAACAAACCTGCTGAACAGACAAATGAAGAGAAGAATTGCAGAACAGTTAGAAGAAGACCAGACTTATAGAACAAAGAAAGATTGGTAAGAATTGATTTATCTGCATAGTTGACTGTTTATTTATTCATTCATATTGTAGGGAGGTTGGGAGGTGCTCGGGAGGACTGTTGTCCTTAGAGGTTCAAGTGAGAACTTGAACACAGGAAGTTGTAGCTTCCATCTGGTTACAGCCAGAGAAACTAGGGTCGCAGGGTGGTGCAAGGGAGAACAAGTGTTCTCTGTTATACAGGTTGGAGCCTGTGTAACTGGAAGTTGGTGCTGGAACATTAAGGGAGTTGGTGCTTCCTTCTAGTGGGTGCTAGAGAAACCAGAGAGTTGGTGCTCTCAAACAAGTTGCAGATTGTAAAACAGAGGTAGCAGCCTCACATTGAGTTGGTGCTCAATTATAGATGATGTACAGAACTTAAAAGACTGCCTATCATTTTGAAGAAGAAGAGGTTTTCTCCCTTTATGGGTTTCCTCGTGAAAAATCTGTCTCTGTGTATACCTTATGTGTGATTGATGCTCTTTACTTTTACCGTCCATATGCTGTATATTTTTGATGATCACTTGAAGAAATATTAATAATGTTTTAATAGACTTAAAATTGTTTAAGCTCAATTACAACTGATTCACCCCCCCCCTCTCTCAGTTGGCTTAGTAATTTCAACAGGGTGTCTATATCCCGCTTCCCTCTTGCGCTCTCAAACTGTCTAATCTAACATTCAATTCTATCTACTTTCATTAACTATTATAAATGCCTTCTACCTACTAAGGATGAGAGCGGATCGCTCAAGGTTCGTTTACATTTTACAAGTGTGCTTCTTCTTAATTATCTCATTTAAGATTGGCACATTAACTTCAATATATTTTCAAAATTTGTGCTAGGTGCTCATCTAGCTGTCTTTTGCCTCCACGCTGGCTCACTTGAGATGATCCTGCATCATACTCCCTCACTTGAAAATTTTCATGGGCTCCTGTCCATGAGCTCACGCACTATCTGTTCATGCTTCTGGATCTCTGTTTTTTTCTCTCAGCTGGCATATTCAATTGGATGGCCCTTCCATTTGACCAAATATTCAAAGTATTGCTTTCGCCTAGTCTTTTTGCTAACCCTTTTGTCTAGTATGCGCTCCATCTGCGGCTTCTATGCAACTGGACTCTATTTTTTCCACTGGACCTCTGGCTGTTCATTTCCTGTCCCTATTTCCTCAGCTTTATATGGGTACAAATATGAGATATTAAATATTGTAGAAATTCCGATCCCATCGGGTAATTCAATCTCGTAAGCATTTGCCCCAAATTTATTTAAGACCTTACATGGTCTGATTTTTTTCATTTTCAATTTATTATATGTTCCTCTCGAGAACCTTTCCTTTCTCAAATGTGCCAGAATCAACTCACCAACCTCAAATTGAAGTTGTCTCTTGTGTTGATCTGCTCTACGCTTATATTCCTGGCTCGAATTCTGCAATCGCTCCTTCACTTGGCTGTGAAGTTCCTTCATTGCCTTTGCGAAATCTTCTGCACTAGCGCTCCTAGTCCCCATCTGTTATGACTCCCTTAGTTCATAAATTCCTCTTGGATGCATGCCATAAACAATCTGAAATGGACTTTGCCCCGTGCTTCTGTTAACTGAGTCGTTATAAGCAAATTCTGCCTGTGGTAATATGTTGTCCCACTGGCTGTGGTGTTCTGTCACCAGGCTTCTCAGCAAGTCTCCCAGACTTCTGTTCTCCACTTCTGTCTGTCCATCCGTCCGAGGATGATAATCTGAACTAAACAACAAGTTAATTCCTAGATTTTTCCATAAGGTCCTCCAGAAGTGTCCTATGAACTTAGTGTCTCGATCCAAAAATATGCTCCTTGGCAAGCCATGAAGTCGAATGACTTCTTTGAAAAACAGATTCACAATGTGAGTTGCATCACTGGTTTTCTGACATGGAATGAAGTGTGCCATCTTGGAAAACCTATCCACCACCACAAATATTGAGTCAAATCCTCTTTGTGTTCTTGGCAACCCCAATATGAAATCCATGCTGACTGCATCCCACGACTTCTTTGGTATGGGCAATGGTTGATAAAATCCTGCATTCTGTCTCCTTCCTTTCGAATGCTGGAAAATTCTGCATCTGTCCATGAATCCCTTGATGTTTGCTCACATTCTCAGCCAAAAATATGACTCATTTAACTTTGCGAACATCTTGTCATGACCAAAGTGCCCTGCTAATCCTCCACTGTGTTTCTCCTTCAACAAATTCTCCCTCATGGAGCATTTCAGAATACACAACAGATTACCTTTAAACAGTAACCCTTCCTGGATCATGTATTCTACCCATTGGCTTCTATCTCTAAGAATTGAATTCTCATCTGCTTCATACACCTCCTTAAAATCTGGATCATCTTTGTACATCTCCCTGAGGTCATCAAAACCCAACTTTTTGACTTTGAACTCCTGCAATAACAAACACTTCCTGCTCAAAGCATCAACAACTTTGTTAGCAGTACCAGAATTATGTTTAATAAAAAAAGTGAAAATTTTCATATATTCCACCCATTTAACATGTCTTTGATTCAACTTCTCCTGTTGAGTCACAAATTGCAGTGCATGATTGTCACTGTATAAGACAAACTCCTTCGGGATCAAGTAATGTCTCCATTTCTTCAATGCTTGTATAATAGCATAAAATTCCTTATCATAAGTGGAGTACTTCACTTTTGCTTCATTCAGCTTCTCGCTGAAGTATGCTATCGGTCTGTCTTCCTGACTCAAGATTGCTCCTATTGCAAATCCACTTGCATCGCATTTCACCTAAAATGTCTTTTGGAAATCAGACAACACTAGAATTGGTTGTTTCGTGATCTTCCTCTTTAACAGATTAAAACTCTTCTCAGCCTCTTCTGTCCAGTGAAAAGACTTATGTCTCTTCTTCACTATGTCCATCATCGGTGCACTAATTCCACTGAAATTTCTGATGAATTTTCGGTAGAAACTAGCCAATCCATGGAAACTTCTCACCTCAAAGATATTCTTCAGTGATGGCCAATTCTTGATTACCTCCACCTTATCTAGATCCATCCTCAACTCATCTGCAGAAATAACAAATCCCAAATAAACGAGCTCTGTCTTCATGAATGAGGATTTCTTCAGGTTTATCAACAACTTCTCCTGCTGTAACTTCTTCATCACTGTAGCCAAATGTTTCAGATGCTTTGCCACTATTTTACTGAAAATTAGTATGTCATCTGAATACACAATGACAAATTTTTCTATGAACTCACCTCAAAGATATTCTTCAGTGATGGCCAATTCTTGATTACCTCCACCTTATCTAGATCCATCCTCAACTCATCTGCAGAAATAACAAATCCCAAATAAACGAGCTCTGTCTTCATGAATGAGGATTTCTTCAGGTTTATCAACAACTTCTCCTGCTGTAACTTCTTCATCACTGTAGCCAAATGTTTCAGATGCTTTGCCACTATTTTACTGAAAATTAGTATGTCATATGAATACACAATGACAAATTTTTCGATGAACTCCCTTAGGATTTCATTCATCAATCTCATTAAGGTACTCGATGTATTTGTTAAGACAAATGGCATAACAAGCCATTCATACAACCCTTTGTTGGTTTTGAATGCGGTCTTCCACTCATCACCTTCTCTCATACGGATTTGATGGTAACCACTTTTCAAATCAATCTTTGAAAAGAAGTTTGCTCCACTCAAGCAATCCATTAGATCATCCATCCTCAGTAATGGAAATCTATACTTGATGGTTATCTTGTTGATCTCCCTTGAGTCAGTACACATCCTCCAACCTCTGTCTTTCTTCGGACTGAGTACTGTCGGAACAACACACTGACTCAAGCTTTCCCTAACCAAACCTTTGTCCAACAACTCCTGGACTTGTCTTTTGACCTCCTCATTCTCCTATGGCATCAACCTGTATGCGGCTTTGTTTGGAAAACTGGCTCTTGGTATGAGATCAATATGATGACTCACACTTCTGATCGGTGGAAACGAACGAGGTAACTCGTCCACTACTATGTCAGCGAACTCTTCCAGTAGTTCCTGAATTTCTTCTGGTAAATCATCTACCCTTGTGCTGGTCAAAACAATCTTTGGTTTCCTGACCACAATAAATTGCGGTTCTTCCTTCTTCTTGACCTTGGTAAGAAGTTCCTTCCCACTCATGAGAAGTACAGTGTTGCTTACTTTTGGGTTTACCTCCTTATCCTTAATTGGAAGCAACATGTGAGTCCTCCCATTCTTCTCTAGGGTGTATGTGTTCATCCTCCCGTCATGAATCACATTCCTGTCATATTGCCATGGTCTACCCAGCAATATATGACAAACATCCATGGGAATAACATCACAAAGTATCTTATCATTATATCCTCCTATCTTAAAGTCAATTAAACATTGTTTAGTGACAGTTACCTGATGTCCTTTTTGTAGCCACGAAACTCTGTATGGGCTTGGGTGATCAATCGTCTCCAGCTCCAACTTTTCTACCATCTTCGTAGAATGAGATTATCTGTACTACCACTATCCACAATGACCTTGCATACCCTGTCCTTGGTTTTGCAAGCAGTCTGGAAAAGTCTGGTCCTTTGGACTGAACTCTCCACCTCCTTCTTTGGTGTCAAAGAGCTTTTCGCATCATCAATGATCTTCCGCCTTCAACATCTTCTGCCTCAACATCTCTCCTCTGTGCTTCAACAATGTGAGTTTCACCACTCTCTTTCTTTTTGTCTGGACACTCATAAGGCTTGTGCGCATTCTTTCCACACGTGAAGCATGTTATTACTACACCTCTTCCTCTTCATCTACCTCTAGTACGTGGAAAGATATTATTATCAGCATAATCTCCTCTCTGCTCGGTATGCTGCCCTTGCTGTGAGCTTCCACCTCTCTCAGTTTGAGTCTGAGTTTTCTTCCAGTCCTCCTTGGGCTTCTGATATTTATCCTGGGCAACTAATTTTCCTTTGGGCTGACTTCTGCCTCGGCCTCTCTAACCTTGCTTTCGGCTTAGCTTCTCTTTCGCCTTTAGAGCCATCTGATAAGCATCTTCCACCGTTCGGATGGTTATCATGCTCATCTCATCTTGAATGTCATATCTCAGACCATTCATGTATCTGGAAACCTTTTCATCATCGCTCTCCCAATGACCTGCCCTGATGTTCAGCCTGTAAAATTATTCAGTGTATTATTTTACTGTCATCAACTTCTGTCTCAAGTTTTGCATTCTTTGAAACATAGTAATTTGATAATCTCTGGGGATGAATTTCACCTTCATCTTCGTGATCATTCTATCCCAACTCTTGATCTTCTGCTTGCCTTTGCAGCATCTGTCAACTTGTAGCTCATCCCACCACAATGCTGCATGTCCCTTCAATCTTGTGACAACATGTTTGACCTTCTTGTCCTCTTTGACATCTTCATAGTCAAAGTATGTGTCCAGATCTCTAATCCAGTCTAGAAGCTCCTCTGCATCCAGATTTCCCTCATAAACTGGAATGTCCATTTTCGCTCTTGCACCCATTCTTGCAATAGCTCTGATCAAACGTTCGTTTGCTGCATCATTGGCTGCAACTTCTTCCTCATGTTCAGCCTCAATTTCACTTTCGGAATCACTAAGATCCCCAACACTGACTGTGCGTCTCTATGCTGTCTGCATGTCTTCGAGTCTGGCATGTAAATCATGCATTTCTCTCACCATGGTTGGATCAGTCATTTGTCTACCTCTTCTCCTCAGCATTTCCCTCTCCTCTGGTGGATCGGGTGTTTGCCTATCCCTTCTCCTTGGCGACATGGTGAGTTCTCCTTTTCCCTGCTACAGAAAGCAAATAAACCTTTCTGTGCTCTGATACCAAACTTGACGCAGGCCTCCTCAACCCGCAGGCTGGAAGGTTACGTACACTGGATCTTTCCTCTTTTGCTAGCTTGAAGAGTCCTTGGAAATGACTCCTCTATTTCCCTTTCGGGAAATCTGCACCCACAATCAACTCTGAGAAATTCTCCCTTACACTTTGGGAAATCGGGCTTCGCACTTCCGCGAATCCGGTGGTCAAGCGTCTTCTCTCTCTCTATCTTTGAAACCCCGAAATCAGTCAACGTTGACCCTTTCTCTCCCTGTTCAGATTTCTCCTTATCGTGATTTCGGTGATCGTGGTGTCAAGCAACTTGTTCCCACGATTTCCGAAACCCAATTTACCGAACCTCTGATATGCTCACAAGCTTTTACCTTTCAATGACCTTCCACTCCATCAAAACTTCGGACTTCACGATATTGCGAATCCTAATGCAAGAAATTCAGAACTTCACTCCACAAAACCCCGAAATGGTCAACTGAATTGACTTCCTCGTCGAGAGTGTGCCACCTGTCCACCCTATCGATTCCTGTGGCCCACACGATCCTATCGTTCCTTCGGGACTTCGCGTTTCATGATTTCGCGATCCCTGTTGCCACGATTTCAGGACTTCCACTTGCGAAAACCCGAAAGGGAAGTTCACGGGTAAATCCAATGGTTCCTGTGGCTTGGATCTATGGTTCTACTCCTCCTGAGCTTAGAAACTTTTGGAATACTCACAGTAACTCCCCTACTCCTCCATGAGATCTGACGGCTCACGGGACTTCGGAGATTCTCTACAGAGAATTCCGATCGTCCATTCTTTCCTCTCTCAAGGACGTATGCAAAAACTAAACAAGGTATCTCTCCCCGCGGAACTTGTCCTACTGCGGTCCCACGTCGCTACGCCTTCCTTCAGATTTTCAAGGTACCTCGGCCTCTTGCCTTCCTTCGACCTCTTCGAAGGTTCAATGCCTTCTAAACTTCCTCATGACTTCAAGTCTTTCAGAAAACCCTTGCACGCACTCCTTACGACAGACTTTCAAGCACTTCCAAGTGTTGAAATCCTTCGACTCTACACACACCTACAGTAGTAGTCTCTCAATACTTCACTCAGGTTCGTAACTCTGAGACTTTCCTCGGCTTGCACACTCCTTGCACGGATCTTGTGCTTGACTACACTTCTGTGTGAATGAGAACAAAAGATATATAGTCTGAGCTTTCAGAGACAAACCTCTGAATCCTTTGTCAACGCACTCCTTGTGGAAAATTCAATTGCACCCCTTGCAGGAACTCTTGCTCAGATAGAGAAACAATTGAATCTCATTTCCCTTACTCTCTCTCTCTCTCTCTCTCTCATATTTTAGACATTCAACAAGAAATCATTCATCTATAGAATACAATCAAATGTATAGCAAAAAGAGTAAAATAACCATGGGCATAACATTTAGCATACATACACGGAGAACCAACACAACGCCATGAATTTGAATCAAAGTTCTTATTAATTCAAATCTTTGTACATGGGTGTATTCAAACTATAGTTCTCCCTTCTCAGCTCTATATGCTCTTTCTCATAATCTTCATGCTTTTGTACGCCAATGTTACAATACACAATGAGGGTGTCTATATCCCGTTTCCCTCTTGTGCTCTAAAACTGTCTAATCTAACATTCAATTCTATCTACTTTCATTAACTATTATAAATGCCTTCTGCCTACTAAGGACAAGAGCAGACCGCTCAAGGTCCATTTACATTTTACAAGTGCGCTTCTTCTTAATTATCTCATTTAAGATTGGCGCATTATCTTCAAGATAGTTTCAAAATTTGCGCTGGGTGCTCATCCATCTGTCTTTTCCCTCCACGCTGGCTCGCTTGAGATGCTCCTGCATTACAAATCCAAATCATGAGTGGCATAGTTTCTTTCATGCTCCAACTTCCTTTATTCATAATATATCACAAATCCATTTTGACTGAGGATTCCACCTAGTCCTTCATTACATGCATCTGTGCGTACAATGCAATCTTCATTTGGGTATGCGATCCTTAGTATTGGAGCACTTGTCAATAATTGTTTCAAATGTTGGAAACTCCTTTCATAGTTCGTCGTCCACTGAAAATTCATACCTTTCCTTTGCAAGGAAGTGATTGGGTGTGCTATCTTTGAGAATCCTCCATTGAATCTCCTATAGTAGCCTGCAAGGCCCATGAAAGATCTAACCTCTGTCACATTCTTTGGTGCTGACCATTCTCTAATGGCTTCTACCTTCTCAGGGTCCACTGCTATCCCATCTTTTGAGATGATATGCCCCAAATAATGAATTTGTTTATGATAAAATGAGCACTTGCTCAATTTGGCATACAACTGATGTTCCCTTAATACTTGCAACACCATCCTCAAATGATGTTCATGCTCTTCCTCTAACTTGGAATATATAAGAATGTCATCCAAAAAGGCAATGAAAAACTTGTCCAAATACTCTCGGAAAACACCATTCATTAAGCACATGAAAACAACTGGTGCATTTGACAATCCAAACGATACCACCGTGAATTCATAACGACCATACCTTGTCCTGAAGGTGGTATTTCTAATATATTCTTCTTTAATTCTTACCTGATGGTATCCTGATCTGAGATCTATCTTTGAAAATATCCTTGCATCCTTCAATTGATCAAAGAGGTCATCAATCCTTGGTAGAGGACATTTGTTCTTAACAGTCACTTTATTCAATTGTCCAAAGTCAATGCACAATCTGAACGTTCCATCTTTCTTTTTCACAAACAAGACTGGGGCACCCCAAGGTGATACACTTGGGCGTATATACCCTTCTTTAGAAGTTCTTCAAGTTGCATTTGCAACTCCTTCAATTCTGGTGTACTCATCCTGTAAGGAGTCTTTAATACTGGCGCTGCTCCAAGCATCAAATCTATAGAGAAATCAATGTCTCTCCTTGGGGGTAGTCCTGGTGCTTCCTTGAATACATCTTCAAACTCTTTCAGGACTACATAATTCTCCAAATTTGGCACCTTGTCTTTAGGTGTCTCCTCCATATGAGATGAAAATATTTGACATCCTCTTCTATAACATTTCTTCAGCTGTAATGATGAAATTTCTCTAACGGTTACTGCCCTGGGAATTCCCTGCACTTTCCTTTCGTTCCCTTCTTCATCCAAGAAAGTGAATGATTTGTTATGACAATCCAATAGAGAATGATGTGGGTCCAACCAATCCATCCCAATTAAACAGTCATAGGAACCTAAGGGTAATATGTTCAAATCTGCCCTGGTATTTAGTCCATTCATGTCTATGAGGCAGGACTTAACCATGTCATTAACTTTTCTTTTGGCTCCTATAGCCAGTTGCACCAACCAGGATTTCCCATGCTTGCTTCTTGGTAATTACAAACTTTCCACCATCTTTGTGTCTATATAACTATGGCTAGCTTATGAATCAATTAAAATAGCAAGGGTTTGGTTGTTGATCATACCTTCCACTTCAATCATGTGGGACTGATACTCTGCTTGATTATTGTCCAGGGCTGCATAAATCCTTGGCACATTTCTTCCCATGTCCTCCACTGTCTCAACTCGTTGTACATTATGAACAACCCTACCTTTTTCACCTCTGTGAGGACAATCTCTGAACCTATGGTCTCCTTTACAACCCCAAAATTTCATAGGTGGCTGTCTTGGCCCTTGACTCCCTGTGTCAATCACTTTGGTTTCCTTATGTGTTTTCTGCCATTGTGGATTATTTCTGAAGAATCGTGGCTTAGCTCCCTTCTTCCTCTGCTCCATCTTGAATTTCTTATTGTCTTCCCAAGCCTTTTGGAAATCTGGTCTTGCTTTCAACTGGTCATATAAGAATTTAGCTCTCCTAATGGTCTCTTCTAATGTCTTGGGATCATCATATTGTATTTTGTCATTGATGAACGATGGAAATCCACTCAAGTACCGTTGAATCTTGACTGTCTCATCCTTAATGAAAGAGACATACTTCAACAGTTCCAGAAACCTTCTCTCATATTCATGTATGGTCGTACTTCCAAGCTTAAGTTCAAAGAACTCTTTCATTTTCTTGTCATAGTATCTCTTGGTCAAGTATTTCTTCTCAAAATACTTCTTGAATTCTCTACAAGTAACACTCTTCTCTACAATGTGCTATACCTGCACAAGTTGATCCCACCACATGGAGGCCTTTCCTTTGAGTTGATAGATAGCGATTCTACCTTCAACATGGGAAGAATAATTATGCAATTGAAAATACTTCCTCATGCCTAGCAACCATGTTTTAGCATCTTCATCCTTCTTGTGATCACCATCAAATGTAGGAGGTTTGATTTTGTTCATTTCTCCTCGCAGCTCATCCATCCCAGATCTCTTATACCTTCTGATAGGGGATAGACTTGAGCTGTTTCCTACTCTCTTATGGAAATGCCTATGGGGATGATGGTGATGTCTACTAGCACCTTTTACTTCTCCCTTCTCCTATGAAGATTTGTGACTCTCATATCTCCTTGAGTTACTCTCCTTAACCAATTTCTTCTCTATTCTGTTCAAACCTTCCAATAACTTCATGTTGAAGTCATCCTACTACTATTTCACTTTCATAAGCCTTTCATTATCATCTTTATGACTTTGGACATCCTTCTGCAAATTCTTAATGGTCTCAGCCATATTCATATCTTCATTACTTTCTTCTCCATGTCCGTTGGAGTTCGTTCCTTCCATGCCCAAATGGACATCCATCCCTCTGCTCTTCTCTGGATGACTGTAATTCCCCTGTGCCTCTTCCATTCCTATGGACTCTACACTGGTTTGACCTGACCGAGTGGTTGTTAATTCTGCAAAACGTGCAGCCATCGAAACTAATCAGACTAACAAATCAGCAATTCATGAGAATATGCACCATTTCGATTCAACATACACATCAAAATTATCACTCCCAGTTTCCTGGTGTTATCACCCCGACAATTCTAGATATGACCCAAGTCTCGAGAACACTGACACGTAGTGCCTTTCGAGATACACTTGCGCAAGAAGGTGGTTTTGTTGAAACCACTTTCGCCAAGACATGGTATTATGTGTCTCAACATGTCAAATCCACCACTCGTGGAGCGGGCGACGGATAGTTAGATCACCCTGTTTCATTCGTTCGGTACTTCATAGCCATGTGACGTCAGCTGAATGCCACCATGTAATGAACTCAAAAGATAATCATTCGAAATGGATTGGCCGAGCATGACAACCCAACGCTCCTTGTACGTAATCTGTCTGCGCTTCATAAATGGAGTTCTATAATTACCACTCCCCAAGTATGAAGATATCTGCGTATCCATAACCGTATTAATCTTCAGCTACTCAACTTCCTGCTCTCTGTAAAGACACATTTCGGTATCCCCAAGCTGAGATACATGCACAAAGTTAGTCGAGTGAGACTGGTTATTCGAGCAACATGCTAGGATTTCTTGCGATTAAGGAGGAAAGGGTCCTTGCGCACCTTCTAGTAACTAAGTTACACATAAATCCAGTTATAGACTCACGATTGAAAGTCAGAATTAATCCCACTATAAAGGATTTAGTCATCAATAGGCCAGCCGCTAAGAAGAAAAGGAGTAAGTGACATAAGAAGGAGGAATCTACGATTGAAGCGGTCGAAAGTGTTGAAGAAAATCAACCGGTCTGGTTAGACTCTTCTTTAAAGGAGGATATCGCTAAGCTGAAGTAAGTATTCAACTAAGATAAGCATGTCTCAGCAAATTTTGAACAATCGGTAGTGGAGTTAAAGAGTACAAGAGATGATAGGCCTGTTCTTCAACAACCCTTTTTACAACAGGCTAACTGCTGTCATCACCCTTTTGTAATTTTGTGATCAATATGATTATATAAATACATAAATGAATTTTAGACTGTTTTATTACAATTTCTATCTGGTGATGTTATGACTCTTGTTTTCTTTTATAATAAGTTTTTCTTGTAATCTTATATTTTATTTTCATCTGTCTAAATTGGAAGAAATTAAATTCGAAATTAATGCTTCAATGCGGTTATGTGTTTATTTTTTCTTTTATTATTATGCAATTTAAACTTAGACTCCTCGCCTTCCAAGAGACTTCGTGCACATTAACTTGACCCGTTCATTTATATTATCATGCATAGAAATATTACAAGGTAAACTCTTCTCCGCGCACCTAAATCTACTGTGCATTTCTTCTTCGTCGTACCGACTACTTACATGCACTATTCTGACATTGTGCGCCAATATCCATAGCGCACAGTTTTGATACCGCACACCGATATTCCACATGAATTTTCATCCTATGCATGCACCATTTCAAGTTTAACATATTCCTTCATGCTCAAATATCTACGCACACTACTGAATACACTATTTTGAAACAACTTATACTCGTACTTATGCGTGTACCAACAAAACTCCTCTGCATTAAGCAATACTTGCGCACCCCATGTGCACCTTACTATGTGTGTGATCACTACGCAAGGCTAATTTCAATGCGTGCATCTACACATAATAATATTTCACGCGGCGTCACAATTTACCGCGCACACTAGCATGCCAAGGTTTCCCGCACGGTGCCAAATTTACCACGCATGCCAGTACACCAACCTTTTCCAAGGACACTCTAGGACTCTGATTCTGGTCACTTCGAAGTTACTTTTCTATGAATATTCACTTCAATTGCACCCTTTTGGTCCATCCAAGATCAGTGTTGAACTGAGGCTCTGATACCATACTGTAACAATCCCCCCCGACCAACCTGAGGCCGGGGTACGCCACTCCAGAGCAACCACTCATGCTTTGACGCCAGTCGGTAAAATTCCCATCCATCAGGCCGGGAACATGCTACTCTAGGGAACACTTTCATTCCCATAATGTGGAACATATAGTAGCATACACAATAATCAACTAAGCAATGCCACCTAAATTTACTCTTTAGACTTCATGCAACTAAAACATATACATACAACACGCTCACAAAAGATTTACATCTAAACATGAAAAACAATTAATTTATGTAACATACAACTTTCATATTAAAATAACAGTAGTTGCCGATATGCTTCATTTACAGGAAATTACCCATAAGCACACAAGCAATCATAGTCACATATGTAACATAGGCATGTAAATAACAAAACAACATATCCATATATCATACAATTGGTACTTATCTTAGAAATACTGTCACCAACTGCTTACAGACTGTCCACGAACCTCCTAGCCATAGAATACATTGTTCATCACTCTCAACAGTGAATCACCCCTGATCTGGGACTAAACTCCACCCAGGGTAAAGGGATTCCTATCCAGGCTAAGGCTCATGGACAACAGGAAAGACTCCGTCTCAGGTGCTCACTCAACTAACAACCTACAACCTCTCATTCCCCACATGCCTGTCCCACCCAAGGAAGTGTGCCCCTTCTCTGCTCAACAGTCCCTTGGCTGCCCCACTTCCCTTTCAGGGCTTTAGAAACAGGCCAGACCGGAAGTCTCAGAGCGCTGTAGCTGCAGTTTAGCACCTATAGAAATCAATCCCCAACAATTCTCTTGCTCAGAGAACTGCTCACGGGCCTGGCAACCCGCTTCTTCAATCCCGCTCTAAGCTAACCAGGTACACCAACCAAAAAGGATGAGGAAACATGCTTCTGAAAGGTGACATGGCTGTCTCAAGGATAACAAAATGTATGAGTGAAATGGTCATGGAGTCATTCACTGGATAACTGAGTGTTTATTGGAATCACTGTGAACTCTCTGTCAAAAAATCATGCTCTGCCTGCCCGTTTCCCCCCTCTTTCCTGTTCGTAAGGTATCCCTCTGAAAAAATACCCCCCTGAGCTAAGTTTCCCCATGATATGAATGGATGTACCCAACTTGACACTTGTCATCAGAAGTTACTTTTGTCCACTTGTCCCCAACTTTAGAACTTAGGATAAAGTAATTATCCATACTTTATGTTTTAGGAAATATTAATATAATATTCCCTTGACTTTTGGCCCTCCCTTTCCCTAACTGGTGAAGTTCATTCCCCCATCTCTTTTATCATGGTCGGTCTGTGTGCAGTGATGTATTTTATATTAATCATGAGTCAGGTACAAAGTAGGCACTCTAGCCTTTAACATCTAGGCACGCTTGCCTAATTCCAAGACATAAGCATTCCGGCTTATAATACTGGCTCACCAACCTATAATTCATATTATATACACAAAGGTTCACTAACCTTAATATTGTGCGCACTTAGTTACTGCGCGCTGTATCCTCTATCTTTAAGTTTGCGTGCACCTTAGTTACTGCGCGTGATATTCAAAAATGTGTACATTACATCCCTTTTCTGCGTAGTATATGCACGCACCATGCCATGAAAGGTGTATTACAAAAATGATGTCTAAACAACTCACTAGCTTAAATATACTTGGATTATATTTACATTTGGGTTTGGCTGAGGGATATTACAGTGATCATATACACCAGGTCTATTACATATTTACAAATCAGATTTGGATGATGAAATTGATGAAGGCTTTTGGTTGAGGTACATGTTGGGTACATGGTTGAGACAAGTAGTTGATGAGTTGGCACATACATGAGGTGTATAGTTGATGATGTTGGTACTTCGTGATGAGTAGTTGATACATGATTGGTACATACTTGGTACATGGTTTGAGGCACTTGTTAGTAGTATTGTTGACACATGGTTTATGGATGATGTAGCATACTTGTATTATTAGAAGCACATATTGATATTGGTGATTGATCTTGGTGAGTAGATCTGATTTGGTTGATAAGATTGATGAGATAGGTTGTCTGGACAGGTTATTGTGACATGTTATTTGTACAGGTTTGGTGCATGGTTGATGCACTTGTTCATGGTATAGGTTGAGGTACAGGTTGGTGCATGGTTAATGCACTTGTTTATGATACAAGTTGACTACAAGTTGTTTGGTATAGGTTGGTGCATGGTTGATGCACTTGTTTATGGTGTAGGTTGATTACAGGTTGAGGTACAGGTTGATGCATGGTTTAGGTTGTTTGGTGCAGGTTGATTGGTACATGTTTATAGTAGTATATCTCACAGTGATAGTGTGACAGTGGTTCCATCATTCTAATTCTACGTCAGGGCGGTTGGATGGGGCAAGGACAGGTGGTTGTAGCCACCTTCAAGTTGTATCTGAAGAACATAGGGGGTTGTAGCCTCCTTCTATTTGTATCCAGAGAATTGGGGAGTTGGAGCTTCTGTTGGCATAGGGGCAGACCCAAGGTTCAACGCTCAAGAGCACACCAACAAAACCCTAACTACCGGCCCTTTCAGCAACACTTGTGAAGCAGATGAAGTCTCACCCGAGGTAGAGGCAGGGGTGGTTGCAGGACTCATATGTCTGCAACCTTAGCTAGGACACATATCTGTGATGATAGCACTTAGCAATTATCTAGCATGGTTTATCTATCAATATTCAACCCTTACAACACTCCGCATATAGCATAGAGCATCGCAGTATATGCTTAGATTCAAGAAGACTTAGCACTTAGATACAACAAGATAGATTGGTTTCACCAGATCAGACACTAAGCATATTATATACCAGATATAACATTCATTCATATATCATAAGCACATAGCATAACTAGATCTATTTAATCACATCAAGTACTTAGCCAAGAAGGAGATAAACACATTAGATCAAAGCATAGAGCACAATACACAAGGTTACCATGGTTCACCCCCACCCTAGGGCTACGTCCACAAAGTTTTCTTCTTTATATTATCTCGGCCAAGCGGTTACATCACAGAGCTTAAATGATCCTTACTTCGCACATGAAAAAATATCTGCGCAGCTCGCTAGATCCTTCTTCCTTGCACTTCAACACAAAAATACAACAACTTGCACTTAGCTTTTCAATCTCCTTACAATCATGCACAGAGCTCTTGCAATATACATCCAATCACACAGATCTAGTTACTAGCACTAAGCCTTTAGCTATACATCACATAGATGTACTATTCCTACTACTTACATTGCCTAAATATCTATTTATAGATTACAAAATGGGCCTAAGTGTGGGTAAACCCACGGGCCGACATCCCTTTCCCGTTACATCAACCCAAAAACCCTAAAAAGGTCCCAAAAATAGGTTTTTCTTCCCTAATTTTTGCTTCATGTTGCGCTCCATCTTTGACTAGCTGTCGTAGTCCCAAAAATGGTCAAATATGACCAAGTATTCTTCAAAAATTGGTCAAGGGACAACAGGCCCCCAAAACTCACCTGTGACTCGTCCCGAGTCACTTAGGTCTATCCAATTCTTCTTCAAACTCCTCAAGTTTGGCTCGAGCCGCTTCGACCTACTACTTTGCAGTTTCCTCTTGCTCAACAAAATCTTGGATGAGTGCGTTATTGACTGGTCCTTCTAGGCGCTATTTGGCTATAGTCACGATCTGTTCCATCTTTGTTCCTTGGTTCTCAATCTCTAAAAATAGCTGACATGCCTTATCTTACAAAGGTTGAAGTTGTTGAGTTACTTCCATTACCTTTCTCTGGATCATGTGGATCTGCTGCTGTGCGATGCATTGCTCGTGGGATCGCTTCATTTTCTCTATGGTTGATAGGGCCTTCAACTGCATCTGAAGTCTATCTGCATGCTGCTTCACTTCCTGGAGTTGTGACTCCATTTTATGCAATTCCAGATTCTCGGTTAGGTTCTCATGTATCTGCGCACTTATGCTACTTAATTGTTTGCATTCTTCAGTGAGTGCTTTAATCCTTTCTACTGTACTCCAGGCAGTTATTTCTCGCTGGTCATGCTCTTCTTATGGTGTGATTGGGATGATATGAAGCTCTAAGTCCATGACTCCTTGTTGAAGTTGCTAAATAAATTCAGCGAGATTCATGAATTGACGGTATAAGGGTTCTTTGACATTCTGTTCTAAGCCAGTCACAGAGTGAAATGATCTATTGATATCTTCTTCGATCCCTACTTGCTTCGCGAGAAGCTGCTCCTTCTCCTTTTGGACTTTTGCGATGTCTTCTTCAAATTTCTCTTGAATGGCCTCTTTCTCTTGCTGTGCAACTCGATGGTGCTCTATGATTTCCTCCTGTGCTTACTTTAGGGCCTGGGTGGCCTGCACTATTGCTTCTTCTGCTTTTCGAAGGTGTACTTTGACTGTGTCAACAATCCTGCAGAGTTGAATTGGTTCATCTCCTGCTTCTATTGTTCCTTCTGGCAGGGGCGTAGTGGAAGCTGTGCAACTCAATTGAAGTGCTTGCTTTACTCCTTAGAGCTCAATTTCAATTCTGTTGTACATGACCTCTTGCTTGGCTACTTGTTTTTCTGTTATCTCTTCGATAGCTTCATTCATAGTTGCAAGGAGAAAGTTGAAGTCGTCTGGGGTGAGTGTAGTCATCAGTTTAGTCACGGATGCTTTCGAATTCTTCTTGGAAGAAGGTTCTGGAGGTGAACCCTTTCTTTTCTTTATGATCTCTACTTCATCCTCTGGCCTTTGTTCAACTTCTTCGAAGTCTTCGTTATTACCTCTGCAATCGGGTGTGGTGGAAGCCATCCTTACAGATCTACTGTTGATGTCATGGATTTCCTCATATTTCTTTATCTTCTTAGTTTTCTTCGCCTTATTGGGCCCAGGTGTATTCTGCGTAGCTTATGGGCTATTGATGTAAGACATATCTGCTAGATCTGCTGAGATAAGGAGGTCCGTCGACCATTCCTTTGTGATTTCTTCCAGGTCTTCTTCTATCAACTTATAATAGGACTGAAGCTGTTCCTGGTGTTCATCAGCGCGTGGAGTTAGGTATATAAATTGGTGATCCACGCTGAACTTTATCAGAGGTTGGAACCTTTGTAAAGTGTTTGGGTTTATGCGAGGTTCACCCCCTATGGATTCTTTCAGTTGGTTATAGTATGTATGAAAAACAAAATTTGATTGCCACTGTTTGTTCATATCGTTCGAGTACCATAAAGTACTGAACTTTGCGGCTAAGGGCTCAAAAGGGTCAAGGTCTGGGAAGGTTGCACCTTCTGGTAGCTCCCATGCAACAAAAGTGATCAGTATTAGTAGCCAGCTAAAATGGAATTCATGCCCCTGATCCTGGGCTTCTCTACAGTCAATCTCAAGTTGGTTGACCAGGTACTTCACCCAGTTAATTTGTAGTCCCTCTACGCATTTTCCTGTGAGGTCAACTACGAAGCCTGATACTTCATTTGGTCTATTTTTATGTACCAATTTCCATGCTATCATTTGGCATGCAAGGCGCACTACGCTACTCTTGATAGAGGCTACCTTGTAGCCTCACGTGCCCTTCTCGACATTGCCATAAGATTCTTTAATCTTCTGTGAAAGAGAGCGGTCCGCGGTCTGTCCAGGGTAGTAATCCTGGGGATCAGGGCCCTACATACTAAGTTTGGTGATCCTATTGATCAATGATGGATCAACAGTTATGCGATGGTTTACCCACAGGTATCCTCCATGGTAACTTTCTAGCAGTAATTTTACGCAAGCATTCACCTCTTGGTGTCTGTCGAAGTATGGTATTTTCATGACGCTGAGCAACGTAGACTACTCGAGGTTCATTGTCCATAGCTGAGGGATGACCTTGGAATTATTTCCCTTGGTTCTGGTTAAGTACTTGTGTGGGGAAATCATGCTATAATCTTTATGGTCTCCCAGGTTGAAGTCGCAAAACTTCAACGCCGCAACCTTGTCTTGATCTGCGCGGTAGGTGCATACTCCTTTTGGTAGAAAAGCAGTGACTAGGGTGTATTCAAAGTCTCGAGGGACGCTGTCCCAGTTAATCACATCGCTCAGAGGGGGTAGGTAAGCTGGTAGGATGGACGATACTAAATTTTCATTGGTTATGTCATCTTTATGCTTAGTTCTTCTTTCTACTTCAGCTTGAGATGTTCCTCCTCGAGCAGTCGATGGGGAGGCTTGCGTTCCTCTCATTTATGATGCCTGTAAACCTATAGACAACCCTCTTTCTGACATGACTCATTCGGTTCTGAGGCTAGCGAGTACCTCTCTTACAGATTCTTCAGCTGCACTGAGCTCATCAGACATATACGCTCAAGGAAAATAATTGGGGTCACACTCGTCTTAAGCACTGTACTGGGATAAATAACAACGGTGTGACGATCACTGTAGACACTTGATAATTATGCAAGATTCAACTTCTTAATTGGAAAAAGTGTTCTTCGGGCATGGCGCGACGAGCTAAATATGCAATCTCAGCAACGGTATGCTTGTAACGAATATGGGGCCTTTATTAACTCCGTTCTATCCGTTTCTGTGTTGTCTAACGGTCTAGTGGTAATTCATAATTTATTTTCGACCCATTCGGAGCAGTAGTCGAACAAACATATTGGCTTCCAATAGCTATATCACTTTTCCATGGCGAAGTGACCCATATCGGTATTCTGATATCTCGGCGAAGCTCAAATTTTGCAATTTTTCTATCTGCGAAGTATCCTCTAGAACCTCTTGTAACCTTACAGTATTAGCCCTTTTCTTTCTTAACTTTCTAGCCTTCTTCCCAGTAAGATTCATCTCAGTAATGCTTTTATCATTCTGATGCTTATCTTCTGTGGTTTTAGTTACTTCGCACTGTTGAAAGTCTTTCCTAGGGTTCCTGGATAATAATTCTTCTGTATCAAAAATAGGTAACTCAATCTTCTACGGATCCTCTAGTGTTCTCTTAGCCTCAACATTAGAGTTTCTAGTATTACATATCTACGATCTGCTCTTCTGTTCGTCAATCAAGTGCGTGATCCTTCTGGTCATAAAGTCTTTTAGCTCTTGCTTCTTTTGTTCCGAAACTTCTTCTTCTTCTTTTCGTCTAGCTTGTTCTTTATCAATCCAAGGTTTTCCTATGAGCATGGTAAACAAGGCACTGTCTTCAAAAAATTTAATAATCTCAAAGTCTTCCTTTGTTGAAGTTCCATTGACAGTCATAGGTATCCAGGAAAGCCTTCGACATAGGTTTACTAGCTTTCCTCTGAATAAACTTGTCCCTCCCAGGGAAGGGATCATGGTAGGCTTTCCTATAGCTTCCCAAGTTATTTCTGGCATAATGTTCACTTGTGTTTCTTCATCAAGAATACAGTCAATGTCGTAGTCCCCTATTCTTGCTTCAACTTTCTCCTTTTCTTTGAAGATCTTTGATAGCCTAACATGTCAGTGATTATTCAAGGTGTCTTTCATCTGTAGCAATACCTTTTCTGATTCTTTCTGAGTTTCTACTATTTCTGGATTTTCCTTAGGGTTATTTTCATTCGGATTCATTCTTTCAAGCTTAGCAATCATTCTAGGGCAATCCAACACTTCATGGTCCAAAGCTTTGCAACATAGACAACTAGGTCTTCCACCAGGGCATTCCTTAGCAAGATGTCCTGGCTTTCTGCAACTGTAACAGAGGGTTAACCCTCTCTTTCATTTAAATGTTCCCCAACTTCTTCTGTATTGCGCACCAGGGTCATGGTAGTTAGCTTGCAAAAATTTCTTTCTAGGATCCTGTATCCATTGGTTAGTCCAAAAATTCTTTCTATGCATAGGTATAACATATCTATCATTATTCTTGTCAGATCTATCAAATTTTCTTCCATGTAACAATGCCCTAGTTTTCAGGCTAGGACACAATCTATCAAGCGTACCTAAATTCATGCTTCAGAAACAAAAAATTTCCACTTATCTTACCTATATAGAGCACAAAGTTCTAAGACTTTTAACTATTCTTACCTTTATCAGAACACAGAGTTTACAGATCTTACCTCTTTTCTGCAGATCTGACCTCTTTCTTTCGGCACAAAGCTTCGTAGGTCAAGTAGAATACTGCGCACTAGGGCAACAGATCTATGCATAGAGCTTATTTCGCACAAAGCTTTTTATTCTTTAGTTCCCAACAATCACAGTTCCAAGTCTCGCCAACAGAACCATTTGTTGGCACAAGGGCAGACCTAGGGTTCAACGCTCAAGAGCACACCAACAAAACCCTAACTACTAGCCCTTTCGGAAACACCTGCAAAGCAGATGAAGTCTCACTCGAGGTAGGGGCAGGGGTGGTTGCAGGACTCAGATGTCTGCAACCTTAGCTAGGACACATATCTGTGATTATAGCACTTAACAATTATCTAGAATGGTTTATCTATCAATATTCAACCCTTACAGCACTCCGCAGATAGCACAGAGCATCGTAGTATATACTTAGATTCAAGAAGACTTAGCACTTAGATACAACAAGATAGATTGGTTTCACCAGAACAGACACTAAGCATCTTATATACTATATCTAACATTCATTCATATATCATAAGCACATAGCATAACTAGATCTATTTAATCACATCAAGTACTTAGCCAAGAAGGAGGTAAACACATTAGATCGAAGCATAGAGAACAATACACAAGGTTACCGTGGTTCACCCCCACCCTAGGGCTACATCCACAAAGTCTTCTTCTTTATATTATCTCGGCCAAGCGGTTACAACACAGAGCTTCAATGATCCTTACTTCGCATAGGACAAAAGATCTTCCCAGCTCGCTAGATCCTTCTTCCTTGCACTTCAACACAAAACTACAACAACTTGCACTTAGCTTTTCAATCTCCTTACAATCATGCACATAGCTCTTGCAATATACATCCGATCACACAGATCTAGTTACTGGCACTAAGCCTTTAGCTATACATCACATAGATGTACTACTCCTGCTACTTACATTGCCTAAGTATCTATTTATAGATTACAAAATGGGCCTAAGCATGGGTAAACCCATGAGCCGACATCCCTTTCCCATTACATCAACCCAAAACCCTAAAAAGGTCCCAAAAAAGGTTTTGCTTCCCTAATTTCCACTTCGCGTTGCGCTCCATCTTTGACTAGCTTCCATAGTCCCAAA
Source organism: Picea engelmannii (assembly GCA_009831015.1). Taxonomy (NCBI): domain Eukaryota; kingdom Viridiplantae; phylum Streptophyta; class Pinopsida; order Pinales; family Pinaceae; genus Picea; species Picea engelmannii. Next base: position 190,635 of record ML786713.1, on the reverse strand, counting down.
AATGGTCAAATATGACCAAGTATTCTTCAAAACTTGGTCAAGGGCCAACAACTTCCTTCAGGTTGTAGCCTGAGAAACTAGGGGGTTGAAGCCTCCTTGCAATTGCAGCTGGAAAACAAAGGAAGTTGGTGCTTCCAATGAATGTAATTCTCAAAGACATATAAGAAAATGCATTCCGTCATTTTCTCCCGCTTTGGGTTTCCATATAAAACACTGGTGTACTGTGTATGTGTGCGATTTCTCATTTTTTCATTGTTTATTTACTTTGCAACTATTGGATGATAATGCTACATTGATATAACACTTTCATTTTATGGTGAAAAATGATTAAATTGCTCTATTACTGATTCACCCCCCTCTCAGTAATCCAACAGGTTGTTGTTGGTCATAGTTCTTCAATATAGAAAAACACATGAGGACTAAAAATAATATGAGTTGAGGCAAACACTAATATAACTAGGATTCAATACAACTTTGTTTTCAAATTTTTAAGTCAATTCTGAAATAGAACCCAGGTCACACTTCATAATCTGGAGTATGGTTCTCAACCATTTTTGATTTGATCTGCTATTTTAAAAAATGGCAGTTAAACTCTTCAAGAGTGATAAAATGAGAATGGAAAAAGATATGATGGATTAATGACAACAAATGGTATAAAAAAGTCACACCCACAACAATTCCGGCTACCAAAATGATACTAAACTCTTTGTAACAAAAACTTCAAACATTTCTTATATAATTCATTGAGATGTTGGATGAAATATAAAAGAAAATAACTCTTTTACTTGCAACCAGCTAAATAGAGCCCAACTAATCCATTTAAGAACAAAGACTGCAATAGAAATGCTTTCTTATAATTGTTTAGATAAATACCTTGGATGGTGGCAAAATCATTTTTACTTTGCTTGAATCTGAGCAGTTGCACACAAACATGAGTCCTCTTTAGCCAAAAATCAATGGAGACCACACTCTTGACAACGACCAAACAAATGAGGAAACCTTAACAGGAACCAAGTGATATGCGCGAGTTTGATGGTATTAATGTGCAGTCTCATCACTTAAACACATGGCCAACTCATTGATATCCTAAATGACTAAGTTTGATTCAATTAACCTTTTATCAAAACCCATGCCTCATTGCCATATATGTGATATGTTATATTTAAGTCATAAATCAAGGTTTATGAAAGGTGTAAGTTCACAAACTTTAATATACATATGCCATCGAATATGCCTTTTAAGGAATGAAAAATATCAAGTCAAAGTTTATGCTATGCTTTCCATCTCAAACAGAAATCATCAATACTTATAACCTTTCAAACATGAAGGTTGTATCATCATAAACTTACTTATATCCAATATTCAATGCACATGCTATTAAACAACAAGTCACAATGTATATCAAAAGCAAGTGCTCAATACCATAAGTCATACTATATGCAATTGCTTTGAGTCATTTCCATGCTTGCTATTGTTGATCCTCAAATGTGTTAAGTCTTTCGCAAACTCTCTCTTGTATTCCTTTCCCAAACTTAGATTTTTTTTTATTTTTTTGCGGGTTTACGATGTATCTTCACTCTTGTTAAACTTTCGTGGCCTCCAAAATACACCATCAAGTTCCGTTGCCTTAATTTTTCACCCATACTTAGAAACGTTTCCAAATATCTCATCATGGGTTTATACTATCTCTCAATCGTATCATCCATACCCACGACCCCATCGTCCCTATCCGCTTCTCATACTTAGTCAAATTTCTTATAATTCACCGTGCTCTGTGGGACATTATGATTCTTCTCTTCCATACCCATTGACCTTCCATACCTCCTTAACTTTGCGACATCTCAACACTTAGTCATATTTTTAATCCTTACTGCAACCCATGGTAATTTCATAACTCTTCCATATATATCCCCGACCCCATGATTCTGCTGTGTCACCATGCTCTCATCTCACCATTTCACGATATCGCTATTCTGCCATCCTGATTATTCACTGCCTTGCTGTAATCCACATTCTATATTTCACCTTCTTCGACGTACATTTAATACAAGTCTTCTAAAAATGAAAAATTGATTAAGTGTTAAAAGCCGTTATTAATGGCATTCTTCTTGAGACAATTCTTCATCAATTCTAAATTTAATTCATATTAACGATCCTTTGAATCAAGAGCCCCAAGGTATATTATGATAAAAAAGAGTTTACTTTGGTAATACCGTTTGGAAAAGAACTGTACATTAATATGTCAAGTTGATTAATTATGACAACCAGAAGAAAGGAACAATTATGTGGAGATACCGTGAACTCATTTGGACGAGAAGATCAAATATTTCAGTGGTCAAGAGCATACATATAGTACTCTTCGCTGCCATTTCTGGAGAAGAGTTCAAATCGGATTTGGACGTAAGGAATTGATCTGGCAGGCTGCGTTCCTGAAGTCTACGAGTTTAAAGAATTGGTTTCGTGGTGCATTGATAAATTCAATAAGAATCAGAGAATAATTCATCTCCAAGGAGAGTCTCCCATTTCCTTAGCACCTTCAGTATTCAAAATGATGCTTAGACTGCTAGAGCCGACAATGTATTTCAAAGGCATGAAAGCACACAAATTTCAGAAGGCAAAGAATGAAGGATTGGAGCTTCTACGAGAATATCTTGAATACCCAATGATTATTCCAAAAGACCTATTGAGCATTCATGCCAGTTCATTGAAAAATATATATTGAGAAATGTCATGGCTATTCACTAGAGTAGCCAGATAAGAATCCATAGCTACTATTCCCAGAATGACTCTGTATATCTTGTATTTTTCCATCAATGAGAAATCAATATTTGATCAGACAAATATTATCTCTACTGAATTATCATTTCAATCGACAAATTTAAGAAAGAACAACATATTCTACATGTCTTCATACTTGATTTTCGCCATTACATACTGCCACATTTTCAAAGGTTTGCATTTGGATAAACAATTCAATTGTAAAATCGACCATGTTCAGATGTGGTATCCTACTTTATGGAAATAGAAGGCTATGTATCATTTTTACGAAGTACACAAGGCATTCATTTCTTCTTTCAAAAAAATTATCTATGGACCAAACACATCAAGATTGTCTTTAGAAGCAACATCCTTCTTGGATAAGAGAGGAAGCTTTGAAGCAATGGAGAATTTCAATATTATCAGGGTTTATTATTCCCATGAAATACCCTCATATATGTTGTATTATTTTTTTTGTTAAATTATGTAATATTTTTTGGGCTCATTTCTTTCATGAAAATAGGAAAAGGCATTTTATTCCTTTGCCATGGAAAATTGGAGAGATAACATTGAAAAACATTACAAATATCAATGAATTATCAGTCTAGTTTGATCAGTGTAATTTAAAGTAAGAATATGAAATCAAAGGGTTTGAACCTAACCAATGGTTTATGAAACACATGACATCTATAGGCTACAATGTCTCATTTGCTAATACATTCGTATTTGGGGAAGAAGAGGTTGATATCCAGAACCCTCAAGCATTATCTTTGTGAATATACTTTCATCTTTTTCTTTGTATTTTAAAAGCAATAAAGATTGGGGTTTGTTGTTTAGTATTCCCCTATTTGAAAGTTTAATTCAATAATACCAAGCTAAATCTTCCAGATTATAACACCTCTATAAAAACATAGGGGGATTTTATCCTCATGATATTGTTGTTTGGATATTGATGAATCTTAACATCAACAATTATCAAATAGAAATCTGAGCCCGATTTGTATGGTTATAATCAAAACCATGGTATATCATGATCACAGAAAAATTCATAACCTTGTAATGATATTCAAAATATATTCCTTACCATTATACCATTCTGTGTTGCTGAGTATGTCACACATAATCAAGTATTATTCAATTTTACTTACTACATGCTTCATGTCCATATCAAATTATGATCTGTATCTGATGGTTATGAAAACCAACCATTTGATCATGATCATATAACAAACAAAATTTTTGAAAGTCTTTGTCATCACATGGTATATCATAATGAAATCTTGTAACCATTTAGTATCATATGGTGTCTCATATTGCTAGGTGAAAATATGCCATATCACTTTCACACAAACTTAATGTTCATTTGAATATAATGTAGCAAATTTGATCAGTCATGTATGCAAACAAGTCTTTTAACCTTGATCCCAATATATGCCTCCAAACCATAGGTAAATAAGATAACCATTAATATTAATATGGATATAAACTGTCAATATTCATACCATACCATATTCTCAGAGGAAAAATGAAATAAAAATGAATACCCTCATAGACTGCCAAATGCCATTCACATCATAATTTTGTTGCTCCCTGAACTAAAAATGATATTGCAGGGATGTTGAATGGAAGTATGATGCCAAAAACTTTAACGTTTCAATGTTTTTCCTAGGGAATCCCACCTATTATAGTTATTAATATTTTTAATATATATAGGTTTCACAACTATTTGTGAACTTTTATAGTAGGTGACAATTTTTTGAGTCAACACAAGTGTTATTAGAATGAAAAATTTTCATATCATCATGCGCTCCCCATCTATCAGTGGCATCTTTAGAGTTCATTATGTTGTTTTGAGAATTTGGTTAATAACTGTGGTATTAGAGTAGACAATTTTCATACCATCACCTTAAAGGATTATACAATTGGATACAAATTCATTAACATTATAATTTTTTGGGGTTTATTGGGAGATATTCTCTTATATTAAGATTTATAGCTATAACCCATTATCATTATACATTGGAATAATTCCCCCTACCTCTGTATGCCATTTTCAATTTTCATCACGTTGTTTTATTAATTACGTGCATAACCATTGGTATTAGAATAGAAGATTATCACACTAACATTTTAGAGTACACTTATCATAGATATAATTTTTGATCAAGATTGATCTAAATCAAGTGCCACTTGATTTTTTGTTGTAAAGAATACATTCATAGTACCTGATAAAACTTCAATAGAGTTGGCGAGGAAATCAAGGTGATCCACCAAACATATTAAGTCATAATAAGTTGTGCTTAATTTTTTTTTCATAGAGCCAAATCGAATGCATCTAGATTCATAACAAATTGTTGTTTTGAGAATTTGGTTTATCAGAACAAGTGGTATGTGAGTGGATGATTCATAATGTCACATGCTTCCCATACATATTTAACATTGAAGTGTTTATTATGAGAGTTTGGTTCACGAAAACAAGTGGTGTTAAACTGTGTGATTAGTGTATATCATGGGCTTCCCATACATATTTGATGCTTTATGTGTTTATTATTGTTATATAATCCTAGGGATTATAATGTCTTGTAAATATTGTAATGGATAAATGTGAAGAGTCATAGGTGAATAGGTACAATTATTGGACCTGTGGGAAGATGAAACCAAAGATTATATATATATATATATATATAACCTTTGGTTTCATCTTCCCACAGGTCCAAAGGGTTTTGTTGGTGCGCTGTTGTAGCATTGAACCCTGGGTCTTCCCCTGTGCCAACAAATGGTTCCATTGATGGGAATTGAAGAAAAGAAAGCTCTGTGCGTAGATTTGTTGCTTTAGTGCACAGTAGTGTACTTGACTTGTTGATCCAGGAGGTCTCTAGATAGCTCAAAAATTGACAGTCTCAAAATGACTTAAAAACTCTACCATTGCGTAGTGCGTGTCGTGCTGATTCCAGAACACTTTTCATTTCGTCAAACGGAGTCCGTATGACCAAGATATCGCGTTCTAAAGTTCTGGCCCAAAAATAAAACCCAAGTTGCAATGTGACACGTGGCAGTACAATCAGCATTGCTGACGTGGCAATGGGACCCACCACTAATGACATGGAAATCTGGCACAATGACACCCAACAGTAAGTTGACATGGCAAGTGACGTGGATGACACATAGGTTAATGAATTGGACCAATGACCTGTTGACACATGTCATGTTTGGGTCAATAAGAAACCGCCACATGGAAGTTTTAATCTGGAGCAAATTTGGTGGAGCGTTGGCACATTTGGTGGGTCTGTTGGTGAGGCGCACATTTGGCAGAACAAGCAGCTGGCGGGTTTGTTGGAGAGTTAGCGCACAATTGGTGGACGTTGGCACATTTGGCGGATGGGCTAAATTTGGGGCACGAAAATATAGTTTGTAATAAATGTTAAACATAACATATATCATATGATATATTTAACATATGATATATGTTACAACAATACAACCTAAAAATAGACAAGCATGAAGGTTTGAACATGCAACCTCCGACACCACATGAGCCCTAATATCCGCCAACTAACCAATAAATCCAGGCTATTGTTCTTGTTTAGAATTTCGAGCATTATTGTTTTGTTATACAGTTTGCCAGTGGATAGAACTAAAAGCGCCAAGGTCGGGATTTGAACCACCGATATGTGGTTATAAAACCAAAGGATTTAGCCAATACGCTGGGCTAATTACATATGTAAATAAGTCAAAACTCCTTTGCATTATCTGTGCCTGTAATATTAATTTGGGCATAACTTTGCCATCCTTGGTCCATTTTCTGAACGGAAAGAAGCGTTGGAACGCTGAAGATGAGATCTATCTAATGAAGGAGGCTTGGAGATAGAATTCAGAAGTCAAGGGATCATAAATCTTGATGTAACAAAAGCAAACAAATCTTGCATCATTAATAAAAACGGATCCAAATTGAGAAGCGGTCCCGGAGACGTAGCCCAAAAACACATGGGTGAATTCCGTTATTAATTTCTTTGTCTCTTCTTTTCTGCTGTTCATGTCAATTTTCAGATTTGCAAGTTTTATATATTTGAGCATTTTAAGAGTTAAATAGATGCTTTAATATAAATAAAACATTAATTTTCAAGCTAAGTAAATCATTCACAATTACAGTTGCACACTAAGTTGAGATCCGACGGATCATATTTGGTATCACAGTAGGTTAACTGCTTGTGCAAGTTGTGAATGCTTACCAGGTCCAGGTTGAAGCTTGGTGAAGGAGAACTGATAGAAGGAGATCCTGAGATCGGTTCAAGGAGGGAATTTTTAAGAGAAAGAATGTCTTCTCCACGAGGCGAAGAAGAGCATGTTGGACGAGAGAAACCTGTAATTTCTGAAACAGAGTTTTTGGAATCTTTTATCAGCATGAAATCCATGATGGAACTCCTTCTCAAGGAACGAGCTAAAAGAAAGAGGAAATAAGGATAAGGTTCATCACAAGATGAAGAAAAACAAAAGGGTAAAGGAGTAGGAGGTGATGGTGATCCTCCTGAAACAAATCCATTCTCTTCATTCTATAATGATTCTCATAATCCTCATAATGCAAATGAAAATATGCCTTTATTAAAACTGGATGTCAAGTTTGAATTGCCTATGTATAATGGTGAACTTGATGCAGAAAGATTGGATAATTGGATAAAGCAGATTGAAGTGTATTGTAGGATTCAACAAATCTTGGATGACACTACCAAGATTCAGCTAGCCACTCTCAGAATGGGAGGCACTGCATTAATTTGGTGGGATAGTAAAACTCAAGAGGATTTGCTGAAGAAAGGTAAAATCATGTCATCTTGGTATGAGTTTACTTCTGCTTTAAAGAAACAGTTTTATCCATTGGGTTATATGCAACAAGATGTTATGGATTGGAAAAACTTAAGATAGGGTAAGGAACAAAATGTACAAGAATACACACAAGTGTTCAGAAATAGAGCTTTGGTTCTTGGTGTTCCTCTTTATACACAAGAAACTTTATTAAAATACATAGGTGGATTACATTCGCATTTAAGGCATTCAATTCTTATGTTTAATCCGTCTAATCTTGATGAAGTATGTGTACAAGCAACTCATATTGAAGCAGGTGCAAGAAACATGAATTTCAGTGCAACAAAAGAAGCTCCTCCAACAGAAAACAAGAAAAGGTGGAAGGAGAAGAAAGCAAC
>ML786713.1:171077-181890 GCA_009831015.1 Picea engelmannii | reverse complement strand
CAATTGTGATTATTCTTGTAATGAGACAAATGTACAGGTTCCAGGAAAATTTGATGAATGATACAGGACAAGTGAGACAAACATGCTCTTGCTTGAATTCTGAATAAAAACCACTTTTGGTGGACCAAAAGCTTCTCAATGGGAAGGAATGATCCAGGAGGTCTCTAGATAGCTCAAAAATTGATAGTGTCAAAATGACTTAAAAACTCTACCATTGTGTAGTGCGTGTCATGCTGATTCCGGAACACTTTTCGGTTTGTCAAATGGAGTCCGTATGACCAAGATATCACGTTCTGAAGTTCTGGCCCAACAGTAAAACCCAAGTTGCAAGGTGACACGTGGTAGTACAGTCAGCATTGCTGACGTGGCAATGGGACCCACCACTAATGACGTGGAAATATGGCACAATGACACCCATCAGCAAGTTGACATGGCAAGTGACGTGGATGACACATAGGTTAATGAATTGGACCAATGACCTGTTGACACATGTCATGTTTGGGTCAATAAGAAACCGCCACATGGCAGTTTCAATCTGGAGCAAATTTGGTGGAGTGTTGGCACATTTGGTGGGTCTGTTGGTGAGGCACACATTTGGCAGAACAAGCAGCTGGCGGGTTTGTTGGAGAGTTAGCGCACAATTGGTGGACGTTGGCACATTTGGCGGATGGGCTAAAGTTGGGGCACGAAAATATAGTTTGTAATAAATGTTAAACATAACATATATCATATGCTATATTTAACATATGATATATGTTACAACAATACAACCTAAAAATAGACAAGCATGAAGGTTTGAACATGCAACCTCCAACACCACATGCGCCCTAATATCCGCCAACTAACCAAGAAATCCGGGCTATTGTTCTTGTTTAGAAGTCCGAGCATTATTGTTTTGTTATACAGTTTGCCAGTGGATAGAACTAAAAGCGCCAAGGTCGAGATTTGAACCGCCGATCTGTGGTTATAAAACCAAAGGATTTTGCCAATACGCTGGGCTAATTACATATGTAAATAAGTCAAAACTCCTTTGTATTATCTGTGCCTGTAATATTAATTTGGGCATAACTTTGCCATCCTTGGTCCATTTTCTGAACGGAAAGAAGCGTTGGAACGCTGAAGATGAGAGCTATCTAATGAAGGAGGCTTGGAGACAGAATTCAAAAGTCAAGGGATCAGAAATATTGATGTAACAAAAGCAAACAAAGCTTGCATCATTAATAAAAATGGATCCAAATTGAGAAGCGGTCCCAGAGACGTAGCCCAAAAACACATGGGTGAACTCCGTTATTAATTTATTTGTCTCTTCTTTTCTGCTATTCATGTCAATTTTCAGATTTGCAAGTTTTATATATTTGAGCATTTTAAGAGTTAAATAGATGCTTTAATATAAATAAAACATTAATTTGCAAGCTAAGTAAATCATTCACAATTACAGTTGCACACTAAGTTGAGATCCGAAGAAAAGAGGTAAGATATTAAATCTTTGTGCTTTGTTAAAGGTAAGAACAGTGAAAAGTTTTGATTGAAAAAGGTAAGATAAGTGGAAACTTTTGTTTCAAAAGTATGGATCTAGGTATGTTTGATAAATTTTGTCCTAACTTGAAAAATAGGGCACAACTAGATGAAAGAAGGTTTGATATGAGTAGATGTGATAGAAACAATGAAATATATGTTATTTCTATGCATAGAAAGAATGTTTGGACTAACAAATGGATGCAGGACCCTAGAAAGAATTTTTTGCAGGTTAGCTACTATGATCCTAGTGCGTAGTACAGGAAAGGCTGGGGATCATTTCAAAGAAAAAGAAGATTAACCCTTTGTTATAATTGCAGAAGACCTGTACATATTGCTAAGGAATGCCCTGGTAAAAGACCTAGTTGTCTTTGTTGTCAAGCTATGGATCATGAAGTTTTGGATTTCCCTAGAATGATTGCTAAGGTTGAAAGAATGAATATGAGACAAGAAAACCCCGAGGGAGATCAAGAAACTAAGACCATGGCAGAAACCCATAAAGAATTAGAGAATTTATTGCTACAAATGAAAGACACCCTAAATGATCACATAAATATCAACTTATCAGAGATCTTCAAAGAAAAAGAATGCATAGAAACAAGAATAGGAGGCTTCGACATTGACTGTGTTTTGGATGAGGAAACACAAGTGAATATCATGAAAGAAAGTACTTGGAAAATTTTGGGAAAGCTTGCTATGATTTCTTCATTAGAAGGAATAGAATTATTTAGAGAAAAGATGATAACCCTATGTGGAAGACTCACCCAGATATCTATGAGTTCTCATGGAACTACGAAAGAGGAATATTTTGAGGTAGTTAAATTTATTGAGAACAACACCCCATTTGCTATATTACTATGAAAAACTTGGATTGAGAAAGATCAGGCCAGAAGAAAAGAAGAGGAAGTCTTAGAACAAAAGAAGCAAGAATTAAAATATTTCATGACTAGGAGGATAACACACTTGATTGAAGAATAGGAGAATAGATCAAAGCTGTTCAGAACCAGAAACTTGGATGTCGAAATTGAAAGAACACAAGAAGACTCACCGAAGAGTAGAGCACCTATCCTAGACAGAGAAGAAGCATTGGCCTTGAACCCTATGAAAGACCATCAACAATGTGAAGTTACTATGCTAAAAGGAGATAAGAATCAGAATGGAAAGAGGAACATCGAGAAGAATATTATAGGGAAGAAAGCTAGAAAGATTAGTAAGAAGAGAGCAAAGATAGAAAAGTTGCAGAATGTTCCAGAAGGGACTTCGCAGAAGGAATGTTTGAAAAACTAGAACTTCACCAAGATATCAGAACAACGCAACCTGGAATTTCGCCATGATGAAGCAATATGGACGTTGAAGGCATTATAACCGTTAGCTTAATGCCCCAAAAGGTTAGAACAACAATTATGGCCAGAAATTTCACCATCAGACCATTGGGACCGCGCCGCAATGGATAGAACCATATCGATGAAGGCTTGTTGTCTGTTGGAGAGATCCATTACACCATTGTCTACTTATTGCTTTTAATGATGCACCAAAAACACTTTTGCAAATTGTATCCTAGCCAACTCATTACTACCGCACTGTGTTTATTGAGATCGACATCTGTTCTATTGCTTTGAGCACTCATTCATCCATCTGAGTTATCCGATCTAAGCATGCATGTTAGATGAGCTCAGTGCCACAGAGAAAGTCATCAAAGAAGTTCTAATCGACCTTATGGCTGAGAAGGTGATGTCTGTCGGAGCTCAAGCCTCATCGACGAGAGGAGTGCAAGCCTCCCCATCGATTTCTCATGGATCCGGACCATCTCGTCCTGAAACAGAGAAAAGAACCAAGCATCGAGATGACTTGGAAAACACAAAGTTAATCTCAACTATCCTTCCTGACTATATCTCGCCTTTGGTTGGCACGGTGAGTCGTGACAGTGTCCCAAGAGACTTTTATTACACCATGGTTACTGTGTACCTCCCGAAGGGGATACGTGCAGTTAGAACGTAGTAGGATAAGATCGTGACATTAAAATTCAATGACTTCAACCTATGGGACCACAAGAACTACACCATGCTTTTTACTTACAAGTATTTGAGCAGGATGAAGGGGATGAACTCAAAAATAATCCCCCAGCCATGGAATATGAACCTCGCACAGTCCACCCTCTTGAATGTGATGAATATTCCACACTTTGGAAGGAACCAAGATTTTAACGCATGTGTTAAGCTCCTACTATCATGTTACCATGGCAGCTATCTATGGCTAGAATGATGCATCACAGTTGATCCGACATTGATCCATAGGATCATCGGATTGAGCATGCAGGGACCTGACCCATAGGACTTCTACCCAAGGAAATCTACAGATCATGCATTGGCACAGAGGATCAAAGACACATATGGCGATGTAGAAAAGGGGACGTGAGGATACAAGGTAGCTTCCATCTAGAATGATGCAGTGCACCTAGCCTACCAGCTGATCACAGGAAAGTTCGTGAGAAAGAACAGACCTACACAGGTCACAAGATTCGTTGTTGACCTCGCCAGGGAATGTGTAGAAGGACTCCAGATGAACTGGGCGAAGTACCTAGTTAACCAGCTGGAATTGGATTTCCATGAATCTCAAGATCAGGGCTAGGAGTTCCACTTTATCTGGCTCCTGATCCTCATAGCATTTACTACTTGGGATATGTCATAAGGTGTGACCTTCTTGGACATTGAGCTGTTCGAACCGCTCGCTGCGAAGTTCACCACGCTCTGGTACTCGAGCGATATGGGAAAATAGTGGCAGTCGAACGCAGTGTTCCACATGTACTATATCCAATTGAAGAGGTCTATCAGGGCTATTGTAATGTCCCCCACCTTTTAGAGAGGTAATGAGGAGACTCAGTGGCCTGGGCAACCCCACTAGGTCATAGTCTCACACTGAAAGGGGGAAAAAGTCATAAAGTTAAAAGTTATATTTTTAAGTTGACATAAGAAAGGAAAAGGAAAGGAGTAAAAGATAACTCAACAGAAGAATAGAAGATTAACCCTGGGAGTTAACCTAACTCAATAGAGAATTAGAAGGAAAAGTATAAGTAAGAGGCTAGGGTGCACCTATTACTCATTCTGGTTTTGGATTAGCATTTTCTATTGCTCTTGAGCATTCAGTTTGGGGGTTTTGCTGTACAAACCCTTGGGAGAAAATCAGTGGTGAAATATCCACTCACCTTGTTCCACAGCTTGGTCTCGTAGATGAAAGACTCCTCCACACCATTCTAGTCTCAGGGCCAGTTTATCGAGGGAGGTTCGATCCATCTTATCCTGAGGGCCTAGGGCCATTTCGACAGTTGGGATTTGTTTGCAGGGGTAGGACCATCAATTTGAGGGATTTTTTGGAGGGTTATCATCATTCTATATTTGTCTGCAGATTGGGACGTCGTGGAGCCATATGGGATGTTTGCACCCAATTCGTCACTTGATGAGCAAATTAAGGATGCTTACATGCCCAGTTGGGCTCTGCTAGGCATGACATCGGTAAGGTAAAAGGTTAGAAAGAGAAACAACAAAGTTATAAACAAGAATTAAACAAAAACCAAATGAAACTATGAGCATATAAAAGAAATGAAAAATAAATGTAAATGGACCAATATCACCAATGCATAAGCTGATCTCATTGATGAAATCCAAAGACACACAATGGAGAAAGAGGACTTGGGTCCCTTCCCTCTCCAATGGAAGGCTCTTGAGGCCCTCAACTGATTGCTCTCCTTACAATGAAAATATGAAGATGTGGGTGAAAGAACTCCAAGCTTATCCACTCTAGTGAGAGATGGAAAGCCCTATGAAATGGTGCTGATTATGTCTATTGCCAAAGAATGAGTCTCTAGCAATCTCAACAGCATAACAATACAAATAATTCCTTGAGAAAATGGTGGTCATTCATGGCTTTTTATAGCCAAGCATTGGATCATTATGTAACCTCTTTTGAATGTGAAAAGGGGCTCTTTAGGGCACAATTAGGTCTTTGACCAGCCCACCATGAGGATTGAGCTCATATTTGGTGTCAAATCGACTTGGGAGATGATCCATTAGTGGTTGGGAGGCCGACCAATTTCAATAAATGCGTCATTTAGCAGGCTCGCGGGTTTTTCGCCCAACAACCGTGCCTTGTGCACATATGCACGCTTTGTACGATTCTGTTACGTGCATACGCGCGCGCACCCAGATGATGTCAAGCGCCCTTCAAATTTTTGGTCATTTGAATAGTTTTTTGACCCTTTTGCAATGCTGTGGAATTAATCCTATGCCATGAATGACTCTTTCTGTTTTGATGATGCGGAGTTCTTGTCGCCCCGTGTGGACGAAATTTCGGTGATAACAGATGCCCCCTGATGGATGAGGTTAAGAGCAAAATGTATAGCCGAAATCCATCAATGTTTCTTTTACTGAAAATGGTGTGGTAAGGGAGAGCAAGAGTGGGACCGTGTAGAGAAATCCTTTGGAGAAGGAAGGAACTGGTAGAACCCGACCTTCCATAAGGTGCGTAACCATATACAACTGTGTACAGACGAGGCGGGTATGCCCCATGATCATATGATGTAACTCTGAAAAAAGATGCCGAAAATGTTGGTGTAGACAACTGCAGCGCCCTCGGGGGTGGAATGAGAAAGGCAGAAGACAAGTCTGCAAAGGAACATACTCTAAACCATAGGTAACGGTCGCGGAAATAAATAGCGACGGTGATGTGGGCATTGGTGGCCCGACCAAGTGCAGAGGTCTGCGACAACTGATAAAAAAAACTGCAATAGTCGCAAAGTAAGACCCACCGCAACATGAGAAAGTGTTGGCGTCGAATGTTATGGGGGTCAACGACATCAGGGGGAAATGGTGTTTCCCTCTGTGCCGTCCGAGATCTCTCATTAAATGGGAAATGAGAATCAAGATACTGTCGCCCTTCTGGAAAAGTGTGCCGATGTCGACAAAAAGGGGGACGTGACTCCCAGAAGCAAAGGACTTCATGGAATCTACTGTGGTGCGGGAGTGGCAGAGGTACATGGACGAAGTCAAAAAGTGGGAAGACTCCAGACTGCCCTTGGCTGGAGAATGTATGAGACAAACAGTGGCCGCAACCGTGTGACAAGGTTGAGTGTTAGGGGGACGCCAAGACCGAGGATAAGTTGTGCCAGAGGCGGGATAAGGTGAACAAATTCAGATGATAAATGGTAAGTGACCTGGGTAGTGCTCTGAAGAGATAGACGATGTCGGTGAGGGTGAATGAGAAGTAATGCTCCAACCAAGGGTGACATGGGTTGCGTGTGGCCAAAACAGGAAAGTAGGTCGCCAACAGTGACGAAAAAAGTAAAGATTGGGAATAAACGACGTTTGTACAATAAATAATGAATAAATGTGGGAAAGATGTACAAAATACAGAAACGGGTGCCCCAGTGTGAAATGAGTGCCCCAGGGAGGGCATAAATGTCTAGGAAAACTGATGAAGGGTGGGGGGCCCCATTGGCGAGTTTCTGTATGAGGTAGGTGAAATGGAGATAGGTTCGCAGATGGGCAAACTGATGGTGGATGAAATGGTGGGTTCGTGATCCTGCGGAGGTGCAGGTGAAAAGAACGTAACCATGCATCGATGATCTGGGAGTCCGTATGGGAAGCTAGCAAAAATGAGGAGAAGAAGTATGTGGTCGATCTGCAACATGATGAAAGACTACCGAGACTCCCATCCCTAAAGGGTGATGAAGAACAACATGAGTGTCAAAAGTGCCAATAGGTGCTATGAATGGGACAACTCATGTAGGTGAGAATGATACCGGGTGACAGTACCCCAAAAATGCAAATGGAGGTGTGAGGACTGCAGAGCCGAAACTGGGTATCCTAAAGGCCAAGATCAGGGGGTGTGACTGGGAATGTAAATGTAATACAGTGGGAGAGACTACATGCCAGTGATGAGTATATACCTGAAGGAGTGACGTGGAGTGATGCTGATCAAGTACCTAGACATAGAACAACCAAATACCCAAAGTGAACAATATCTGAAGAGAATCAAAGATATGAGCGTATATTTGACAAATGTGACTATGCGCGTGCATACCTGACCGTGATATGGAAAAAAGGTGCCCCGGGGGCCTAGGATGAAAAGTGGCCCGGGGACAGTCATGATGTAGGTGGCGGGACGCTGATCCCGTGGCTGAAGACGATTCAAGAAATGGACGCTGTGGGATCTCAGAATCTGGAGTGGAATCTTGGCAAAAGGCCTATATATAGCTGTAGGGCCCACATTTCCACCTCATTTGTACCTGCTGCTTCAGTGAGTTTACGAGCAGATTCAGAGGAGATTGCGTGATTCCGAGAGCACGAGGTATCTGATTCACGACGTGTGAGTTTCAGGTTAGTGGTCTGAACATCCTGCATAGTTATAGGTTTCCAATTTTTGGGTAGGGTAGGTACGGGGGGTCGTACGGGAGGTTTTAGGGGGTTTTGAGTAGAGGAAGGGCCCACATGCGCGGGCGACTCGGTGGAAGGCGCGCATGAGGGCGCGTCTGTAACCTGAAAAAGCACGCATGTGTGCGCGTGAGAAGGGATTTAAAGCGCACCCTAGGGGCGCGCCTATGGGGTAGACATGCGCGCATGAGTGCACGCCTGTAGGGTGAACAGGCGCGATCACGAGCGCGCCTATGGATCTGATAGGCGCGCCCTCAAGCGCGTCTGTATTGTGAACAGGCGCGCTCATGAGCGTGCCTGTGCGAAAAAATAGGCGCGCACACATGCGCGCCTGTGTAGTGAACAGGTGCGCATGGGTGCGCGCCTGTGGGTGGTAAAACTGCGCCTTTGAGGCGAGGTTTCAGGGTGAAAAATTTATCTTTTTTTGATATATTGGATGATTGCCTATGCTAATATAGGAATTTGGGTTGTGTGCAGGTGGCGAGCAGGGATCATGGATGTACGGTGGCGTGAGCGAGACTGGTCACAACTACGAGAGGCTATGACCAATGCACCACCGACAGTGCGAGCAGCTTTAGCAACCAGTGGGTTGCTAAAGTTTTTTGATTGCTCTTTGATACGGTTGCAGGAGTATTTGCTCCAGTTTTTGATCGAGATGTGGAGCCCTGATCGACACTGCTTCCTTGTGCGAGGAGAGGAGATCGCCTTCACTGTGGTGGAGGACACCTACTTTTTGACGGGGCTCCCCTTCCGGGGAACACCATTGCTGGCAGATCCTGTGCTGCCGAGGGACACGCATTTGGAGACAGTCGCCGAGCGGTACTGCTCAGGCAAGCACTATATGACTGGGTCGGTAGTGAGCATCAGTGGGATAGATGTCCTGCTGCATCGTTGCATAGCGGCGATGATAGTTCGGATATATGGATCCCGAGCGCCCCACCGGATTAGTGGTGGGGAGCTGATTTTGATGGAGAGGGTGGTGGTGGGCCGTGAGCGGTTCGCCTGGGGTCTGACCCTTCATGCGCGGATGATCGCGTAGCTGGACTGATGTCGGTCCATAGGCACCGGGGAGTTCGCATTTGGCTCCATTCTGGTGGCCTTTTTCTTGGAGAGGGTGCTTATGCTGCGCCCAAGGGTGTTATTGGAGGCACCAGGGGTATGAGAGCCGCGCTTGAGGCGGTGGGCACAGATTTTGGTTCGCCACGGTGGTGGCGAAGGCAGACACTATTTTACTGCGCAGGCAGCGCAGATATGGCGACAGATGCCGTAGGTTATGTTGCAGTTCCCCTATGCTGGGGTAGACTTTTGGGGGGACCCGGAGATGGTATTGCCTCCTGGGGAGGTTTTTGATCATAGAGGCATGTTACATACTTGTGTGTTTTTGATTTACGCTATGATTTGGATATACTAGTGCATATGTTTGATGTATAGACACTGATACCATTGTTGTTGCTTGTTTTGTGCATGTGCAGATTTGGCACCTCGTGGGCGTGAGGTGGAGTTATATAGACCGCCGATGCAGTGAGAGGGGTGACCTCCACATGGAGAGAGGTGACCACAGATGAGGCTGCGGGGGCACCGGCAGAGCCCGAGAGACTGACAAGGAGGCGTCGATTTGATGACCCTGGTGCGGGGCCATCGCATGCTCCTTCAGCGGGAGCCGGAGGTGATGATGATGATATCCGTCGTCGTTTTGAGATGATGTTTCGAGACGTGCCTGAGGGCATGTGGATTCGTATCCAGGATGAGGAGTTCCTGGAGCAGTGTATAGGGTTAACGCCAGCATGGCGGTTGATCATGCGACGAGCAGCTGTGCTCGCCGCCATGACGAGTGGACACCTGCCGCCGGGGCAGGAGGGTCCTGCAGGTGTGCCACCACCACCACCTGGGGCGGGTAGGGGTGGTCTACCACCTCCTCCTGAGGGAGGGGCAGCTGGGGGTGCGATAGAGGCACCCTGATTGTATGTATATTGTACACTGTTTTGGATAGGCTGGTGAGCCAATTTTTGTACCATGATGTGGCACGGGCCTGTGGGCCGATGTACTTTTTTGTGTATGTAAACATTTTGGATGGCCTGAGAGGCCCACGTATATATATATGAGTATACATGTTTTTTGGACCCAAATGTTGTGTTTACATGTGCGTTTTTGTGTTGACGCTGATGATGTTGATGCTATCTATATGCTGTGACAGGATATGGGAGATGTTTATGTATGTGTAGCTTGATGTGATATATGCCAATCTAGCACTATGTTAGCTATTTCATCTGTTGTTTGATTCAATTCTCTTGGAATATGTGTAAATGTAATGGAATCAAAATGTCGAGATAATAATCTAACCTGCAGGTATGTGCAAAAGAGGCACGGATCGCATACACGGTACACATTGTTGAGTTGGAGAACGACCAGTTGAGAGTCGAGGAAAATGCAAAGGTGGCGAATATGATGATGCTGGGCATCAGTCAGGAGACCAATGACAACAGTGTATTCGGCTTGGTTATTGGTTGCTGGTCCTAAACATATGCCGTTGGAATGTAGCATTTCATGTGAAGGGGTGTAGAGATCCCAAGCAGCCGAAGCGAGATTTTGTGTCCAACGGCTGGCGCCGTCGGCGTAACCAATGTGGTAAGATGGTGGAGGAGTCATCTGTCAATAGCACAAAGGATAGTTTAGATGTGGGAAAAAAAGATTAAAAACGGTAAAAAAAGAAAAAAATAACCTAAAGTAGCTTGACTACGTTTAAGCATAAAATTTCTTGAGGTATAACCCATTGATGGGTTCTTTGAGCGTGAGGCCTTCGGGGGAGGCCAGGATGTATGCGCCTTTGGTGAGGCAATGTTGGATGATGTAAGGGCCATGCCAGAGTGATTCGA
>ML786713.1:71839-94705 GCA_009831015.1 Picea engelmannii | reverse complement strand
TCTTGTAATAAATGTCTCATACTAAAGTGAATGTCTTAATTTTGTCTCAAAGCAAGCCAAGGAATGGAATTATTTGAAAATGTTGATTCTGTAGCTCATTATAATTATCAAGACTCTAATAGGGGCCCTTTAAATTTTGTAAAAATATAGGGGGATTTGTTGGGGCCCAACAGTATCAGAGACGGTTCCTTTAGAAATCAGTTTAACCGCTGAAAGGTAGATCATGGAGAGAAGCAACTTGTATAAAAATGGAATACCACAGTTTTATGGACATAAGTACGCATTTTGGAGCATAAGGATGAAGACATATATACAAGCACATAGATTTGAAATTTGACAATCAATTATAGATCGATACACAGTACCAATAGTTTTTCCAACAAATGAAAAAGCAGTGAAACTCGGTCAGAATAATTCCAAAGCTACAAATGCATTTCTGAATGGTCTTGGTGAAATGATATTCACCAAAGTTTCACATTGTAAATCCGATAAAGAGATTTGCGACAAAATTCAAAATATTTATGAAGGAGATTCAAAATTCAAAGAAACAAAGCTTCAAACTTACAGAGGCCAGTTCAAACAACTAAAGATGAAGGAATATGAGAATATTGCAACTTACTTCTTACGAGTCAATGAAACAATAAATGTAATCATAGGATTGGGAGAAGAAATTCAAGAATCTGTAATTGTTAAAAAGTTACTAAGATCTCTTCCTATGAGATTTGACTCTAAGATATCAACACTAGAAGAAAGATCAGATCTAAACTCAATAAGGATGGACGAACTACATGGAATATTCATAGCATATGAAATGAGAACTGAATAGGAAAATCTAGATGTAAAAGAAGCAGCCTTCAAAGCATCCAAAAGATCAAAGAAAAAGGGAAAGCAACCAGAAAAAGAACATTGTTGGCACAGGGGCAGACCCAGGGTTCAACGCTACAACAACGCACCAACAAAACCCTAACTACCAACCCTTTTGGAAACACTTGCGAACCAGATGAAGTCTCACCCAAGGTAGAGGCAGGGGTGGTTGCAGGACTCAGATGCATGTAACCTTAGTTGGGACACAGATATGTGATTCTAGTATTTAACAGAGCACTCAACAGTAAACCTTCATCGATATTTAACCAATATCTACTTCGCAGATAAAATAGAGCATCACAATATTCACCTAGTTCTAATGTATCTAAGCACTTATCATGAGGAAATAAATAAGATCTAATAGATTCAAGCACTAAGCACATTCACCCATGTAATATCTATCATCCAGGTTCATCATAAGCACAAAGAATAAACAGATCTATATATATATATCAAGCACTTAGCAGATAACACATCAACACATCGCACAAAGTAGAATAACACAGTATTTACGTGGTTCACCCCCACCCTGGGGCTGTGTCCACCAACTCTTCTTCTTTATTAGTTTCTTCAATGGGTTACATGCACAAAGCCTCAAAACCCTTACTCTACATAGGACAAAAGATCTGCGCAACTCACTAGATCCTTCTTCCTTGCGCTACAACACAAAGCCTTCCACAATCTATCGCAATCACTTGCACTTAGCTCTGCAAGTCTCTCATAGTATGCACAGAGCGCTTACAAGCCACTCTTGCACTTAGCACTTAGCTTATCATCCTCTCATCACATAGATTCCCCTCCTTACATCGCCTAGACATCTATTTATACATTACAAAATAGGCCTAAACATGGGTAAACCCATGGGTCGACATCCCATACCCATTACATATTCCCAAATCCCAAAAAGGACCCAAAAAGGGGTTGAGATCCCATGATCTCTGCTTCATATTGTTCTCTATCTTGGATAGGCTTCCGAAGTCCCAAAATAGGTCAAACATGACCAAAAACCCTCAAAACTTGGTCAAGTGCCAACATGCTCCCAACAGTCACCTGTGACTCATCCCGAGTCACTATGATGTAGGAATTTCTACTTCGAAAGCCTCGATCTTGTCTCGAGATGCTTCGAATTGTTGCTGTGCTATGACTTCTTGTTCAAAAAACTCTTGGATGATTGCATCATTCATGGGTCCTTCCACGCACTGTTCAACTGCATTAACAACATGCTCTATTTCTGCTCCTTAGCCTTCTACCTCTGTAAACAACTGGTAGGCCTTATCTTGTACGGGTTGGAGTCTCTGAATTACTTCCATAACTCTACTCTAGATAATGTGAATATGTTGTTGGGCGGTCCGCTGCTCTTGAGATCTCTTCATTCTTTCCACAGCTGATAGGAGCTTCAATTGTGCCTGTATCATTTCGGCTTGATACTTTGCCTCTTGGAGCTACGACTCCAGTGCTCTTAATTCTGGACTCTCAGCGAGTCGCTCATATGTCAGGGCACTATGATCACTTAGCTTCTTGTATTCCATAGTAAGGGTCTTTAGTCTCTCAACTGTGCTCCTGGAAATTTCTTCTCTTTGGTCCTTCACATCCCGTGGGGTCTCGGGCACTGCGCGTAGTTCTAAGTCCGTGATGCATTTCTGTAGTTGCTGGATCACTTCTTCAAGATGATATACTTGTTGTGTAACTCAATATTCTGTCTTGATTTCTATGACTGTCACAGAGAGAAGTTCTCTGTTGACTGCTTCCTTTACTTCGAGTTGCTCAACGAGAAACTATTCTTTTTATTTCTGTATCTGTGATTTTTCTTCGTCGAACTTCACTTGGAGAGAAATATTTTCCTGTTCTGCAGCACTGCATTTCTCTATGAGTTCTCCTTGTACTTTCGTCAAAGCCTGGGTGGCTCATTCTGTTTCTTCCTGTGCTCGTCGAAAGTGAGCTTCGACTGGATCAGCTAAGCGGTGGAGTTTGGCTGGCTCATCTCCCAACTCTGGTTCTCCCAGCGCAATGGAGACTGCACGACTGGAATGAAGGGCTTGCTGTACCCCTCAGAGTTCAGTCTCAATGTGATAATACATCTCATATTTCTTTACTTCTTGTTTCTCTGCTATTTCCAATGGAGCATCTTGCAGGGCTACTATGAGGAATTCAAAGTCATTAGAGGTGAGGACAGTCTACATCTTGGTCATGGAGGCTTTTGATTTCTTCTGAGAAGAAGGTTTTGGAGGTGAACCTTTCCTCTTCTTCAGGGGATCAACCTCGTCTCCTTTCTTCTATTTGAATTTGTTGTCATCTAAATCTTCGCCATCACCTCCTTGCTTTGGTGATATGGAAGTAGTCTTCACAGATGTGCTATCTATTTCTTGGAATTCTTTGGTCTTCTTTGTCTTGCTAGGTCCGGGTGTATCATGCTCTGTTTCTAGGCTGTCTCTGTCGGATATATTTGTAGGGTCTACTAGAATAAGGAGGTCCACTGACCATTCCTTAGTGATCTTGTCCAAGTCCTCCTCCGTCATCTTGTAGTAGGACTGAAGTTGTTGCTTGTGTTCATTGGCACACACTGTGATATAAATAAAATGTTGATCTACGCTGAACTTCATCAAAGGCCATAATCGGTGTAGAGCATTCAGAGTCATGTGAGGTTTGGGCTGTATGGCTCTCTTTAGCTGGTTATAATAGGTATGAAAAACAACATTTGACTGCCACTATTTATTAATATCGTTTGAGTACCACAATGTACTGAACTTCATGACTAGTGGTTCAAAAGGCTTGATGTCTGGGAAGGTCACACCTTCCAACATATCCCATGTGATGAAGGTGATCAAGATCAAAATCCAACTGAAATGAAATTCATATCCTTGATCCTGTACTTCTCTGCAGTCAAGTTCCAACTGGTTTACTAGGTGCTTCGCCCAGTTCATTTGAAGACCTTCCACGCACTTCCATGCGAGGTCGACTACAAAGCCGATGACTTGGGTAGGTAGATTCTTTCTTACTAAATTCCTTGCAATCATATGACATGTGAGGTGCACTGTGCCACTCTAGATATAAGCTACTTTATAGCCTCAAGTTCCTTTCTTGACATCTCCATAAGTCTCCTTGATCTTCTGAGATAGAGCGCGATCGACATATTTTCTTGGATAAAAGTTCTGCGGGTCAGGTCCTTGCATACTCAGGCTTGTGATCCTATGGATCAGTGTCAGATCAACTGTTATACGATGGTTTAGACATAAGTAACCACCATGGTAGCAAGACAGAAACAACTTGACACATGCATTCACCTCCTAGTGTCTACCAAAGTGGGGAATCTTCATGACATACAACAGGGTGGACTGCACGAGGTCCATAGTCCATTGCGAAGGGATGATCTTTGAATTTTTACCTTTTTTCCTAGTCAGGTAATTATGTGGGGCGAGCATGTTATAGAATTTGCAATCTCCGAGGTTGAAGTCGCTAAAATTCAACACTACAATCTTATCTTGGTCTGCTCAAACTGCGTGGATCCCCTTTGGAAGGTACGCAGTGACCAAGGCGTACTCAAAATCTCTAGGTACACTTTATTGATTTACTGCACCTCTCAGAGGTGGTATGTAGGCAGGTAATATAGTCGGGATCAATTTGGCATTCACTAAGTCATCCCTGTGCTTGGTTCACTTTTCATCTGATGGCCGGGATGGTCCGGCTCCGCGAGCAGTCGACGAAGAATCTTGCACTGTTCTCGTCGATGAATCTTGTACACATGTAGACATCGACATGAATATTTTAATCATCAGGTTGAGCAAAAATTCTTTAGCAACTCTCTATGCAGCTCTCAATTGGTCTGACATACACATTCGGGGTTGGAAATCTCGGGTTCAAAGGGTAACTTAGACACTGCAATGAGATAGAAGGAAATAGAAAAATAGTCATTGTATAAAATCAACAAGTTTGCGAGCTCAAATCCACGTTTAGAAAAAGTGTTGTCAGTGCATGGTGCAATGGGATAAATAGGTAACTCGACAACGAGTTGCTTGCAACGGGTATGAAGCCTTCATTATCTCTATTCTATCCATTATGGCGCAGTCCCAACGGTCTAATGGTGAGTTGTCTGTCCATAAATTTCTTTCTATCCATTTGGAGCATCGGTCTAATGATTATAATGTCCCCAACGACTATATCGCTTTGCCATGGCAAAGTGCCATGTGTTTCTATTCTGATATCCCGACGAAGCTCCAATTTTGCAAAATTCCTTCTGGGAGCTTCCTTCTGGATCTTTCTACAAATTTTCGCTCTTAACTCTCTTCTTGCTTAGCTTCCTAGCCTTCTTCCCAGTGAGCTTCGTCTCAATATTCCTTTTTCCATTTTTATTCTTATCTTCTTTTGACATAGTTACTTCGACCTGTTGAGATTCTTTCAAGGGTAATATTCTTTCTTTATCTGGTATAGGTATTTCAGTCTTCTGTGGGTTTTCTTTTGTTCTTGCAACTTCGACGTCTGGGTCTCTGGTGTTAAATAACTTCGATCTTCTCTTCTGTTCTTCAATCAAGTGTGCGATCCTCCTAGTCATGAATTCTTTTAACTCTTTCTTCCGCTGTTCTAAAACTTCTTCTTCTTCCTTCCTTCTGGCTTGATCTCTTCCAATCCAAGGTTTTCCGAGAAACATGGTAAATGGGGCGCTATCCTCAATAAATTTAATAATCTCAAAATATTCTTCTGTCGAAGCTTTATTGACAGTCATAGGTATCTTGGTAAGTCTTCCACATAGGGTTTTCAATTTTCCTCTGAATAATCCCATTCCTCACAGTGAAGGAATCATAGCAAGATTTCCTAAAAGTTTCCAAGTTCTTTCTGTCATAATATTCACCCATGTTTCCTCATCTAGAACAAAGTCAACGTTGAAGTATCCTATTCTTGCTTCAAGGCATTATTTTTCTTTGAATATCTCTGATAATCTGACATGTCGGTGGTCATTCAGGGTTTCTTTTATCTGTAGCAATACTCTATCTAATTCTTTTTGAGGTTCTACCATTTCTGGATCTGCCTTAGGTTTCTCTTGTCTCATGTTCATTGATTCAAGATTAGCAATCATTCTAGGGAAATCCAATACTTCATGGTCCATATCTTTACAACAAAGACAACTAGGTCTTTTTTCAAGGAATTCCTTAGCAATATGTCTCGGTTTTATGCAACTATAACAGAGGGATAATCCTCTCTTTCTTTTAAATGATCCCCAACCTTTCCTGTACTGCGCGCTAGGATCTTGGTAGCTAACATGCAAACAATTATTTCTAGGATCCTGCATCCATTTGTTAGTCCAAACATTCTTTCTATGCATAGGTATAACATATCTTTCACTATTCTTATCAGATCTACTCATATCAAATCTTCTTTCATCTACCAGTACCCTAGTGTTCAAACTAGGACAGACTCTATCAAACATACCTATATTCATAATGTTGAAACAAAAATTTCCACTTATCTTCTATAGAGCACAAATCTTCTAGATCTAAAACTTTTTGCTATTCTTACCTTTATTAGAGCACAGAGTTTTCAAATCTTACCTCTTTTAATAAAAAAATCTCACTTTTACCTTTCTTAGAGCACAAAGCTTTAAGATCTTACCTCTTTTCTCCAGATTGGACTTCTTTTCTTCAGATCGGGATTCTTCCTCAGACTAAGTAGAGTACTGCGCACTGGAGCAACAGATCTATGCACAAAGATTTTCATAATTTCAGAACGAACCTTTGAATAAAGATTATTCTTTCTCAGTTCCCAACAATCACAGTTTTAGGTCGGATATTTTTAGAAAGATCCTTCTTTCTCAGTTCCCAACAATCACAGTTTTAGGTCAGATCTTTGCACAAAGATCCTTCTTTCTTAGTTCCCAACAATCACAGTTTCATGTCCCAAAAATGGAACCATCTTTTGGCACAGGGGAAGTCCCAGGGTTCAATGCTACAACAACGCACCAACAAAACCCTAACTATCGGCCCTTTCGGCAACACCTGTGAAGTAGATGAAGTCTCACCCGAGGTATAGATAGGGGTGGTTGCATGACTCAAATGTCTGCAACCTTAGCTGGGACAGAGATATGTGATTCTAGTATTTAACAAAGCACTCAACAATAAACCTTCATCGATATTTAACCAATATCTACTCTGTAGATAAAACAAAGCATCACAGTATTCAATCAATTCTAATGTATCTAAGCACTTAGCATGAGGAAATAAATTAGATCTAATAGATTCAAGCACTAAGCACATTCACCCATGTTAGATCTATCATCCAGGTTCATCATAAGCATAAAGCATAAATATATTTATCTATCTATATCAAGCACTTAGTAGATAAAACATCGACACATCACACAAAGCAGAATAATATAGTATTTATGTGGTTCACCCCCACCCTGGGGCTACATCCACCAATTCTTCTTCTTCATTATCTTCTTCAATGGTTTACATGCACATAGCCTCAAAACCCTTACTCCGCATAGGACAGAAGATCTGCGTAGCTCGCTAGATCCTTCTTCCTTGCGCTACAACACAAAGCCTTCCATAGTCTGTCACAATCACTTGCACTTAGCTCTGCAAGTCTCTCACAGTATGCACAAAGCCCTTACAAGCCACTCTTGCACTTAACACTTAGCACTTAGCTTATCAAACTCTCATCACATAGATGCCCCTCCTTACATCACCTATACATCTATTTATACATTACAAAATAGGACTAAACATGGGTAAACCCATGGGCCGACATCCCATACCCATTACATATTCCCAAATCCCAAAAAGGACCCAAAAAGGGGCTGAGATCCTGCGATCTTTGCTTCATCTTGCGCTCCATCTTCAACAGGCTGTTGAAGTCCCATAATAGGTTAAACATGATCAAGAACCCTCAAAACTTTGTCAAGGGCCAACAAACATAGTAGCAATAGTGACATCTCAGAAGATGACGAAGAAGTGGCCAACTTTGTCAGAAGACTGAACAAGGGAACCGACGATAGGTATAGAGGTAAGCTTCCTTTAATTTGTTTTAATTGTGATGGTGTTGGTCATTTTTCTAGAAAATGTACTCATAAGAAAAAGAGAAATGATGAAGGTGACTCAAAAAACAAACAAACATATAAAGGCAAAAGAACCACAAAGAAAGTTTTCAAGAAAATCTTATGCACCAAAGAAGACATCTCATCATCAGATGAAGATGAAGTCAGTGAAAGTAAGACAGAAAGGGTTCTATTCATGGTAGTAGAAGAATCTGATAAAGAAGACTCTGAAGTAGAATATGAATAATACGAAAAAGAAATTGAAGAGACATAAGCTGATTACCGAGAGGAATTGATGAGTTCCATAGAAGTTATCAGAAAAGAAAAGAGTAAAAAAAAGAAGCTACAAGCATAACTAAACAAGAAATAAGACACTCATGAATTAAAACAAATGATCAAAAATTTGAAGGTTCAAATTGAAGAAGATAAAAGATTTGAAAAAGCACTAAAAGAACAACTAGAAGAAAGAGACAAGATCATTGAAAATTTGGAAGCATAGATTGTCACATTAAGAAATGATCTTCAAAAGAAAATTATGTAGAATAGTTCAAAAGTTTTGAATGACATTATCAACAGTCAAAGGCCTAATCATGAAAAGTCCAGACTTGGATACAATCAGACATAAAGGGGATCAAGCTCCAAAACAACAGAACAAGAAACATATCCAAAAATTTATGCAGAAACAATCAAAGGGGATAGGAAGGTCTATAGAGAAAATTACAGGGACACTCCTCGACCGAGAAGATTCAGATTTCAGAATCAACAACCAACATAAATAGATAGGTATCAAGAAGAAGAAGGATTCATAAGAGTACCTCCTTTCAGAAGATCTTCAACTCCCAGGTATCAGACTATCTTTTTTGGTTTATGTTATGCATGTAATAATTTTGGACATAAATTTGTGAATTCCAGAGCTAAAAACAGGAACATAAACAACTTTGAAAGTCATACACAAAAGGGTTATCCAAGAAGGCCTAGTGAAACACATAGAAGAAGTTACAACATGTTTAAATCATTGAGCACTGAAGTGGAATGATACAGGTGTAAAAACTTTGGACACATGGCCAAAGATTGCAGAATGACAATCCCTCCTAGAGAACCGCAACAGAACAACAACAATCACAGACAAGAACCTCAGAAAAGGACATGGATAAGAAAGAAGAATCAATACATCAATGAATAATGTACACTCGCTCTACAAGATAAGCGGAAGAAACGTGGTTGGTATGTTGACAATGGCTATTCAAAACACATGACAAGTGACAGAGACAGGTTTCTTACATTAATAAAGGAAAGAGATGGATCAATGTCCTTTGGAAATGATGATTCGGCCAAAATCATTGGAAAATGCACAGTCAGAATTGGGAACAAGAATACAAAGGTAGAAAATGTTCTACTAGTAGAATATATGAAACATAATATTCTAAGTGTGAGTCAAATGTGTGACCAAGGTCATAAAGTTACTTTCGATTCACAAAAGTGCGAGATAAGAAAAGAAGGTTCAATAAAATTGATTGCTACAATTGCAAGAACTTCAAGCAACGTATATATGTTAAGTGAAATTGGAAATGAAAAGTGTTGTCTAGGAAAGGAAGATGAAAGTTGGATATGACACAGAAGAATGGGTCACATACATTTTGATAACCTTGTCAAAGTCAGCAAAAGAGAAGCAGTCAGATAAATTCCCTAGATCATGAAACCAACCAACACTTTATGCAAGTATTGTCAACAAGGAAAGCAAACAAAGACCATGTTCAAATCAAAGGAATATTCAACGACAAGACCACTGCAAATTGTGCATATTGATCTAGTTGGAACAACTACAACAAAGGGTTTAAAAGGTGAGAAATACTTTATGTTATTAGTTGATGATTATACAAGAATGACTGCAGTTTTCTTTCTCAAGAATAAGTCAAAAGCTTTTGAAAACTTCAAGATCTACAAGGAAATGGTTCAAAATGAAATGGATTCAAAAATAAAATTCTTGAGATATGATAATGGAGGAGAGTTCACTTCAAAGGAATTTATGGACTACTGCAACAATCATGGAATAAAAAGACAATTCTCCATTGCTAGGACACCTCAAGAGAATGGAGTTGTTGAAAGAAAGAACATGACAATACAAGAAATGGCTCGAACAATGCTAATGGATTCCAAATTGACAGATATTTTTTGGACACGGGCAATGCATACAACAGTTCACATTCAAAACAAAGTACTGCTCAAAAACAACACTGACAAAAATCCCTACGAGCTATAAAAATGAAGACTAGAAAATGTGAAGCAGAAGATAAAGTTCAGCAAGTGACTCCAAAGACACCTAGCAGATGAGTAAAAAAGAATCATCATTCATATCATATTATCAGAAACAAAGATGCAGGAGTTGAGACTATAAAAAGAATGCGTTCACCAGAACAAACACACCGAGCACTCACATCTACGATTGAACCAACCTATTTTGAAGAGGCCAGCAAGGATGAATTTTGGAATAAGGCCATGGATGAAGAATTTGATCAAATAGAGAAAAATGACAGTTGGGAATTGGTTCCAAGACCAAAGGATAAGAATGTGATCAACACAAAATGGGTTTACAGGAATAAAATGAATGAAGATGGACATGTTAAAATGAACAAATCTAGATTGGTATGTAAAGGATATGCACAGTTGGCACTGTTGGCAAGACATGCATACACTCTCTCAGTTTGGGGAGAGGTAACAAGTTCGAGCCTAGCTATGAGTCCCTGGGGCTGCTTCTTTCCACTCCCATATCATCCACTATGTGGGGAAGTATCGGGGTGGGTTCCCAGCGACTTGATTTCTCATCTGGAAAAAAATGTAAAGGATATGCATAGGTTGAAGGAATCGATTTTGAAGAGACATTTTCCCCAGTTGCCAGAATGGAAGCAATCCGATTTCTTTTAGCTTATGCATGCTCCAAAAATATTAAAGTGTATCATATGGATGTAAAATCAACTTTTCTAAATGGGGAACTTGAAGAAGAAGTCTACATTGAACAACTACAAGGATTTCAGTTGTTAGAGAATGAAGATTATGTGTGTAAATTAAATAAGGCCTTGTATGGTCTAAAATAGGCTCCTAGATAATTGTACTCTAGACTGGATAAATATCTAAATCAGGTAGGGTTCAGAAAAGGAAGTGCAAACAACAACCTCTACATCAAGGTAAGTCAATATAGTATTTTATTAATTGAAGTTTATGTTGATGATACTATTTTTGGTAGTGATGATGACAGGTTAAGACAAAAATTTGCAAAGGATATGCATAATGAATTTGAAATGTCATTACTTGGAGAACTATCCTTCTTTCTGGGACTTTAGGTACATCAAAGAAACCAAGGAATTTTTATTTCTCAAACCAAGTATATCAGAGAAATGCTAAAGAGGTTTGGAATGGAATATTGCAAACCAATTATCACTCCCATGCAAACCAGTTGCAAGTTAAGCAAAGATGATGATTCAAAGTCTACAGATCAGAGGAAATACAGGTCAATTATTGGTAGCCTACTATATGTGACAACATCCAGACCAGATGTAATGCAGACAGTTGGGCAGGTGGCATGATTTCAAGCATCACCAAAGGAATCACATGTATTAGCAGTAAAGAGTATTTTTAGATATCTCAAAGGAACATAAGAGTTTGGATTATGGTATCCAAAAGGAAAGGATCTATCACTTATTGCCTACACAGATGCATATTGGGCAGGTTGTATTGATGACCGACGAAGCACCAATGCAGCAACGTTCTACTTGGGTGAGTGTTTAGTATCATGGCTAAACAAGAAACAATCATCAATATCTTTATCTATAGTCGAGGTAGAGTATATTGCAACAAAAACATGTTGTACACATGTTCTTTGGATGAAACAAAATCTGACAGATATATAGGTTGTGTATGATGAGCCCATTCTAATATATTATGATAATACAAGCACCATCAATATATCAAAGAACCCGGTGATGCACTCCAAGACAAATAACATTCCAATAAAGTATCACTTTCTATGGGAAAAATTTGTAGAAAATAACATCATAGTTGAGTATCTAAGCACAAAAGAACAAGTGGCAGACATATTTACAAAACCACTTCCACAAGAATCCTTTGAGTATCTTTGCAAGAGACCCAGAGTTATTTTTACTCCAAAATGAATGCTTTTGAATGTTTATCTTATATGTCTTATATGTACATCAGGAATCACCATAAAGAGGACAGTTCAGTTAGGGGGAGCAACCCTAGATGGAAAAGTACCTTTTACATTGATGACAAAGGGGGAGAATTTTAACAGATGCAGAGAACAGAGGCATGGTTCCAGGGGGAGCATGAGTGATATAACTTTAGTATTGCATGACATGATTTCAGTATTGCATCAGAGTGTTTCCATCAATTCTAAAGGGGGAGATTGTTTATTAAGACTGGTTTTCATTGATGTCAACCCTTGAAGGAAGTTGGAGAACCTAGGTTTGGGTAATGGAACCAAGTTTGTTTGATGTATAACTATATGAGTTTTGATATATTTGCTGGTAATACTATTCTATATGGATATTAAATGTCATGCCATTTCCAGTGCTATGTGGAACATCACATAACTCCTCACGGTTAAAGAGTTATGGCCATGTGAAGTTGGAGAACCCTCATGAGTCATCTAGAAGCCCCAAAAGGTCAAAGTAGTCAAAGTGGTTTAAGAGATTTTTAGAAGGTAAATAATAAAGTGAAGTGATGAGTGTACTATAATTCAAAGTGAATACAAAAGAAATTATTTAAATAATGAAGTTAATGGAGAAATTACGAAGTTTACAAGTGGTTAGAAGTGAGTCAGCCCTAAAATAAGAAAAGAGGTTTAAGATGGTTAGAAGGTAACCCCCTTGAGGACGCTACATGAAAGTATAAATAAGAGGCAAGGCTCTCTTATTTTATATCACACTTGAACATATTGAATATATATAGGTGATTGAGGTAACCAAAGGATATCTATGACAAATTTTAGAGATAAGGTGAAGTAAAGAAGGCCGAAATTCAAGGGAGGATAAATTCTTTTGATGATGCTTTCTAAGGTATGTATTTTACAAGTCATCTCACCATTTTCGCAATATTTTTTTTTCTAGAATGATTCAGACTGTGAAATTAATAGGCCATTGAGAAAACATATCCAAGTAGTTGTGGTATGAATTTTAGCTTGTGGGTCATTGTAGTTTTGGAGTTACACTCTGTGGAAAATAGGGTTTGTGGCTAGTCCTGAAACTAGTCTAAAACACGTGTTTCGGGTAAAAACATCATAACTTATTCATAACAGATCCAAATTAAGTAATACCAACTATGTCGGTTATAGTACAGTCTTTAGTATTCTGTGTAAAAGTTTCATATCCATACAACAAATATTCCGTGCGGGACATGCTCTACAATTTCGCTCTCTATAATAAGCCAAAATTCAACAAGGTATGCCATTTTTGCTATAACTCCTTTTCTGAGAGGTTCCAAGTAGTGAAAATGAAGGAATTTCATAAAACACACCGAAGAACATTTTGTAATATTTTCATATATTTATTCATTACAGGTACATAGTTATGATTATTTCAAGTTAGGGTTTTTGACTAATCCAAAACTAGTCATGTGAGACTAAAGAAAAGTTTGATGAAAATGCTAGTCTCTTGTTGTTAAAGTTAAGGAAGGTTTACAGGTATGTGATCATATACACCAAGTCTATTACAGAGTTACAAATCAGATTTGGATGATGAAATTGATGAGGGCTTTTGGTTGAGGTACATGTTGGGTACATGGTTGAGACAAGTAGTTGATGAGTTGACACATACATGAGGTGTATAGTTGATGATGTTGGTACATATTGATGATTCATAGTTAATGAGTAGTTGACACATGATTGGTACATACTTGGTACATGGTTGGATGCACATTTTTATGGTACAGGTTGATTACAGGTTGTGTGGTACATGTTGGTTCACGGTTGATGCACTTGTTTAGGGTACATGTTGATTACAGGTGTTATCACTGAAATTTCATCCGCAAATGGTTACAAGAATCCAAAATTGTCAAAACACTCATTAGTTCACTCATGGACCAAAAATGAATTTCCAAAAGGTCCAAAACTATACAACCAGTTATACTACGAGAGTGCTCTAAGAGTACATAGGGAGCGCGCGCACATGCGCCATCCAGAAATGAAAGAAAAGTGCACATGTATATGATGCATGACTGTGGACACAAAAAACTGTGCACCCCTCAGAACGACGTGTTTATGATATTGGTCAGCTTTCCACCCACTTCTGGTTCAATTTCCAAGTCGATTTGACACCCAAATCTTGGCTCAATCCGACTGGGGGGCTGGTCAAAGTGCTAAGGGTGCCCTAAAGGGCCCTTTGTTCACACTAAGAACTAGTTGCATAATGCCTCAAAGCTATGCTATAAAAGGAGGCCATGGATGCACTATAGTTTCAAGGAATTCATTTGTATTGTTATGCTGCGGACATTCTCTTGGAGGATCCTCTTTCCTCATCAAGAGCATGCAAGCACCATTTCATATAGCCATTCATATCACCTCTTGAGTGAATGTGCTTTGGATTCTCTTCACCATTTAATTCTATTTTGTTACTTGTAAGAAGAGCTCAATATTTGGGGGTCCAAGATCCCTCCCTTGGATGAAGAGGGGACCCATACATATCCCTTTTTCTTTGGTGTTTTCTTTCCACTAATACAATTGTTATCACTAAATTTTCGTCCGCAAGTGGTTACAAGAATCCAGCATCTCCAAACAACTATTAGTTCACCCATGGACCAAAAATGTATTTCCAAAAGGCCCAAAACTATACAATCAACAATAAAATCAGCATGCGCTAAGACTACACAGGGAGCACACGCACATGCACCATTCAAAAACACAGGAAAAAACACACATGTACACGATGCGTGACTGTGGACGCAAAAAACCGCGTGTCCCTCTAAACGATGCATTTATGATATTGGTTGGCCTCCCACCCACTTATGGTTCAACTTCCAAGTCAATTTGACATCCAAATCTCGGCTGAATCCGGTTGGGTGGCTGGTCAAAGACCTAAGGGTGCCCTAAATGGCCCCTTATTCACACTAAAAGATGGTTGAATAATGCCTCAAAGTTATGCTATAAAAGGAAGCCATGGGTGCACTAAATTTTTGAGGAATTCATTTGTATTGTTATGCTGCTAATATTTTCTTGGAGGATCCTCTTTCCTCATCAAGAGTATGCTATCACCATTGCACTTAGCCATTCATATCACCTCTAGAATGAATGTGCTTTGGATTCTCTTCACCATTTCATTCTAGTTCCTCATTTGTAAGAAGAGCTCAATATTTGGGGGTCCAAGAGCCCTCCTTTGGAGGAAGAGGGGACCCAAAGTCTCCCTTTCTCTTCAATGTTTTCTTTCCACTAATACAATCCTTTCCATTGGTGGCATGAGTCTTGTTTGTTCCTTGTTCTTATGTTCTTATGCACTATAGTTTAATTGTTTTTATCATTCTTAGTTTAATTCTTTGCTTATCTTTTATGCTTTATATTTCTAACCCTTTCCTTTATTGCTATCTTGCCTAGCTGACCCAACTGGGCTTGTAAGCACCATAATTTTGCTCATTTAGGTGACAAAAGAGGTGCAACAACAATCCTTTCCATTGGTGGCATGAATGTTTATTTCTTGTTCTAATGTCCTTATGCACTCTAATTTTTATTTTTATTTTTAATGTTCTTAGTTTAGTATTATGTTTATATCATATGCTCGATTTTTCTAACTCTTGCATTCACTGCTGTCTTGCCTAGCTAACCCAACTGGGCTTGTAAGCATCTCTATTTTTCTCATTTAGGTGACAAAAGAGGTGCAACAGATTGGTGACTCCACTGGGGAAAGGTATCAATTTCCTCCCCCATTTGGGTTATTTTAGCTCTTCCTTTTGTTTGTTTAACTTGCAGGAACCATAACCGGCCCAAGACGACCTGCAAAATCTAAATTCAAAGCTGAGTTGAGAGAATTTCATCCGAAATTTTCCTCACGACCGTGTAACAGAAGTGCATGCATTTTTTAACCCACAGACGCATCTTCAGTGCATGTGCGCTCAACCCACTATTTTTCTCAGCTCTTTTTGCACACCTGCGTCAAAGTGTAATTTTTTATTCGCGTATTGGCCCTCTGTCTACTCTGTGACCCATGCATCTGCTCATAAATTCACACATTGTAAGGGTTTTTGTGATTTTTTGAGGGCCCATAGCCTTCTTAATCTTGATTCTATGCAAATTGTAATATGCACCACACTTAGATACCCTGTCCATATGAAGGGATTAGTCAAAACATAGGCACTTAGGGGGTTAATATAATTATTTTTCCTCTTTTTTTTTTCATTTTGCCACATGGATGGATTTCTTTGATTAAAAGTTTAAGTTGGAATCATTCTATATCACATATAAAACTTGCATTGGGACCAGAAATTGGATATCAATCATTGAGTATGTTCTTCTCTCACGCCCCAAAGTGATCTTGAGAATCAGAAAGAGATTGAGGGAAAATTTCATCTCCCTTAAAAAAGACAAAATCTTTAGGAGAGGACAACAACCCCCTCGGGACTCCTCTTAGCTCATTTTTTCAAACACATATTAAGATTGTATGGGCCCATACACGCCCACATACTACAAAGATAGGATAGTGATTGAAGTTTACTTTCTTAGATTAAATCACTAGTGAAGTTTAAAGGTTTTGTAACAGGCCCATACATGCCCACATTTCCACAATCTAGGATAGTTTTTGAAGCTTTCTTATATTAAATCACACTAGGGAGTTAAAAGATTAGTAAGGACCCACATGTCCTCATGCTAGTTTCTTAGGGAATTTAAAATTTCGTGAGGTTGTACCAATGGAATTTAGTTAATTAGGTAATCAAGACTTGTAAGGACCACACAAAGTCCACATGCAACAAGGTGACACCTAATGTATCAAAATTTGGCACACTTTCACTTGTTCACACACAAAGTTCACCAATCACTCACATAATTTTGTCTAGAAATTGTGGAGGTTGAAGTAAGTATCCTCCAACGAGATTCTGAAACACCCCACCCTTTTTTTATTGACAAAGCTATCCACTCCCACTTAAGTTCAACGAGATTGGTTCACACCCCCAATCTCTCAAACAACCACATCTAAATTTTTTCTAAAAACCCACTAATTTTTCCTCCATAGGAGGTGCCAAAAGAAATTTTTTAGTCTAGGTAGGATCTCAGGGATAGGCATCCAAATAACTCCCCGTTATCTGGTTCTCACATTTTCAAACAATAGAAGTTGTCAAATAGGGAGCTTTCAAATCCTCCAAAGTCAAGTGTTCCTAACACCATAAGGCAGGGAGATATCCGTGAAGGGTTGAAGGCTGAGGTCTGGTTGTTCTATGCGTCCCCCCTTGAGGCACCCACCTGTTGGATGGGATCCAACCCGTGATCCATTTCTTAGGATGAAAATCTAAATGTCGCACTTTGACCAAGGTACTTAGTGACCAAATTTTAGGACATCTACCCAGGTGGAAATTGTGGACTGCAATTGCACCTTGGTTGGATTTTGTGTGGCTATTGAGAAATATCGCTAGCTCTTTCAGGATATGCACCCTCTACCCCTCATTATAACTGATTACTTCATCCTTCACTAGTTCCTCTTCCGGTGGCTTCAGACCCCACTGTTGAGTTCTATTGGAAGGTCTAGTGCTATTTGAGAGGAAGGACGTTACATCTTTTAGGACACGAGCATTTGTTTTTATTTGTTCTCCCACGCAGACAAAAACCACCTACCAACATATATGCTTTTGTATCAATTGATTTATGTATGATGCTCTTGTGATTACATGTGATTGTAAATTATATTGTGAAGGTCCAAAAATTATAAAGGCTCTTGTTCATTTATTTTCTCTCATCACCATTCACACACATCCACTTTGCTAGTTGGACATCATACGGGACCCATAGAATCCCCATCGTTCTAGACGCTTGCTAAATCTCCCTCCCATTCTAGGGGGAGTTCCTAGTCTTGCCAACTCATCAGCTGCACCTTCTCACACCCCTGTGAGTGCCACTATCTTGGAATCAACTTTGTTTGGTTCCACTCTACTTGGGTGCACTTCCCAAGTTAAACCATCCACACACTCCCCTTTTCACAGAAGTGGTAGAAAAACTTCTTCTCAAGGAGGAAGTACAACCCCACCTAACTCCCCTCAAGGGTCAAGTACACAAAACACTCACATCATGGATGGAACTAATCCTCCACCACTACCCTAGATGGCATACTTGGCCTCCCTCAACATACCGGATCTGACTAAGCTTACCAATGATCCTATATTGCATGACCCCACATGGCCTACAATGCCTACCAAATTGCCTTCAGACATCCCCAAGTTTGAAGGAAAAGTCGGAGATGATACCTCCAACCATATCATGACATTTCACTTATGGTGCTCTTCAAATAACATTATGGATGACTTCGTCTGATTGAGGTTATTTCAACACACACTCACTGGCCCATCAACCAAGTGGTATGTAGAAGAAAAATCTAGATCCAAGTAGCCTTTTAACCCTTGGTCAAATCATTTTTGACCTTCTTTCAACTACCCATTCATCATGACAATGGTCTTGAACTACTCTTAGAGTTTAAACAAACTTCTGCCATGCACATCGCCGACCACATTCACAAATGGTGCCGACGACGTAGTCTCTGCAAAGCTGAAGCCACCCCACAACAATGTCTCAATTGGTTCCTCAAATCACTTGTTTCACTCCTTGCTAAATATGTGGCTGCCACCTTCCCCCAATCTGAAGAAGACGCCATCGACAAATCTCAACAATTCAAACTCATTTAATAACAGTCAGGCTACTTATATACGGTACTACCTGATCCTCGAGACCCATACCCTTCGACCAAGACAAACTTGGGATGTCTCACTCCATGGATGGATTGAATGGTAGCACGACCTACCATAATCCACACCCCCAACAACCACCTTTGTATGGAACACCTCAATATCCACTAGTATATGGAGGATCCCCTTATTATCCTCCTCACCCCTATCAACAACCATACCCTATTCCCCCCCCCACCTATAGGTGGACCCTCGTCGACCCCCATGAAACGCCCAACTATTCCACCTAGTTCTGGAAACACCTCTACCTCTGCTTACTCCCTAGGCACTTGTGAAAGTGCCACGCCTTCCTATGTACCTTATAGATCATTTCCACAACAAAATCTGTACTTCCCATTCCCTGGTCCCCCCCAGCCTATTGCTCCTCCATAAGGCCAACCACATACTGGGGTTAAATTTGTTCACCCTCTCCTATTCAGCAAGTTCATCACTTTGAACAACTAAATACGGAAAATCCGGCCCATCAGTCAAACAACGCCAAAAAGAAAGGAAAAAATCTGAAACAATAATAGTCCAGGACTAGGAGGGAACCAACACCACCCCCAAAAAAACCAACCTGATGGGGGCAACCAAAATCAAGGGAACTAGAACCCCCAAGGGGGAAATCCCAACAAACGCCAAGGGAAGAACAACAACAATCTTCAGAACAACTTCCCTTGTGCCCTTTGTGGTGAGTATGGCCACTATACTCACCATTTCTCTCAATTTTCTAACTTCAAACGGATGAAAGAATCCAAAAATGGATCACATCCCCCAGTACCGCCTTCCCCCCAGCAGGCCCCACAACAATATGTGAAACAATCACCCTCGACTGTACTAAAAAACCTCATTCCTCACCAAGGAGTGATGAACACCCAACAGGAGATACTGCCTGCCCCACCACATATGGGATAGTATCCACATCTTGACAATCCCATGGATTGCACTATCCTCCTTACTAGTGAAGAAGAAGTTCTTCTGCAAACATGAACTCGTCAATATAGTGCACCTCCTGACTCTGTTCCCACTACCTCAGACACAACCCCATCCACAACTGGACCACCTTTGATGATTCCTCTCCCTAACGCTGAACCCCCCTTTTGTATCCCTCGCATCCCATTACGATAGAATGTCAACAATCCTCAGGCTAGGGTGACACATAATTATAGCCTGGTCGATGACTTGGTACAATCTCCTGCTACCATGTTAGTTTTAGAAGTCCTTCAGACCTATCCTACACAACAGAAGTCGTTACTTTCCACCCTGGGGGCAGTCGACCCTACTGATACTCACCTCATCACCTTTGATATTGATAGTGGGGAACCCTGTCTCCTTGCTCTGGTCGCTTTCCAAACACCGGTTGAAATTCAGAACATCACCATTCACCGCTGCATTATTGATGAAGGTGCATCCACATGCATCATGTCCAAAACCATATGGAAGAAACTAGGTTCCCCCGAGCTCATACCATCAACCATCACTTTGAGAGCTTATGATGGATGACCATCCTCTCCTGAAGGGCTCTTTCAAAATGTCCCCATTGAACTCTGGGGAAAAACTATCCTCATTGACATTGAAGTTATCGACGCCACACTGGATTACAACATATTGTTTGGGCATATCTACATGTATGCGATGAAGGATGTGGCCTCTTCTGTATTTCATACCATGATGTTTGTTATCACACAGTTTGTAGACAAAAGAAAGGCTAAGGAGTAGTAGGTCAAACTGGAAAAACAGGAACCTTACCCACCCAATGTCACCACAATGGGGAGGTTCTTTCTATTTAGGGAGGCTAGGCCCAGGGGAGACGTCCCCGGTAACCTGGAGTTTTGAAAGGGCAAAGTCTAATAGTACAAAGACAAATTCCCCCCTCACATATTATCACCAATCAGATAGTCTGGCCAAAGGCCAATTTGAATTAACCCCCAAAGAAAATGAACCTTCCTGGAACAAGACAACAACAAGAAAGATATATGCAAGATATGTTCAATGGGGTTAGTACTTCATATGTAAATGACTATTTGATATTCAATGTAAGCAATTTGACAGTAAATATTGACGAAATCAATGTTTGCAAAATGGAAATGATAAATATGTCGCCTGTCAATAAATACTAGAACAATATAGCATTCAATGTAACAAATCAACACTCAATCCATTAAATGCTCTTAACTACCATTCAATTGCTTATAAAATGAAACGTTGCTGCATCAAGATGAAATAACCAAGGGTGACATCAACATTCTAGGGTTAGTAGGTTAGGATTAGTGTAGTTAGGGTTTCAGTTCAAAAGAGGTTTGAGAGTGTTTGGATCCAATTCTACTTCAACGATGGAGGTCCTAGATCAGTGCCTTAGGGTTAATGGAGTCATAGGTGAAGAACGCAAAAGTTGAAGGAGATGAGATTTTAAAGGACTAGAGGGATAAGTTTTGAAGTGCTGCTAAAGTAGGGCTCCAAAATCATAGCCCTAGGGGAGAGAGGCTCACTCTGGTGTTGCTAAATCAAGGCCTCGTGATCTCTCCTCCTTCTCGGCAAACAATTATCTCAATGAAAAGAAAATCAAGACAAGAGGGTTTAAAGAGGGAAAGTGTTGCTAAAGCAAGGCTCTTCCATCAAACCCTAAAATAAAATGGCCCTAGGTGTAGATAACCTAGTCCTGGGACGTCCTTTTCCTCTTGATGTCAAAAGGTATGGCTAGCTTAAGGGAAGAAGAAACAGGAGTGTAGCTATGGCTAGGCTCTCTTCTTCCTCTTCAATGGCTACAAGTTTTTCTATCAGGGGACATGAGACAATGACCTACTTGTGTGTTTGTCCCCTAGGGATTTGATTCAAAAATATTTATAAATAGATGAAAGAAATTAAACTACAACCATTCAATCAAGAATTTTTGCAGAAAAATACTTACAAATCATCAAGGAAATAATCATGCAAACCCTAGTTGTAACACCTTCCTTCAATAAAAACACCATAGAATGCCAAAAATCTCTTCATTCAACAAGAGAACCTTCCTCAAATCAGCCAATAACCCAAATGGGGTGCAAATGTTAGACCTCATCAAGTGGTGAGTGAAAGATGATGATAAAATGAGGTTAGAACTCCTCAATATATAGTGTATTAATGACCTAATTTACTTTTTAGGTCATAAAAAAGCCGACAAGGATAGAATATCAAAAGTAATACCATTTTACATTAAATGCTCATTTTAAAACCCTAACTGAGCAAAAGTAAGACGTCCAAACCCTTTGAGGGAGACATTAGCCCTTTCTAGGGCCAGTGCAGCATTAAAGAGCAAAATGTTAGCCCTCTTTGGGCCTCTCCATCATGCCACATGTGCCAACTACCCTGTCAAACTGTCACATGCTCAAGGTGATGTCATGAGCTCATAGGTGACATACTGGACCATACAGGGAAAATGTTTCACTGGAGGTGGGTCAACCCACCTAGGCTAGGCTCTTCCAAAGTGCCTCTGATGAAACGCCCTCTTCTTCTCAGGTGCAAAACCCTGATCAACCACCGTCCTGTCTCTGCCCCCTGATGGGGTCTCAACATCCATTTGGTGGGCTCTTCAGCCCCATGGAGGTCTGAACTGATCATCTCCCCATGTGTACCAGTCCAAATGGTACTTGTCCGTTGGGCATTGTCCTGCACATCAAAAGCTATGCCCTCCATGGGCTCATTAGTCACAGGGATCATAGCAATGTGAATCACATTTCATCATTAATTTTATTAAACACATGCATACAAACCCCGATACATCAGTCAATAACTCAAATACATTACAAAAACCTACAATACAAGACTGGAAAAAAAGAGAAGACGTCCTATTGGGCTAGTATCCACATGAAAAAGAGAAGTCTCCAGGAAAGTTTCATCCAAGCCATGTAAGTGAGGTGATGCGGCTAGGGGATGTCCAAACATGTGGGTGAAGTGAGAGCCAGGGATGCATAATGTTATCTGTGGGTGCCTTTGTAGAAGGCGAGCTGTACCTGTCATGGATGCAATTTTTCCAACCCCATTCTTACCTTTATTCTTTTCTTTTATTTGCTTTTTCTTCT
>ML786713.1:16435-66192 GCA_009831015.1 Picea engelmannii | reverse complement strand
CACTGCCTTGGTATGGTGACCAGAGCTGATAGTGTTACCCAAAAGTACTTTCACAGAGATAAGAAGGATGGCTCGTGATGAGACCCCCTTTCCCTTGGCCATGTAACCAAAGTTCACTGCCCTGGCGTGGTAACCAGATGGTGGCAATGTCATACTATTAGGTACCCATGAACCTAAAGGCTGGCTCGTGATGAGACCCCCTATCCTCTTGACTAGGTTTTGTTTGTTATTTTCTGGGTTTTTCTTTCTTACCGAGAGGCTTTTTATTTCCTTCTTGGGGATCCCTAGGTGAAGCATCTCAAGGTTTTATTTCTAGGCTTTTATATTTTACTAGATTCTTTTACCTTCTGGGCCTTTAGCCCCTTCTTCCCACGAGATAAGGTGTAATCCTACAAACAGGTCAACCCAATGTCGGGACAAGGGGAATGGGATAAATGAGTGGGATATGATATGAAACAGTGGTTCTATGATGGGAGTGGATGATGGATTTTCAAAAATCCCCCAGTGACAAACCAAGACCTATGAGCACATGCTTGCTAGGGCACCCTGTCGATCCCCCCAAGCATGGTCAAGTGGGATAATGTAAGATCCAAGCAATTTTTGGAGGTAAAAGGAATCATATGCATATATTTAAAGGTTTCAATGATCAAAAGTGACACATACGATGATACCTAGACCAATTACCTCATGGAGAAAGAACCTCTTCTGATACAGGACCAAGCCGTTGGTGATGGATGCTGCTGCTGCTGACAAGATAAAGCTGATGGAAGAAGAAAAGGATGGGCCCTCCAGGGCCATGCTCAGGTCAATCCTTCTCTTGGTACTCCATGTCTAGGACCTCTGGGCCTCGAGACATGATCTCCTAGTTATCCCTAAAAAGTGGGGATAACATCTGGCTCCAACTCGGGGACTTGTGCTCACCATAGAGCGCATGAGAACCTCAACATCTCTAGGATAGCCTGCAGACTTGCTCAATATCGATAGGGGCATCAGTAACAAAAATGGTGTGGTAATTCCACCCCAGCATACATAAATATATATACTAAAATGAAGCAATCAATGAGTAAGAAGACGAAAGAAAACTTCTTACTTGTACTTACCTGTTGGCTGTAATGTTGGGTGTAGTCAAACAACTAGTGAAGCCAATACAACAACATTCCTTGATACCTGCCTTTGTGCTTCATCATAAACCAAAATAGTGATAAATCAAGCACAAACATGTCATGGGTTAGAATATATATCAGATCATCAGAAATCTCAAAGTCTAACTCATGGAGGCAATTGGGAGGGAAAAAGTGACCGCAATGCCTACTCTCAGGAGACTGCTTAATCCATATCAAGAATGGATTGTGAAAAGTCAAAGGTTTAGGAGACTGACTCAAGGAATCTAAATGCTGGCTACCTTGGACGTCTTCACAACTTGAGGCCCGAGGAGGGATTAGCAAAAACTGAAAGGATGAATGACCATTCCTAAAGGGGAGGTTGGAACACTGTGATAATAGGCTTCTTCTTGAGGCACTCAACTTTCCCCTAAAATCCAGAATGAGGTTTTGCCTTACAGGAGACTTGGGATAAGGGACATGTTTCCAAACCACACCTTTAGTGACATAGGGAGGTAAAGTGATCAAAGGGGGGTGGAAAATCTTATCACAAGTATCCTGCTTCAGGGAAGTAACTTCCTTATTTTTATCAATATTTGAGCATAATGTTGGTTGATAAATTTCTTCATAGGATAAATATAAGTGCTTAGATGGATAGTCATCAAAGTCCTTAAAGTACAACCAAAAATTAATCGGAGAGCATAGCATTAGGTCATCCTTGGGTGTCTGAATAAGGTCAGGTTCTTGTTGCTAGATGTCAAAATTATTAGTAACTTCATGTGATAAATGCAAAGTCAACCTTCGGAAAGGACCATCAATGTCATACATGGGATTTTCATCATATCTAATCATATCCCATCCATGTTTCCTGACATGTATGAATTCACCAAAATTATCAACAAAGTCATTATCTTTATCATAACATGAAGGGATTAAAACATCCTATACTTCTTTGCTCTCTACATCATAAAATAAATAATCATTGAAAGTTTTGAAATAACTCACCTTGTTTAATCCTTCCTATGCAGGAGCTTCAAGTGTTTGGATAACTTCATCAAGTGGAAGATCTACCTCCACATCTTTAGTCTTGAGACATAGAGGATCAAGCTTGTCCAAGGGTTCCATTTCCTCTTCACTCTCTGAGTCATAGAACAAGGTATCATCAAAAAACTGGAAAGAAAAATGACTTACCTCATTCTCTTCATCTTGTGCAGATGGAATAGGATCTTGGAGAGCTTTGTTGGATGGAGGAGCGGTTACTGGTGCTTCATCCTCATAATCCACCTTTCTAGTTACATATTCACTGCATTCTCTTGGATTATGGGAGAGGTCTTGATCCTCTTCAAGGGGTTGATAATGGTCTTCATAAACCTCGTCTTTTATATCAGATGATTCTTGGTATTGATCATGATATGCTTTCCTGAGATATTCTACAATCTCAGTGGTGAATCCTTTGTGGTCTAAGGCTACCATGAGGTTTTGAAGGACATCTTCATATGTTTGGAAATGTGGCTTAGTAAGGTCTATAAACCTACTGATGAGGTGTATGAAAGATGATATACCCCTGTCCTTGCAACAAATCTTAAAACAATCTTGTAAGTAGGATGACATAGTGAGTAAGAACAATTTTATAAGAGCATCCTCTCCTCCCAACTTTATCTCACTCAAATACTCCAAAAAATTTATGATGTGAGGAGTTGGGAGGCCCAAAAACGTTGGAGAGTTGTTTAGCCATTTTGTATCAAAGTGATTTAGGTATCCTTGAAAACTTCTGAAATCAATACTCGGATACATTTGTTCCCAGTGTGCCATGATCCCATAACTTGGAAATATCATAGAAAGTAAGGTGGCACCCTGAGAAATATTAGTGGAGTCGCCAAATAATTTGCCTAAAACTATCAAGGGATAAGGGAAAACACCCTAGTGGAGTCTCTAGGTAAGCTTGTGAGATAAGGCTCTAAGGCAAGGATTACCGAAAAGGTTTGTCGTTTTGAGGAGAATTGACTCAGTGTTCCCCGACAACGACGCCAAAATGTTATCGCGCAGTTTGTAGACACAAGAAAG
The DNA here is from genome assembly GCA_009831015.1 of Picea engelmannii. NCBI lineage: Eukaryota > Viridiplantae > Streptophyta > Pinopsida > Pinales > Pinaceae > Picea > Picea engelmannii. Next base: position 63,028 of record ML786713.1, on the reverse strand, counting down.
GCTAAGGAGTAGTAGGTCAAATTGGTGAAATAGGAACCTTCCCCATCTAATGTCACCACAATGGGGAGGTTCTTTCTATTTAGGGAGGATAGGCCCAGGGGAGACATCCCCGGTAACCTGGGGTTTTGAAAGGGAAAAGGCTAATAGAACAAAGACAAATTTCCCCCTCACAGATTACCGCCAATCAGATAGTCCAGCCAAAGGCTAATTTGAAGTAACCCCCAAAGAAAATGTACCTTCCTGGAACAACAACAAGAAAGATATATGAAAGCTATGTTCAATGGGGTTAGTACTTCATATGTAAGTGACTATCTGATATTCAATGTAAGCAATTTGACAGTAAATATTGAAGAAATCAATGTTTGCAAAATGGTAATGATAAATATGTCACTTGTCAATAAATACTGGAATGATATAGAATTCAATGTAACAAATCAACACTCAATCCAATAAATGCTCTTAACTACCATTCAATTTATTATAAAATGAAACGTTGTTGCATCAAGATGAAATAACCAAGGGTGACATCAACATTCTAGGGTTAGTAGGGTAGGGTTAGTGTATGCTATCACTGAAATTTTGTCCGCAAATGCTTACAAGAATTCAGCATTGTCAAACAGTTATGAGGTCATCCATGGACCTGAATTAACACAAAAGCATTCCTAAAGGGTAAAAAAATATACAAATAGTGAAAAAATTGAAAGGCGCTATGAAGACACTGGGCGCGCGTGACTGTTGTCGCAAAAAGCCGCGCACCTAAGAAATGACACATTTATGAGAGTGGTCGGCCTCCCACCCACTTCTGGTTCAGCTTCCAAGTTGACTTGACACTCAAATCTGGACTAGATTCGATTGGGTGGCTGGTCAAAGACCTAGAAATACCCTAATTAGCCTCTTTACACACTACAAACTAGTTATACAATAACCCAAAGGAATGCTATAAAAAGGCCATGGATACACTTCATTTTTCAAGGAATTCAAAGCAAAGTTATGCTGCCATTATTCTCTTGAGGACTCTTCTATCTTTGCCAAGAGTATACTTGCATCATTGCATTGGGCAATCCATCTCACCCCTTGAGTGGATTAACAAAGAATTCTTTCACCATTTTCATTTTCTTTTTCAAAGTTGTAAGAAGAGCTTACTTGTGGGGGTCCAAGAGCCCTCTCTTGGAGGAAGAAGGGATTCATAGTCCCCTTGCTTCTCGGTGTTTTATTTCACTAATATCAACCTTATCATTGGTGACATGGGTCTCATTGTTTCTTTTTTCCTTATGTCCCTATGTTTATAAATTTAGTTGTTGTTTTATTTCTTAGTTTAAATTTTTAGTTGTTGTTTTATATTTCTTTTTCTAACCCTTTTCCTTGCAGCTGTCCTACTTAGCAAACCCAACTAAGCTTGCAAGAACCTATATTTTTCTCACTAAGGTGATGAAAGAGGCACAACAGATTGACAACTACACCAGGGAAAGGTATCAATTTCCTACCCCATTTGGGTTTTTCTAGCTCTTCTTTTGGTTTATTTAACTTGCAGGTGCATTAACCGGCCTAAGCCAACCTGCCAATCACCCAATTCCAAGTTGAATTGGGAGAATTCCATACGGAATTTTTATTCATGGCCATGTGTCACCTGTGTGTAGGTTTTTAGGCCCACATATGCACATCATGCACACATGCGCTCAAGTCACAGTTCTGTTCTGCGCACGTGTGTTCATTGACTCTTTTCTATCTGCACACATGTGCTCTGTGCGCCTCTGTGTCCACTGAGACCCGCGCATCTGTGCAAAAATTCACATTGTAAAGTTATTGAGATGTGGGGAAGGACATTAGCCTTCTTAAAAATGATTTCAAGCATGTTTTAAAGCTGCACCACACTTAGTCCCCTCATCATATAAAGGGGTTAGTCAAAACACATATGCACTTAGGGGGTTAAAATCAATTTCCTCTTTTGCTTTCATTTTCGCCACATGGATGGCTTGTTTTGACTCAAAATATAAATTGGAAATCATTTTTAATCACATTTAACTTGCATTGGGACTAGAAGTTGGATAACAATCGCTTAGTATGCTCTTCTCTCGCGCCTCCAAATGATCTTGAAAATCAGAAAAAGATTGTGAAATGATTTCATCTCCCTTAAGAAGATTAAAACCTTTAGGAGAGGACAACAACCTTTCTTGGGACTCCTCTTAGTTTATTTTTTCAATCACATCTTAATATTGTAATGGACCCATACATTCCCACATGCTACAAAGATAGGATAGTGTTGAAATTTAATTTCTTAGATCAAATCACTAGGGAAGTTTAAAGGTTTTGTAACGGGCCCATACATGCACACATGATCAATCTAGGATAGTTTCAAAGGTTTTCTTATATTACATCACAATAGGGAGTTACAGGGATAGTAACAAACCCACATGTCCACATGCTAGCTTCCTAGGGACTTTTGAATTATGCAAGGTTGTACCAAAGGCACTTAGTTAATTAGGTAATCAACACTTGTAAGGACCAAGCGAAGTCCACATGCAGCAAGGTGACACCTAATTCACTAAAAATTGGCACACTTTCACTCATTCACACACAAAAGTCACTTATCACTCACATAGCTTCTTCTTGAAACGTGGAGGTCAAAGTAAGTTTCCTCCAAAGGGATTCCGAAACACCCCACCCCTTTTCTTGACGAAACTATCCACTCCCATTTAAATTCAACGAGATTGGTTCACACCTCCAACCTCTCAAAACAACTACATCTAAATTTTTTCTAAAAAGTCACTAAGTTTTCCTCCATAGGAGATGCCAAAAGAAATTTAGTCTAGGTAGGATTTCAGGGATAGGCATCCAAATAACTCCCCCTTATCTGGTTCTCACATTGTCAAAACCATAGAAGTTGTCAAATAGGGAACTGAAAATCCTCCAAGTCAAGTGTTCCTAACACCATAAGGTAGGGAGATACCCATGAAGGGTTGAAGGCCGAGGTCCGGTTGTTCTGTGCATCCCCGCTTGAGGCACCCACCTCTTGGACGGGATCCAACCCGTGACCCATTTCTGAGGTCGAAAATCTAAATGCCGCACTTTGACCGAGGTACCTAGTGACCAAATTTTAGGACATCTACCCAGGTGGAAATTGTGGGATACAATTGCACCTTGATTGGATTTTGTGCAGCTATTGGGAAATATCGCCAGCTCTTTTTGGATATTCCCCCTTTACCCCTCATTATAACCAATTATTTCATCCTTCACTAGTTTCTCTTATGGTGACTTTAGACCCCACTATTGAGTACTATCGGAAGGTCCAATGCTATTTGAAAGGAAGGACGTTACGTCTTCTAAGACACAAGCATTTGTTTTCTTTTGATTCCCCACATGGAAAAAACCCACTTATCCACATATATGCTTCTTTTTCAAACCACTTTATGTATGATGCACTTCTGACTACATTTTGATTTGGATATATATATTGTGTAATGTTCAAATTTTGCAACAAAAGGCTCTTGTTTCTTTATTACTCTCACCACCATTTTCACACATTCACTTAGCTAGTTGGACATCATAGGGGACCCACAAAATCCCCACCATTCCCGATGATTACTAAACCTCCCTCCTATCTTAGGGGGAGTGCCTAGTCTTGCCCACTCATCGGCACCACATTCACACATTCCTGTGAGTGCTACTATTTTAGGATCAGCTTTGCTTGGTTCCACATTACTTGAATCCACTTCCCAGGCCCCACTGTCCACTCGCTCTCCTTTACACGGAAGCAGAGGACCAACTTCCTCTCAAGGGGAAAGTACCAACCCATCTAGCCCCCCTCAAGGGTCAGGTTCACAACACACTTACACCATGGCTGGAGCTAATCCTACTCCCCCACTACAAATGCCATATTTGGCCTCTCTTAACATACCATATATAAGGAAACTCACCAATGATCCTATATTACATGACCCCACATGGCCTGCAATGCCCACCAAACTACCTTCAAACATACCCAAATTTGAAGGAAAGACAAGAGATGACCTTGCCAACCACGTCATGAATTTTCGCCTATGGTGCTCTTCCAACAACATTATGAATGATTCCATCAGACTGCGATTATTTCAACACACACTCACTGGTCCATTGGCCAAATGGTATGTAGATGAAAAATCAGGGTCCCATGCGACTTTCGAGTCCTTGGCCAAAGCATTTTTGACCTTCTTCCAATTACCAATTCGCCACGACAATGGTCTGGAACTAATCTCTAATTTCAAACAAATCTCAATCACACATATCACTGATCACATTCACGAGTGGCATAGGCGACGTAGTTTGTGCAAAGTAGAAACCACCAAACAACAGTGTCTTGACTGGTTTCTTAGATTACTTGTCTCTCTCCTCGGTAAGGATGTAGCTTCCACCTTCCCTCAATCTGAAGAGGAAGCCATCAACAAGGCTCAACAATATGACCTCATCTATGCACAATCAAGGTACTTATACACTGTACTTCCTGATCTCCCAAAACCTGTGCCCCTTGGCCAAGACAAACCTGGGATGTCTCACTCAACAGACATATTGATTAGTAATACCACTCACCACGGTCCACAACCCCAACAACCACCAATTTATGGAACACCTCAATACCCACCGGCATACAGGGGCACTTATTATTACCCCCCACCCCCTTATCAACAACCATACCCTGTTGCTATGCCTCCACCCATAAGTGGGCCACTGCCGACACCCCCCATACACCCACCTATTCAAACAAGTTCTGGTACCCCCTCTACCTCACCTTATAGTACTAGCGAAAGCACCATGCCTTCCTATGTACCTTACGGTCCGTTACACCCATATAATCCGTACTTTCCATTTCCTGGTCCCCCACAACCCATGTCTCCCCCACATCCTCATGCTGGGGTGAATTTTGTTCAACCCTCTCCCGTTCAACAATATCAAAATTTTGAACAGCTGAATACAGAAAATCTGACCCATCCATTGAACAATGCCAAAAATAAAGGATGAAATAGGAACAACAACAACCCAGGTCAAGGCAAGAATCAACCCTAGTAGAACCAACCTACTGGGGGCAACTAGAACCAAGGGAATCAAAATCTCCAGGGGGGAAATAATAATAGGCGTCAAGGGAGAAATAACAATACTGTTAAAACCAACTTCTCTTGTGACCTTTGCGGTGAGTTTGGCCATTACACTCATCATTTCCCCCAAATCAATGATTTCAAATAGTTGAAAGACTCAGGCAGTCTACCCCATACCTCAACACCGCCTGCCCCTCAGCAGGCACCACAACAATACGTGCAACAACCCCCCCCTGTCGTACTGCAGAATCCTATTCCACACCAAGGGGTGATAAACAACCAACAAGACACACAACATCCCCCACCTCAGGTGGGACAATACCTCAACCCAAACAATCCAGCAGATCACACAATCCTCATCACTAGTGAGGAATAAATCCTTCTGCAAACACGTAACCATCAGTATCATGCACCTGCTGAGTCTCCTCCCATCCCTCCAGAGACAAACCCTGCACCGACAGGACCCCCGTTGGTGATCCCTTGCCCTAACACCGAGCCACCTCTTCGCATCCCTCACATCCCATTGCATAGGAATGTCCACAACCCATAGGATAGGGCAGCTCATAATTATAGTTTGGTTGATGACTTAGCACAATCCCCGATTGCCATGTCAGTCTTGGAAGTCCTTAAGACTTGTCCCACTCAGCGAAAATCATTACTTTCTGCCTTGGGGGCAGTCGGCCCCACATATACTCGACTCATTACTTTTGATCTCGATAGCGGAGAACCTCACCTTCCCACCTTGATATCTTTTCAAATCCCAGTAAAAATACAGAACATCACAGTTCATCGGTGTATCATCGATGAAGGTGCATCTACATGCATTATGTCCAAATCTGTATGGAAGAAACTTGGTTCCCCTGAACTCATACCCTTTGCCATCACCTTACAATATTATGACAAACGACCATCATGTCCTGAAGGGATTTTCCAAAATGTCCCCGTAGAACTCGGGGGCAAGACTATTCTCATCGACATTGAAGTTATCAATGCCCCACTCGATTACAATATCCTGTTCGGTCGTAGCTACATGTACGCTATGAAGGTAGTTTCCTCTCCTGTCTTTCGAACAACAATGTTCCCACGCAACAGGAAGATCGTTACCATTGACCAAGTCTCACATTACGAGCCTAACCCAGCTGCCAACATCGATAAAATTCTTCCTCTCATCCACACGAGTCATGATGCATACCCACTCATCGAGATGGGTCCTGGAATTTTCAAGGATCCATCATTGTTAGGAACTTACCATGGAGCACCACCACTCCTTCATCCTTCCGATAAAGTATGCATCGTATCATCTAATAGAACTAACACAGAGGATACCCTTCCTCCTAGGGAGGCTTCTATCATATCTGACATCCCACTAGTTGCAGAACTTCCCCCTCACGAGCCTCCTGCGAACTCGTCGACCCCACCAGTCCATGATTTCACCTCTCCCCAAGGACATATCCCAGTTTGGGAGATATTTCCCCAAGCCATCACTCAAATCCCCTTCTTTTACCCTCCACCGGGCATCAAAGCTTTCCAGGTAGCCGCAACGCTTACCCTCCCTAATATGGTGTTAGCAATTCCAGTTTGGTATTTACATCCACCAGAGATGGTCCCTCAACCATCCATTCCCCCCCAAATGGAAGGAATCCCCATGATGATTCCCATACTTACTCCCACCATACCCTCTACACCCCCACTCACTAACCCCCCTGCCATAACTGGGGGCAGGAGAAAGAAGAAGGAGCCCACAACTCCACTTCATCCGTGCATCCAACCTCCTTGCGCATTATGTGAGAATTATGGACACCAAACCAACAACTGCCCATCCCTACCAGAGTTACGGAATTTGATTCCACTCAGTCAAACTCCCTCAACGCTCACCAGTACTATTGCTACCACCCCCCATTCAAGTAGTGAAGGGTTGCAAACCAAATTTTCTTGCGCTATATGTTCAGAATATGGCCATTATACCCACCATTGCCTAGCATTGCCACGCTTTCGACAGACATTAGCCGCAGTATGCCAAATATTCCAGAGAAAACCTAGTCCTGCTACGTCATCCTTACCAACAATCACTGACATCCGTTATGTCACAACTTCAGTCAATGAACGTATAAGATTCCCTTGCTCTCTATGTGAATCATTTGATCATTTTACATACCAGTGTCCTATGATCATTGAATATAGGCAACGCCAATTGACTCTGCTTCAAAGACCCACAGAATCGATAGTTGACCTTACCTCGTCACTAGAATTTCTTCATGTCATTTCTCCTGAACCCGAGGCCCTTCCAACACCTCCATGGTTCTTAGATGACTTATCTGAGGATTCACCCCCCAATCCCCCCAACTCTCCCGCTCATTTCCCTACGGAAATTTTACACCCAACTACCACGGGTACTCCTCAGTACTTTGATATTTGGTTTATGTCAAGCGAACCATCGCCATCTCCTTTCATCGTTCCCCCTGCTTCTTCATCACCAGGGGGCATCCACACAACAACAGTTACCAATATCACTCTTCATGACCCCTTGTATTCCTGTCACTTCCACTGTGACGAGGAAATACTTGAAGAGTTAAACAACCTTGACTACCCATGGGATGCGCTACACCACCACGCACTCTTCTTTCCACAGGAAGCCTCCATGCCTCCTAACCAACACTCCATCTACGCGGTCAAAACCAAGGATTTTATCCCATCAGGGCCTATCGACTGGTTCAAAAACCCCATTCCTGCCCCTGATGCTTTTGAAGAAGGAAACATGGCCAACATTTCCCTGACCATTAAAATCAACATTTCCATAAAAAATGGTGTCATCGAGGAAATCACCATTGGAGCTACTAGCACTCCTTAAGAAATCACCGCCTATAAAGCCCTCTTCCAGGAATATCGGGATATTTTTTCCTGGTCATACACAGAAATTCCTGGCATCGATCCCTCTATCATCGGACATCGCATCGACACCTGGCCCGACATTACACCAGTTCGTCAAAAACAAAAACCGCTACACCCATCCAAAGCAGTGGCCATCAAAGCTGAAATTGACAAATTATGTGCTGCCGGGTTCATCTACCCCATAGCCTATACATCATGGGTTTCCAACCCTGTACCCGTTAACAAAAAACAGGGCACTATCCGCGTCTACATAGACTTTCACGATCTCAATCACGCATGTCCCAAAGACAACTTTCCAACGCCTTTCATTGATCAAATTATCGACGACTGCGCAGGCCATGAGGCTCTATCCTTCATGGACGATTTCTCTGGTTATAATCAAATTCAAATTCACCCAGTCGATCAGTACAAAAATGCATTCACTACCCCTTGGGGTACTTTTGCATATCGTGTCATTCCTTTTGGCTTAAAGAATGCTGGCGTAACTTTCCAACAGGATATGACATACATTTTTCATGATCTGGCTCATATCATCCTCGCATACTTGGATGACCTCACAGCTCGATCGAAGAAACACACCCAACATCTTGATGATTTATGAATCATCTTCCAACAGTGTTGTCAGTACAACATCCTCTTGAATCCCCTCAAGGGCATTTTCTGCGTCACTGCAGGGCGCCTCCTTAGCTTCATCGTTTCCCAAAGCGGTATTACTGTGGACCCCCTCAAAGTCCAAGCTATCACTGAAATTCCACCTCCCCAGAATTTACGTCAACTCCAGAGCCTCCAAGGCAAAGCTAACTTTCTATGGTGATTTGTCCCAGACTACGCCATTTGCGCACATGGTTTCCTTCACTTACTATGTCACAGCATCCCTTTTCACTGGGATGAACATGCCCAACAGTCATTTGATGATCTTAAAATGACACTCTCCAACGCCCATTTAATTAGTGCACCTGACTACAATCACGACTATATCCTCTACATATCAGCATCAGCTGTTTCAGTAGCAGGAGTTCTCGTTCATCTAGGTGATTAAAATCGTGAGCATGCCATTTATTACATTAGTAAAAACCTCTCAGGACCACCCTTGAAGTATAAACATGAAGAGAAACTAGCTCTTGTAGTCGTCCTCCCGGTCCAAAAACTACGTCACTACATTCTACTTTGCACCACTAAGGTTGTAGCAGATTCCAACCCTATGCAATACTTGCTCAGTCATTGACAAATTAACAACAAATTTGCTCGATGGATCATTATCCTTCAAGAGTACGATCTTGAATTCTCAACACCCAAGAGCAAGAAATCCCTCATTCTCGCCGAACTTGTCATGACCCTCCCCTCTGACACAACTAGTGCCCCCGTCAATATCGACTTCCCCGACGAACACCTCTTTTACATCACTTCAGATGATCCTTGGTATGGTGATCTCCTCGTCTACCTTTGAACTCAAAATTTCAATAACCACCTTTCATGAGATGATCGTCATCGTATATTCCACCAGGCCGCCCGCTACCTCCTCATCGAAGACATCTTATATTGGCGAGGGGTCGACACCATCCTTCGTCGATGCCTGACCATCGACGAAGCCGATAGAGTCTTGAATGAATGCCACAATGGTGTGTGTGGGGGCCATCTTTCAGGAATATCCACTGCTCAGAAGATTATCTGAGCAAGTTACTTTTGGCCTACCTTGTTTCATGATTGCATTCACATCGTGAAATGATGCAAGAAGTGTCAGCTTTACGCCAACAAAGCCTGAGCACCACCTGCTCTTCTTCATCTAGTCATCACTGTCGGCCCTTTTTGTAAATGGGGCATCGGCTTCATGACTTGTAATCCCCCCTCCAGCAATGGACACAAATACATTGTTTTCGCAGTCGATTACTTCACCAAATGGGCAGAAGCTATGCCCACCTTCAACAACACTGCTGACACCGCAGCGGATTGTTTCTTTAACCATGTCATATCTTTATTTGGTGTACCACTCCAACTTGTTTCCGATCATGGGAAACACTTCGAGAATGAGATTTTAGTTGAACTCTCATCTCAGTTAGGATTCTCCCATAAGTTTGCCTCACCATATTACCCTCAGTCTAACGGACAGGTCGAAGCAGTTAACAAGGTCCTCAAGACCATGTTATAGTGCACGATTAATAAACATAAGACCAATTGGAATCATATGTTATTTTACATGCTATGGGCTTACCGTATGGCTGTGAAAATAGCTACTGGTTTCACACCATTTCATCTAGTCCATGGGGTTGAGGCCACTCTTCCCGTTGAGTGTGAAATTCCCACCTTACACACTGCAATTGAGATATTACCCGACACTGCTCCAATGGAGCAACGCTTTCTAAACTTAGAGTCTCTGGATGAAGATCATCGATCTTCATTATAGAACAATGAGGTAGCTAAAAAATGGTAAAAGACTACCTTTGATCGACATGTCAACCTTCACTCATTTCGCGAAGGTGACCTCATCCTTGCTTACGATATCGCTCATGATACCTTTGGCCATGGAAAATTCGAGTCACTATGGCATGGCCCATACATTATCCAACATTGCCTCACCAAAGGCGCATACATCCTGGCCACTCCCGAAGGCCTCTCTCTCAAAGAACCCATCAATGGGTTATAATTAAAGAAATTTTATTCTTAAAGGTAGTCATTCTACTTTAGGTTATTTCTTTTATAATGTTTTTAATCTTTTTTCCATCCCTCACTTCTAAACTATCATTTTTTCTATTGACAGATGCTTCCTCCATCGGCCTACCACTTCGGTTACACCGACGACGCCAACCGTTGGACACAAAATCTCGCTTCGGCCGCTTGGGCTCTCTACACCCCCTCACATGAAATGCTCCATTCAAGTGGCATATGTTTGGGTTCAACGAACAACAACCAAGATGAATACACTGCCATCATTGGCCTTCTGGTTGATGCCCAACATCATCGTATTCATCACCTTAGCATCTTTCTCGACTCTCAACTAGTCGTCTTCCAGCTCAACAATGTGTACCGTGTACGTGATCTTTGCCTCTTTCACAAATACCTGCAGGTTAGACTTTTATCTCGACATTTTGATTCCATTACATTTACACATATTCCAAGACAATTGAATCAAATTATAGATAACCTAGCTAATATTGTGTTAGACTGGCATATATCACATCAAGCTACCTCTACACATCCATAAACACATGAACAACCTGTCATAGCATATATAGATTAGACATCATCAACACATTAACAAAACACATGTAAACACCATATAGATCTCAAAATGTATACTCATGTATATATAAAAGGTCCACAGTGCCATCCAAGTGTTTACATACAAAAATAAAAGTATCTGCATGCTAGTGAAGCACCTCGGTACAAAATGGGCTCACCAGCCTATATACAAAAATACATCAATACATAGAGCACCACTCAAGGTGCCTCTAGAGCACCACCTCCTGCCCCTCCCTTAGGCGGTGGTCCCCCACCCCCTACTGGTCTCTCCTGCCCCGGAGGTAGTCGTCCGGTCATCGTAGAACCAACTACTACTGCCCGTCATACCATGGTCCACCATGGCAGAGGAATCCCCACACACTGCTCCAGGATGCCCTCATCCTAGATGCAAGACCACATGCCCTCAGGCATGCCCTGTAACGCCACCTCCAGGCGACGACATATGTCCTCAAAATCTACTCCGACATCCGCTGGAGGAGCATGTGATGGCCCGACACCAGAGTCATCAAACCGACGTCTTCTTGCTACTCTCTTAGGATCAGCTGGTCTCGTTGTGACGTCCTCATGCCGATGCCTCTCTCCAACCCACAACCCTCCCCGCGACGATCTCTCTAGGTCCTAATGAGCCGATGCTCTCAACAGCTCCACCTCGTGCCTGAGAGGTGCCGCATCTGCACATACAAACAAACAACAGATAGTATCGACATCTATGTCATATACATATGTCATGCTATCTCAAACAAAAAACATATATATCAAAATCATCAACATACCTCAATGGTCAAACACCTCCCCTGGAGGCAACACCATGTCCAGATCCTCCCAGAAGTCAACCCTATCATAGGAGAACTGCAATATCACTTGCGTCATCTGCCACCACACCTACGTTGCCTCAGTAGTAAATAAGTGGCTTCCCTTGCCACCACTGTTGCGAAGAAAAATAGTCGACCACCGCTTTAGTCGCGGCTCTCACGCCCCAGGTGCACCCAATAAAATCCTAGGGTGCAACATAGACACCCTCTCCAAAACCAGGCCACTAGGATGGACCCAAAGGCAAACTCTCTTGTATCCGTGGACCGACAGTGGTCCAGCTACCTTACCATCCTGGCATGCAGCATGAGCACCTAAAAGAAGTGCTCACAGACCAACACTCTCTCCATCACACATAGCTGACCACCACTGATCCAGTGCATCGCCAGAGACCCATACACTCTCACAATCATCGCTGCTATACAGGGATGCGCTAGGGCATCCATCGCCCCAATGATCATGACAGTGCTAGACATAAAGTTTTCCCTTGAACAGTACCTCTGGCCAACTGTCGCTAGCGACACATCCCTTGGTAACACCGGCTCCACCGGTAGGGGCATTCCCTGAAACGGGAGCCCAGTCAAAAAGTACACATCCTCCACCACAGTGAAGGAAATCTGCTCTCCCCGCACTATGAAACAATGTAGGTCCGAACTCCACATTTGGATAAGGAACTACAGGAGATACTCCTGCTCCCATACAATGGGCACTCAAAGAACTTCAGCAGCCCACAGGCTGCCAAAATTGCACATACCCCCGGCTCCTCAATAGCCACGACGTCTCTCAGCTGGGACCAATCCCGCTCTCGCCAACCAACCAACATCGTGCACAATGATTGCCTACAACCACATAAAATAGTCCTAAGTCAGTCAAATGGACCATAAACAACATTAAAAAGATAAGTTTTACACCCGTCAAACATGCCTCCAAGGCACGGTTGTTTAACCCATAGGCGTGCACAGGTGCACGCCTATTCACTACACAGGCACACACATATACACACCTATTCACTACACAGGTGCGCTCTCAGGCACGCCTGTTCACTACACAGGCACACTCTTAGGCGTGCCTTTCCATCCTTCAGGCAAGCATGCATGTGTGCTTACTCAACTTATAGGCGTGCTTTAGAGCGCGCTTTTCCAATACGCAGCCGCACACACATGTGCAGCTGTGCAGCCAATAGGCACCCCCATGCACACCTATCCAGTGGGTAGGCGTGCACGTGTGCACGCCTACTTCCGAATCACCGGTGCACATGGGGGCCCACACTCATAAAAACTCCTGTACGGCCCTCCGTACAACCCCTGCCCAAAAAAGGAAACCCTAATTCTATGCAGGATGATCAGACCACTAACCTAAAGCTCGCTGGTCCTCAATTGGATGCCTTGTCCTCCCAGAATCTCCAAATCTCCTCTGAATACTTCTCATCCAGTCACTATAGCAACAAGTACAAATGAGGTGGCAATGTGGGCCCTGCATCTATATATAGGCCTTTTCGCCAAACTTCCACTCACCATTCCGAGAGCTCCGGGTGTCCATTTCTCGATCCGTCTTCAGCCACAGGATCAACATCCCATCATCTACATCATGACAGTTCCTAGGCCTCTTTTCATCCTGAGCCCCTGGGACACCATTTTTTCATACCCTGACCAGGTACACATGCACATATTCAAAATTATCAAATCCATGCTCATATATTCGATTATATGCTCATATATTCGGGTATTTGGTTTTCATGTGTGCAGGTACTTGGTCATCATACATCAACACAACCCCTTGAGGTATATACACATCACTGGCATGTAGTCATTCCCTCTAAATCTCACTTACATCTCCAATCACACCCTTTGACATTTGCCTCTAGGATCCCCATTTCCCGCTCTACAGTACCAACACCTACATTTGCATCTTCGGTACTGTCACCTGATAGCACTCTTACCCACATGAGTTGTCCCATTCATAGCACCCTTTTGTGCTTTTGACACTCATGCTATTTTTCAAAACCCTTTAGGGATGGGAGTCCCGATAGTCTTACATCATGTCATGAATAAGCCACATACTCCTTCTCCTCATTTTTCTAGCTTTCCCAATGGACTCCCAGATTATCCCTTCATAGTTCTATTTTTGACTGCACCTCCATAGTATCATGAACCCTCCATTTCATCCACAATCAGTTTGCCCATCTGCAAATTTCCCTTCATTTCACCTACCTCACACAAAAACCCACCCATGGGGCCCCCACCCTCCACCAGTTCTCCAAGAAAATTGTGCCCTACCTGGACCAACCATCTCACATTGGGGCACCCGTTTCTGTATTTGTACACTTCTCCCAAATTATTCTTTATTTATTGTACAAACGCCTTTGTTTCCAACAGTTACATTACCTTTTTGTCGTCACCTTTGGCGACCTTCTTCCCTTTTTGGCAAATGAAACCCATGTCGCCCTTGGTTGGGGTACTCTTTATCATCTACCCTTGATGACATCGTCCATATATTCAAAGTATCCCATAGGCCACTTCCCTCTGCCCTTTGAGTTTGTTCACCTTGTCCCACCTCTGGCACAACTTATCCCCCATCTTGTTGTCCCCCTGACACTCGACTTAGTTGAACGGTTGCGGCCACTTATACTTCACATATACCCCCAACCAAGGGTAGTCTTGAGTCTTCCTACATCTTGACTTTGTCCATGTACGTCCTCCCATTCCTCACCTCACCTAGTAGATTTCACGAAGCCACTTGCTTTTGGGAGTCACGTCCCCCTTTTTTGTTGACATCAACATAGTTTTCCAGAAGGGCGATAGTATCTTGATTTTCATTACCCATCCAATGAGAGATCTCAGATGGCACAGGGAGAACCACAATTGCTCCCTACTGTCATTGACCCCCATAACATTTGACGTCAACACTTTCTCATGTTACAGTGGGTCTTACTTTGCAACTATTATAGTTAGTTCTTATACTTGCCGAAGACCTCTGAAGTTGGCTGGGCTATCAATGCCTACAAAATCTGCGATACTTCTTACAGATGTCACTAACTACTATTCAGAGCATGTTCCTCCACAGAATTGTCTTCTGCCTTTATTTTGACTACCCCTGAGGGCGCTGCAGTGTTCTACATCAACACTTCATTCCTATTTTTTGAGTTGCATAACACGAGCATGGGGAAAGCCCGCCTCGTTTGTACACAATTTATTTTTTACACACCTCATGGAAAGTTGGGTTCTACAGGTTCCTTTTTCCCTCCAACAGATAGCTCTGGACAATCCCACTATTTCTATCTCTTACAACAACACTCTCAGTAGAAGAAACATTGATGGATTTCGGTTATACGTATGCTCCTAACCTCATCCATCAGGGGGCATCTCTTATCACTGAAATTTTGTCCGCAAATGGTTACAAGAATTCAACATCGTCAAACAATTATGAGGTCATCCATGGACTTGAATTAACACAAAATCATTTCCAAAGGGTCAAAAACTATACAAATAGTGAAAAAATTGAAAGGCGCTATGAAGACACTAGGTGCGCGGGCACATGCGCGAAACATAAACGCAAGATTCACGCACATGCGCACGATGCGCGACTGTTGTCGCAAAAATCCGCACACCCGATAAACGACGCATTTATGAGAGTGGTCAACCTCCCACCCACTTCTGGTTCAGCTTCCAAGTTGATTTGACACTCAAATCTGGATTGGATTCAACTGGGTGGTTGGTCAAATACCTAGAAATGCCCTAATTAGCCTCTTTACACACTACAAACTAGTTGGACAATAACCCAAAGGAATGCTATAAAAAGGCTATGGATACACTTCATTTTTCAAGGAATTCAAAGCAAAGTTATGCTACCATTATTCTCTTGAGGACTCTTCTATCCTTTCCAAGAGTATACTTACATCATTGCATTGGGCAATCCATCTCACCCATTGAGTGGATTAGCAAAGAATTCTTTCACCATTTTCATTTTCTTTTTCAAAGCTGTAAGAAGAGCTTATTTGTGGGGGTCCAAGAGCCCTCCCTTGGAGGAAGAAGGGACTCATAGTCCCCTTGCTTCTCGGTGTTTTCTTTCACTAATATCAACCTTATCATTGGTGACATGGGTCTCATTGTTTCTTTTGTTCTTATGTCCCTATGTTTATAAATTTAGTTGTTGTTTTATTTCTTAGTTTAAATTCTTAGTTGTTGTTTTATATTTCTTTTTCTAACCCTTTTCCTTGCAGCTGTCCTACTTATCAAACCCAACTAAGCTTGCAAGAACCTCTATTTTTCTCACTAAGGTGATGAAAGAGGTGCAACAATGTAGTTGGGGTTTCAGTTCAAAATAGGTTTGAGAGTGTTTGGATCCAATTCTACTTCAACGCTGGAGGTCCTAGATTAGTGCCTTAGGGTAAATGGAGTCATAGGTGAAGAACAAAAAAGTTGAAGGAGATGAGATTTTAAAGGACTAGAGGGATAAGTTTTGAAGTGCTGCTAAAGAAGGGCTCCAAAATCATAACCCTAGGGGAGAGAGGCTCACTCCGATGTTTCTAAAGCAAGGCCTCATGCTCTCTCCTCCTTCCCAGCAAATAGCTAGCTCAATGAAAAGAAAATCAAGACAAGAGGGTTTAAAGAGGGAGAGTGTTGCTAAAGCAAGGCTCTTTCATCAAACCCTAAAAGAAAACAACCCTAGGTGTAGATAACCTAGGCTTGGGATGTCCTCTTCCTCTTGAAGTCAAAAGGTACGACTAGCTTAAGGGAAGAAGAAAAAGGAGTGTAGCTATGGCTAGGCTCTCTTCTTATTGTTCAATGGCTAAAATATTTTCTATCAGGGGACATGAGACAACGGCCTACTTGTGTGTTTGTACCCTAGAGTTTTGATTCAACAATATTTATAAATAGATGCAAGAAACTAAACTACAACCATTCAATCAAGAAGTTTTGTAGAAAAATACTTACAAATAATCAAGGAAATAATCATGCAAACCCTAGTTGTAACACCTTCCTTCAAGAAAAACACCATAGAATGCCAAAAATATCTTCCTTCAACAATTGTACCTTCCTCAAATAAGCCAATAACCCAAATGGGGAGAAAATTTCAGACCTCACCAAGTGGTGAGTGAAATATGATGATAAAATGAGGTTAGAACTCAATATATAGTGTATCAATGACCTAATTTACTTTTTAGTCATAAAAAGGACGACAAGGCTAGAATATCAAAAGTAATACTGTTTTACATTAAATGTTCATTTTAAAACCCTAACTGAGAAAAAGTAAGAAATCAAGCCCCTCTGAGGGTGACGTTAGCCCTTTCTAGGGCCAGTGCAGCATTAAAGAGAAAAATGTTAGCCCTCTTTGGGCCTCTCCATCATGCCACATGTGCCAACTACCCTGTCAAACTATCACATGCTCAAGGTGACATCATGAGCTCATAGGTGACGTCTTGGGCCATCCAGTGCAAACGTTTCACTGGAGGTGGGTTAACCCCCCTAGGCCAGGCTCTGCCAAAGTGCCTCTGATGAAACATCCTCTTCTTCTCAAGTGAAAAACCCTGATCAACCACCATCCTGTCTCTACCCCCTGATGGGGTCTCAAAATCCATTTGGTGGGCTCTTCAACCCCATGGAGGTTCAAACTGATCATCTCCCCATGTGTACCAGTCCAAATGGTACCTGTCTATTGGGCATGGTCCTGCACATAAAAGGATACACCCTCCATGGGCTCATTAGTCACAGGGATCATAGCAATGTCAATCACATTTCATCATTAATTTTATTAATCATATGCATAAAAACCCTGATACATCGGTCAATAGCTCAAAGACATTACAAAAACCTACAATACAAGACTGGAGAAAAAGACAAGATGTCCTATTGGGCTAGTATCCACAAGAAAAGGGAAGTATCGAGGAAATTTTCAACCAAGCCATGTAAGTGAGGTGATGCGGCTAGGGGATGTCCAGACATGTGGGTGAAGTGAGAGCCAGGGATGCATAATGTTATCTGTGGGTGACTTTGTAGAAGGCAAGCTGTACCTGTCATGGATGCAATTTTTCCAACCCTGTTCTTTCCTTTTTCTTCTTCTTTTTCTTTTCTTTTTTTATTCAAGGGCTAACTAGAGGACACTGCCTTGGTATGGTGACCAGAGCTGACAGTGTTACCCATAAGTACTTTCACAGAGATGAGAAGGATGGCTCGTGATGAGACCCCCTTTCCCTTGTCCATGCAACCAAAGGTCACTTCCCTGGTGTGGTAACCAGATGGTGGCAATGTCATACTGTTAGGTACCCATGAACCTAATAGGCTAGCTCGTGATGAGACCCCCTATCCTCTTGACTAGGTTTTGTTTGTTATTTTCTGGGTCCCTCTTCTTTCTTACCGAGAATATTTTTATTGCCTTCTCGGGGATCCCCGGGTGAAGCATCTTGAGGTTTTATTTCTAGGATTTTATCTTTTACCAACTGCTTTTACCTTCTGGGCCTTTAGCCCCTTTTTTGCATGAGATAAGGTGCAATCCTACAAACAGATCAACCCAATGTCCAGACAAGGGGAATGGGATAAATGAGTGGGAGATAAGATGAAATAGTGGTGTTATGATGGGAGCAAATGATGGATTTTCAAAAATCCCCCAGTGGAAAACCAAGACCTATGGGCACAGGCTTGCTAGGGCACCCTGTCAATCTCCCCAAGCATGGTCAAGTGGGCTAATGTAAGATCCAAGCAGTTGTTGGAGGTAAAAGGAATTAGTTGCATTTATTTAAAGGTTTCAATGATCAAAAGTGACACATACCATGATACCTGGACCAATTACCTCATGGAGCAAGAACCTCTTCGTATACAGGACCAAGATGATGGTGATGGATGCTGCTGCTGTTGACAAGATAAAGCTGATGGAAGAAGAAAAGGATGGGCCCTATAGGGCCATGCTCATGTCAATCCTACTCTCAGTACTCCATGTCTAGGACCTGTGGGCCTTGAGACATGATTTCCTAGTTATCCCTAAAAAGTGGGGATAACAATGTTCCCCCACAATGAGAAGATCGCCACTATCGACCAAGTGTCGCATTATGAGCCTAACCCTTCCTCCAACGCAGATAATATCCTACCCTTTGATCATACTAATCCCGAGGCTTACCCACTCATCAAAATGGGTCCTAACATTTTCAAAGACCCATCCTTGCTAGGGACATATCATGGAGCACCCCCTCTCATACATCCCTCAGCACAAGTATGTGCCATCTCATCCAACAAAACTACATCTGAAGATACTCTCTCTCCCACTGAGACTTCTATTAGCCATGATGTCCCACTAGTTGCAATGCTTCTCCCTCAGGAAATCCCAGACAACTCTTCAGCTCTTCCTATTCCTGACCTCCCCCTCCCCAAAGGCCATATCTTAGTTTGGGAGACAATCCCCCAAGCCATTACTCAAATCCCTTTCTTTTACCCCCCATCGGGTGTACAATATTTCCAGGTAGCTGCAACACTTACCCTTCCTAATATGGTGTTGGAAATCCCTGTATGGTATCTACATCCCCCTGATATGTTTCCCCAACCATCCCTCCCTCCCCAAACAGAAGGAATCCCGATGAAGATTCCAATTCTAACCCCCACCACACCACCACCACCCCCACTCGCCAACACCACCGCTACAACTGGGGGTAGACGGAAGAAGAAAGAGCCTGCCACTACTCCTCCCCTATGAGTTCAACCTCCTTGTGCACTATGTGAGAAACATGGACAACCCACTAATAAGTTCCCATCCCTCCCTGAGCTACACAATTTAATTCCACTACCTCGGGAAACGACACCACTGATCGCTTCCTCTACTTCACCCAATACTACCGCCACTACTTCCCCTACTACAGGTAGAAAAGGTCTGCAAACCAAATTCACATGTGCCATCTATTCAGAGTATGGCTATTACACCCACCATTGCCCGACGTTACCTCAATTTCGTCAGACGCTAACGGTAGTCTGCCGAAGCTTCCAGCAAGACCCCCCTCCACCCGCATCATCCCACACACAGGTCACTGGCATCCACTATGTCAAAACCTCTATCAATGAACGTATGCAATGTCCTTGCACTCTTTGTGAATCACTTGATAACTTCACACATATCAGTGTCCCATGATCATTGAATATAGGCATCGTCAAATGACCCTTATTCAAAACCCTCCCATTCCTCCAACACCAACACCGCCCATAGTTCCCCCTAATCCCTCTCAATATATTGTTTATATCTTCTCCCCCGAGCCTGAGGGAATTCCCACTCCTTCGTGGTTCATCGATAGCCTGGATGAGGATTTCCCCCCAAATCCCCTCAATTCTCCCATTCATTTCCCCACAAAAATCTTACGCCCAACTTCCATTTTCAACCCACAATATCTCGATATTTGGTTTATGACGAGCAAACCCACGCAACCCCCTAGCATCATTTCCCTTGCTTCTTCAAAAGATAACCACGTGGTGATAGTCACCAATGTTGTTCCTCCAGATCCACTATATTCTCTACAATTCCACTGCGACGAAGACATCCTCAAGGAATTAAACAACCTCGATTTCCCATGGGATCTTCTCCATCACCGAACACTCTTTCTCTCACAAGACGCCTTTACACCTCTTAGATAGAAGTCCATGTATGAAATCAAAACCAAAGATTTTCTCCCCCTTGGGCACATAGATTGGTTCAATAAACCTATCCTTGCCCCTGACGCTTTTGAAGAAGGCAACATGGCCAACATTTCCCCCACCGTCAAAATTGATATTTCCATCAAACCTGGAATCATAGAGGAAATCACCATTGACGCTGCATGCTCACCTGAATAAGTCAACGCTTACAAATCTCTCTTCCAGGAATACTGGGACATTTTTTCCTGGTCATACACAAAGATGCGTGGCCTTGATCCCTCTATTGTTGAACATCATATAGACACATGGACTGATATTACCCCTATAGGACAAAAGAAACGTCCATTACACCCATCCAAAGCAGTAGCCATCAAAGCCACGATTGACAAATTATGCACTGTAGGGTTCATATACCCCATCGTATATACGTCACGGGTCTCCAACCTCGTCCCGGTAAACAAAAAATAGGGCACTATTCGTGTTTGTATAGATTTTCATGACCTCAATCATGCTTGTCCCAAAGACAATTTTCCAGCACCCTTCATTGAACAAATTATCAATGATTGTGTCGGCCACGAGGCGTTGTCCTTCATGGATGGATTCTCTAGCTACAACCAAATTCATATCCACCCATCCGATCAATACAAAACCGCATTCACTACCCCTTGGGGTACCTTTGCATATCGTGCCATGCCTTTCATCCTCAAGAATGCAGGAGCCACTTTCCAACGCACCATGACATACATTTTTCATAATCTGTCTCAAATCATTCTTGCCTACTTGGATGATCTCACCGCTCGATCCAAAAAATGCACTCAACACTTGGATGACTTATGCATTGTATTTCATAGGTGTCGTCAGTACAATATCCGATTGAATCCCCTCAAGTGCGTATTTTGCGTCACCACTGGACGTCTCCTTGGGTTCATCGTCTCCCAACATGGCATCACAGTCAAGCCCCTCAAGGTCCAAGCCATCATGGAAATTCCCCCACCACGTAATTTATGCCAACTGCAGAGCCTACAAGGCAAAGATAACTTTTTACGCCGCTTTGTCCCCGATTATGCCACTTAGGCACATGGTTTCCTTCACCTCTTATGTCATGATATCCCATTCCAATGGGACGAACATGCCCAAAATTATTTTGATGATCTCAAAGAGGCCCTCTCCAATGCCCCATTGATTATTCCACCCAACTATAACCATGACTATATCCTCTACTTATCAGCTTCAACCGTCTCCATAGCAGGAGTTCTCATCCAATTAGGGGATGACGACCGGGAGCATGTCATTTATTATGTTAGTAAAAACCTTTCAGGGCCACCCTTGAAATACAACCACGAAGCGAAACTCACCCTTGCAGTTGTCCCCACAGTCTAGAAATTGCGCATTACATCTTGCTTCGAACTACCAAAGTCATCGCAGATTCCAACCCAATGCACTACTTGCTTAGTTGTAGAAAAATTAATGGAAAATTTTCCCGATGGATCGTCACCCTTCAGGAGTACGACCTCAAATTTTCCACACCTAAGAGCAAGAAATCCCTAGTACTTGCTGAACTCATTACGACATTTCCTTCCAATACTACCAATACCCCCGTCAATACCGACTTCCCCGATGAACATCTCTTTTACATCCCCCTGGATGATCCTTGGTACGGAGATCTCCTCGTCTACCTCCAAACACAGAAGTTCAGAAACCACCTCTCTAGGGATGATCGTCGACGTATTCAGTACCAGGCCCTCTGATACCTCCTTATCGGAAATATCTTATATCGGCGGGGGGTCAACACCATACTTCATCGATGTTTGATCATTGACGAAGCCGATAGAGTCTTGAATGAATGCCACAATGGTGCATGTGGTGGTCACCTCTCCGGGATGTCTACTGCACAGAAAATCATTTGAGTAGGATATTTTTGGCCCTCATTGTTTCATGATTTCATCCACATTGTAAAGCGATGTGACAAATGTCAGCTTTATGCCCACAAATCATGAGCACCACCCACTCTTCTACACCCAGTCATCACTGCCGGCCCCTTTTGCAAATGGGGCATAGAATTCATGACTTGCAACCCTCCGTCTAGCAATGGACATAAATACATCATCGTTGCAGTGGATTACTTCACCAAGTGGGCTGAAGCTATGCCTACCTTCAACAACACCACTAACACTGCAACACATTTTTTCTTTAACCGTGTCATCTCCCACTTTGGAGTCCCCCTACAGTTAGTCTCCGATCATGAGAAGCACTTCGAGAATGATATTTTCATCGAACTCTCCTCCAGGTTAGGATTCTCCCACAAGTTCACCTCTCCATACTACCCTCAGTCCAACGGATAGGTAGAAGCAACCAACAAGGTCCTCAAGACCATGTTGCAGCACACGGTAAACAAACATAAGAACAATTGGCACCATATGATATTTTACGCACTATGGGATTATTGCACGATAGTTAAAACTGCCACTGGTTTCACACCATTCCATCTAGTCCATGGGGTCGAGGCCACTCTCCCCATTGAATGCAAAATCCCCACATTACACACTGCTATTGAGCTATTACCCGACACTGCTTCGATGGAATAATGTTTTTTGAACTTAGATTCACTAGATGAAGACCATTGGTCTTCATTACAACACAATGAGGTAGCCAAAAAGTGATCGAAGGCCACCTTTGATTTTCATGTCAACCTTCGATTATTCAACGAAGGCGACCTCATCCTTGCTTACGATATCGCTCATGATACCCTCGACCATGGAAAGTTCAAGTCACTATGGCATGGACCTTACATAATCCAACATTTCCTCACTAAAGGCACGTACATTTTGGCCTCTCTCGACGACCACCCTCTTAAAGAACCCGTCAACGGGTTGTACTTAAAGAAATTTTACGCCTAAGCATAGCCATTCTACACTAGGCTTTTTTCTTTTCGTATGTTTTTTTTTAGAGTTTTTAGTCTTCTTTTTTCATGCCTTGCATCTAATCCACCATTTTTGTTATTGACAGATGCCTCCTCCATTGGCCTACCAAATTAGTTACGCCGACGAAGCTAGCTGGTGGACACATAATCTTGCTTC
The DNA here is from genome assembly GCA_009831015.1 of Picea engelmannii. Taxonomy (NCBI): domain Eukaryota; kingdom Viridiplantae; phylum Streptophyta; class Pinopsida; order Pinales; family Pinaceae; genus Picea; species Picea engelmannii. The sequence goes on along the minus strand of ML786713.1, from coordinate 39,343 downwards.
GACCGCTTGGGCCCTCTATTCACCCTCACATGAATTGCTCCACTCCAGTGGCATATGTTTGGGCTCAGCCACTAACAACCAAGCCGAATACACTGCCATCATTGGCCTCCTCACCGAGGCCAGTCACTGTCGTATCCATCACGTTAGCGTCTTACTCGATTCTCAACTCATTGTCCTCTAGTTCAACAATGTGTACCGTGTCCGCGATCCTTGCCTCTTTCGCAAATACCTACAAGTTAGAATTTTATCTTGACATTTTGATTCCATAACATTTACACATATTCCCAGACAATTTAATCAAATAGTAGATAATATGACTAACCTAGTTTTAGAGTGTTATTTATCACATTAAGATCCCATCACACATACATACAAAGTCTATCACAACATATAGATTAGACATCATCAAAAGAAATAAAAACCATCAACACATGTAAACACCACAAATATCCCAAAAGCTATATCCATCATATATATATATATCGGTCAACGTGCCATCAATGTTTACAAAAAATAGTACATCAAGTATAATACCCATAGGTAGGTGAACCACCTCACCCCTACAGATACAAAAGGTGCCACATCGCCATATACAACATGGGCTCACCAACCTATATAAACACAAAAACACATGCAAAAATACATATATCAAGGCCCTCATGGCGCCTTTAGAGCATCACCACCTAGTCCTCTCTTAGGAGGAGGTGCCCGACCAACTAGGGGTCCCTCGGGTCCTGGGGGAAACCTATTGCTACCCCTGCTACCGTTACTCTGCGGATCAACATCCGCAACTCTGCCGGTATGCCCACACAATGCTCTAGAACTCCCTCATCCTGGATGCACATCCACATGCCCTTAGGCACTCCCTGTAGTACCACCTCTAATCGTAGGAGAAAATCCTCAAAATCTCCCCCGACCCCTGTCAGAGGAGCATGTGATGACCCTGCACCTGGATCATCAAAGCGATGCCTCCTGCCTACTCTCTCATCATCAGTGGGCCTCGCCCCAACATCATCCCATCGCCATCTCTCTCCTACTCGTGGCTCTCCCCACGGAGGTTTTACTGGCCCCTGACGAGCCTGCTCTCTAACCAACTCAACCTCGTGCCCGCAAGGTCCCACATTTGCACACACAACAAACAAACAATAACATCAACATACACCCATACATAAAATACAATGCTATAATATTGAAAGATCAAAACATCAAATTTAACATCATACCTCTATTTCCGAACACCTCCCCAGGAGGTAGCACCATCTCCGGATCATCCCAGAAATCCACCCCGAAATATGTATAGCAAAGTATGATTTATGGCATCTGACGCCACACTCATCCAGCCTCAGCCGTAAATTAATGGCCTCCCTCCCCACCACCATGGAAAACCAAAATAGTCGCCCATCGCCTCAATTGCGGCTCTCGCACACCAGGTGCATCCAAAATCACTCTAGGGCACAACATAGGCACCCTCTCCAAGAACCACACCACCAAGATGGACCCAAAGGTGAACTCCCCTGAGTCAGCATCTCGACACCTGTCTAGTTTCCCTACCATATTGGCATGCAACATCACGCCCCAGGAAAAATGCTCACCTGCCAACACCCTCTGCATAACCCTCAGCTGACCCCCACTGATCTGTTGAGTCATGAGAGTCCCATAGACTCTCACAACCATCGCTACCATGCAACAATGAACAAAGGTATCCAATGCCCCAATTCTAACCACAGAACCCAACTTGAATTTCTCCCCCAAACAGTACCTCTGGGCTAAGGTAGCCAACTGCCCATCCCTGGGTAACACGGGCTTCACCAGTAAAGGAGTTCCCCGAAAAGGGAGCCCCGTCAGAAAATATATATCCCCCACCGTAGTGAAGGCCAACTCCTCACCCCGCATAATGAAGCAATGCTGCTCTAGAATCCACATCGCAATGAAGAACTACAATAAATACTCATGTGCTTGCAGTAAGGAGCACTCAAAAAACTTCAATAGCCCACAAGCTGCCAAAGTATCCCAGACTACCGACTCCTCATCCCTCACTGCCTCCCTCAGGGGTGACCAATCCCTCTCTCTCTCCAATGAATCAACATCGTCCAAATGATCACTTGCATCCACACATATAGTACTTTATCAGCCATCACAACCCATAAAAACATTCAAATCTCCACAAAAAGAACAATTTTTTACCCCTATGCTTTGCCTTAAAGGCGCGACATTTTTCCCCACAGGCACGCACATATGTGCTCCTATTCATCCCACAGTTGTGGACTCATGCATGATTGTTGGCCATATAGAGGTGCACCTATGTGCCCCTGTCATACATACAGGTGTGCATGATTGCACGCCTGTTCATGACACAGTTGCACACACATGCACAACTGTCAGAAACACAACTGTGCATGCATGCGCCGTTGTGCTTCGAACCAGCTTGCATTGCATGCATTCCTGTTTTTATCCTTTAGGAACCCCCATGAACGGCTCTCCCAATTACAACCACACACATGTGTGCACAAATATTTTGATCTCCCGCGCACTGGGGGGCCTACACTCACAAAATCCCTTGTACGGTCATCCGTACAACCCCTGCCCAAAAATGAAATCTTAACTAGTATGCATGAGGATATGACCACTAACCTGACACTCAAGGAATTTGGATCGTCCAGTTGGATCTCTCAGAATCTCCAAATCTCCTCTACAATTGCTCGTCCACTCAACAAGACATCAGGTACAAATGAGGTGGCATTGTGGGCCCTACAACTATATATAGTCCCTTTTGCCAAACTTCCAGACATAATTTCTAGAGTGTCGGGCATCCATTTTTCGATTCATCTTCAGCCACAAGATCATAATCTCACCACCTACATCATTCCATTCCCCGGGACATGATCCATCATTGGCCCTCAGTGGGCATTTTTCTCATACCACACTCAGGTGTGCATGCCTATACTCACACATTATTGAATAACCATTATATGATCTTTCTCTTTAGATATTGTTCATGTCGGGTATTCAATTTTCATGTGTGCAGGTACTTGATCATTATACATTAGCATTCCCCCTTTAGGTATATCATAGTCCCCCTTGGCATTTTGACACTCATGCTATTTTCACCCTTTAGGGATGGGAGTCCTAATAGTCTTACACATCATTGAGAACCAACCACATACTCCTTATCCTCATTTGTTTGCTAGCTTGCCCAATGGAATCCCAGGTTACTTCATCATGGTTCTATTTTTACTGCACCTACGCAGTATCAATTATCCCTCCATCTCCTCCATCATCAGTTTGCTCATCTGCAGATTGCCCTCCATTCATTTTTCCTAATATAGAAACCCACCTATGGGACCCCCACCCCCCACCTGTTTTCACACAACTTTCACCTTCACAGGACAAGACATATTACACTGGGGCACCCGTTTCTGTATCTGTATGCTCATCCCCAATTATTCTTTATTTATTTGATAATTGTACAAAGCCTTTGTTTCTAGCCTTAACATAGCTTTTTGTCGTCACCCTTGGTGACCTTCCATTTTCGGCAGACGCAACCCATGTCTCCCTTGGTTGGGGAATTCATTACCTTCTCCTCCTAATGACACCGTTCATAAACCCCGAGTATCCCACAGTTCTTATACCTTTGATCTTTGAGTTTGTCCACTTTGTCATACCTCTGGCACAATTTAACCCACATCTAGTCATCCCCCTGACAACTAGATTTAGTTTCATGGTTGTTTCCACTCATACCTCACATATATCCCCAACCAAGGACAATCTTGAGTCTCACCACTTTTTGCCTTCATCCATCTTCCTCATCAGTTCTTGATCTCATCTAGTGGATTTCATGAAGCCCTTTGCTTCTTGGTGTCGTGTCTCCCTTTCTGTCGACATCAACATAGTTTCCAAAAGGGCGACAATATCTTGACTCTCATTACCTTTATAATGAAGAGTCTTGGATGGAACAGAGAGAACCATCACTGCTCTCTGCTGTCATTGACCCCCACAACATTCGACTTCAATACTTTATCATGTGGCAGTGGGTCTTACTTTGCGACTATTGCAGTTTTTTTTTATATATGCCGAAGACCTCTAAAATTTGATAGACTATCAATGTCTACACATTATCGACACTTCTCACAGGTGTCCTTACCTTTTTCAGAGTTTTTTCACCATTAGAATTGTCCTCTATTATTATCAAACTACCCTGGAGGGCACTACAGTGATCTACATCAACACACAAATTCAGTTACTGTCTTACACATTTTTGATTTACATAACACGAGCATGGGGCATGCCCACCTCATTTGTACACAGTTTTATTTTCACCCCTTGCGAAAGGTTTGGATATTACAGGTTCCCCTTTCCCTCCAATGGGTCGCTCTTGATACTCCCCACAACGCTCTTTCTTACAAAGGTACTCAGTAGAAGAAACATTGATTTATTTCAGCTATATGTATGCTCCTAACCTCACACATTAGGGGGCATCTGTTATCACTGGAATTTCATCCGCAAATGGTTACATGAATCCAACATCGTCAAAACACTCATTAGTTCACTCATGGACCAAAAATGCATTTCCAAAAGGTCCAAAACTATACAACAAGTTATAAAATCAGAATGCGCTAAGACTACACAAGGAGTGCGTGCACATGCACCATCCAGAAATGCAATAAAAGCGAACATTCACACGATGCATGACTGTGGACACAAAAAACCATGCACCCCTCAGAACGATGCATTTATGATATTGGTCGGCCTTCCACCCACTTTTGGTTTAGCTTCCAAGTCGATTTGACACCCAAATCTCAGCTGAATCCAACTGGGGGGCTGGTCAAAGACCTAAGGGTGCCCTAAAGGGCCCCTTGTTCACACTAAGAATTGGTTGCAAAATGCCTCAAATCTATGCTATAAAAGGAGGCCATGGGTGCACTATATTTTCAAGGAATTCATTTGTATTGTTATGCTGTTGACATTCTCTTGGAGGATCCTCTTTCCTCATCAAGAGCATGCAAGCACCATTTCATTTAGCCATTCATATCACCTCTTGAGTGAATGTGCCTTGGATTCTCTTCACCATTTCATTCTAGTTTGTTACTTGTAAGAAGAGATCAATATTTTGGGGTCCAAGAGCCCTCCCTTGGAGGAAGAGGGGACCCATACATCTCCCTTTATCTTTGGTGTTTTCTTTCCACTAATACAATCCTTTCCATTGGTGGCATGAATGTTGTTTATTTCTTGTTCTAATTTCCTTATGCACTCTAATTTAGTTTTTTTTTATTGTTCTTAGTTTAGTCTTTTGTTTATATCATATGCTCGGTGTTTCTAACTCTTGCATTCACTGCTGTCTTTCCTAGCTATCCCAACTGGGCTTGTAAGCATCTCTATTTTTCTCATTTAGGTGACAAAATAGGTGCAACAACAGGTTGAGGTACAGGTTGATTCATGGTTGATGCATGGTTCAGGTTTACAGTGGTATATCTCACAGTGATAGTGTGATAATGTTTCCATCATTCTACTTCTACTTCAGGGCAGTTGGATGGGGCAAGGACAGGTGCCTGTATCCACCTTTCAGTTGTAGTCAAAGATCATAGGGAGTTGTAGCCTCCTTCTGGTTGTAGCTATAGAATTGGGGAGTTGGAGCTTCCCTCAGGTTGTAGCATAAGAAACTAGAGGGTTGGATCCTTCTTCCAATTGCAGCTGGAAAACAAAGGAAGTTGGTGCTTCCGATGGGTGTAATTCTTCAAGACATATAAGAAAAAGCATTCCGTGGTTTTCTCCCGCTTTGGGTTTCCACATAAAAACACTGGTGTACTGTGTATGTGTATGATTGCTCATTTGTTCATTGCTTATTTACTCTGCAGTTATTGGATGATAATTCTACATTGATATAACACTTGGATTATATGGTTAAAAGGGATTAAATTTCTCTATTACTGATTCACCCCACCTCTCAGTAATCCAACAACATTACCTTCTATAACAAAATGTTCATCAATTCCAACATCCAGACATAATCAATCTTCCCATAGTCTTTTAGTAGGCTATTGTTATATTTACAAGCTCGGGGAAACATGGTTATTTTAATATATCTATATCTATATCTATCTCTCTCTCTCTCTCTCTCTCTCTCTATATATATATATATATATATATATATATAGATATATATATATGGATTACTGAGAGGGGGGGTGAATCAGTAATAGAGAAATTTAAACCTTTTTCAACCATATAATGAAAGTGTTATATCAATGTATCATTATCATGCAATAATAGTAGAGTAAATAAACAATGAACAAATGAGAAATCATACACATACATAGTACACCAGTGTTATGACGTGGAAAACCAAAGCGAGAGAAAACCACATGATTTTTTTTCTTATATGTCTTGAAGAATTACATTCATTGGAAGCACCAACTTCCTTTGTTTTCCAACTACAACTGGAAGGAGTCTCCAACCCCCTAGTTTCGCAGGGTACAACCTGAGGGAAGATCCAACTCCCCAATTCTATGGCGACAACTAGAAGGAGGCTACAACCCCCTATGTTATCCAACTACAACTAGAAGGTGGCTACAACCACCTATACTTTCCCCATCCAACCACCCTGACGTATAAGTAGAATGATGGAACCACTGTCACACTATCAATGTGAGATATACTGCCGTAAACCTGTACCAATCAACCTATAATCAACATGCAACAAGCTGTACCAATAACCTGTGCCAACATGTACCATACATCAACCTATACCTCAAATTGTACCATAAACAAATGCATCAACCATGCACCAAACCTGTACAAATATCCTATCACAATAATCTGTCCAAACAATCTGTACCATAAACAAGTGCATCAACCATGCACCAACTTGTACCTCAACCTGTACCATCAACGAGTGCATCAACCATGCACCAAATATGTACAAATCATGCATCAAATACAGATAACCTATGACTCATCAAGATGCACCAACATCATCAAGTATACACCTCATGTATGTGCCAACTCATCAACTGCTTGTCTCAACCATGTACCTCAACCATACATCAAGTACATATACCAATATAACCATCAAAATTTATCTAGCAATACATCACACTATCCATAACCAAATACCATAAACCCTTACATCAAACCATGTGCCACAACCTCACTGTTATGTAGCCTCAAGCTAAACCAACAACTTCAGAAACACATCACAACCAAAAGACCAATACCAATATGCTAAATACCATCAACAAAATACCAATTGTATCCCTCAACAAATATGATATATGCAACAATACTGAACATCCAATACCATATCAAGAGCTAAACCCTAGCTCACAAAACATACCTCAAATAATATGTGCCATATCTCTCATAAATAGATCCCAACCATGTTGCTGCCATGAATTTCCTGCCACACTTTTTTTGCCTCGAATTTTCTGCCGTGGTTTTTTTATCGCACTTTTTCTGCTGCAATTTTTCTCTTTCAATAATACCTTCCCAAATAACCTTTCACAAAAATAGATATTTAATGATATTCAAGTGTGATTAAATGAGATATCCTTGCCTCTTATTTATACTTTCATGTAACATCCCACTTTCCTTATTTTAGGGAGTTCTCCATTAACTTTATTATTTAAATAATTTCTTTTGCAAACACTATGACTTTTTGGGGCTTTTAGATGACTTGTGAGGGTTCTCCAACTTCACATGGCCATAACTCTCTAACCGTGAGGAGGTATGTGACGTTCCACATACCACCGGAAATGGCATAACATGTAATATCCATATAGAATAGTATTACCTTCAAATATATCAAAACACATACTATTATCCATCAAACAAACTTCGGTCCATTACCCAAACCTTTTTGCTACTGGAATTCGCTACCAAACTTTCTTCAAGGGTTGACATCAATGATAACTAACCCAATTAATCAACAATCTCCCCCTTTGGCATTAATGGAAACACTATGATGCAATACTGAAGTCATATCACTGATGCTCCCCCTGTTACCATCGCTCCCCCTAGAACCATGCATCTGTGCTCTTTCTCCAAGCAATTCTATCTTTGCATCTGATAAATCTCTCCCCCTTTGTCATCAATGAAAATGTATCTTTCCATGCAGGGCTGCTCCCCCTGAATGAAATCTTCTTGAAACTGATCTCCCAACCTGAACTGTCCTCTTTATGGTGCTGCCTCATGTAAATCTAAGATATATAAGATAAACATTCAAAATAATTCATTTTGGAGTATAAATTACTTCGAGTCTCTGGCGAAGATACTGAAAGGATTCTCTTGGAAGTGGTTTTGTAAAGATATATTCCACTTTTTATTTTGTGCCTACATATTCAACTTCGATGTTCTTCTCTGCAACCTGTTCCCGTAGAAAGTGATACTTGATTGGAATGTGATTCGTGTTGGAGTGCATCACCAGGTTCTTTGAGATAATGATGGTGCTTGTATTATCACAATAGATTGGAATGGGCTCATCATACTTAACCTGTATATCTGTCAAAGTTTGTTTCATCCATAGAACCTGTGTACAACACAATGCTGCTGCAATATACTCTGCCTCATATGTAGATAAGGATATTGATGATTGTTTCTTTCTTAACCATGATACTAAACACTCACCCAAATAGAATGTTTCTCTATTGGTGCTTCGTCGATTATCATTGAAACCTACCTAATCTACATGTATGTAGGAAATAAGTGATAGATTCTTTCCTTTTGGATACCATAATCCAAACTCTTCTATTCCTTTGAGATATCTGAAAATCCTCTTCACTGCTAATACATGTGATTCCTTTGGTGCTGCTTGAAATCATGCCACCCGCCCAACTGTCTGCATTACATCTGGTATGGATGATGTTACATACAGTAAGCTACCAATCATTGACAAGTATTGCCTCTGGTATGTAGACTTTGAATAATCATGTTTTCTCAACTTGCAACTGGTTTGAATAGGAGTGGTAACTGGTTTGCAATCTTCCATTCCGAACCTCTTTAGCATTTCTCTGATATACTTGGTTTGAGAAATAAAAATTCCTTGGTTGCTTTGACATATTTGGAGACCCAGAAATAAGGATAGCTCTCCAAGTAATGACATTTCAAATTCATTCTACACATCCTTTGCAAATTTCTGGCTTAACTTGTCATCAGTACTTCCAAAAATAATATCATCAACATAAACTTCAATTAATAAAATACTATCTCGAGTTACCTTGATGTAGAGGTTGCTATCTGCACTTCCTTTTTTGAACCTTGCCTGCTGTAGATATTTATCCAGTCTAGAGTACCATTCTCTAGGAGCCCGTTTTAGACCATACAAGGCCTTCTTCAATTTACACACATAATATACGTTCTCTGACAAATGAAATCCTTCTGGTTGTGCAATGTAGACTTCTTCTTCAAGTTCCCCGTTCAAAAAAGCTGATTTCACGTCCATCTAATACACTTTAATATTCTTGGAGCATGCATAAGATATGAGCAATTAGATTTCTTCCATTCTGACAACTGGAGCAAATGTCTCTTCAGTCGATTCCTTCAACCTGTGCATATCCTTTACATACCAATATAGATTTGTTCCTTGTAACCTGTTGATATTCATTTAATTTATTTCTGAATACCCACTTTGTGCCAATCCCATTCTTATTATTTGGTCTTGGAACCAATTCCCAAGTTCCATTCTTCTCTATTTGATCCAATTCTTCATCCATGGACTTATTCCAAAATTCGTCCTTGTTGGCCTCTTCAAAACTGTTTGGTTCAATCGTAGATGAGAGTGCTAGGTGCGTTTGTTCTGGTGAACAAATTCTTCTTCTAGTCTCGAATCTTGCATCTTTGTTTCCAATAATCTGATCTGAAGGATGATTTTTCTGTACTCATTTGCTAGGTGTCTTTGGAGGCACTTGCTGAACTTTCTCTTCTACTTCTTTCTGATCCTCTTCATCTCCCCCTTCTACTTCTTCTTCATCTTCTGCTTCTTCTTTGTAAAGCTATTCCATTGATTCATTTTATTCTTCCTTTAATTCTCGGCTACATGTTTCATCAATTTTTACATTGATGCTTTCCACAACTTTGTTCAATCTCAGATTGTAACACTTGTATGCTTTCCTTGTACTTGAGTAACCATCAAGTACTCCTTTGTCCACACGAGAGTCAAAATTTCCCATTTTTCCATCTTATATTTTTATGTAGCATTTGCTTCCAAATACTCAGAAGTGCTGCACATTTGCTGGTCTTCCTTTCCATAGCTCGTAGGGATTTTTGTCATTTTTGTTTCTAAGCATTAATAGTTTTTGAATGTGAACCGCTATATGCACTGCATGTGTCCAAAATATATCTATCAATTTGGAATCCATTAACATTGTTCGAGCCATTTCTTGTACTGTCCTGTTCTTTCTTTCAACAACTCCATTTTGTTGAGGTGTCCTAGAAATAGAGAATTGCCTTTTTATTCCATGCCTGCTGCAGTAGTCCATAAATTCCTTTGAAGTGAACTCTCCTCCATTATCAGATCTCAAACATTTGATTTTTGAATCCATTTCATTTTCGACCATTTCCTTGTAGACCTTGAATTTTTCAAAATCTTCTGACTTATTCATAAGAAAGTAAACTACAGTCATTCTTGTATAATCATCAACTAATAACATACATTATTTCTCATCTTTTAAACCCTTTGTTGTAGTTGGTCAAACTATATCAGTATGCACAATTTCCAGTGGTCTTGTCGTTGAATATTCTTTTGATTTAAACCTGGTCTTTGTTTGCTTTCCTTATTGACAATGCTTGCACAAAGTGTTGGTTGGTTTCGTAATCTGGGGAATTTCTTAACTGCTTCCTTTTTGCCGACTTTGACAATATTATCAAAGTGTATGTGACCCATTCTTCTGTGCCATAGACAACTTTAATCTTCTTTTCCTAGACAACACTTTTCATGTCCAATTTCACTTAGTACATATATGTTTCTTGAAGTTCTTGCAACTGTTGCAATCAATTTTAATGAACCTTCTTTTTTGATCTCTCACTTTTGTGAATCAAAAGTAACTTTATGACCTTGGTCACACATTTGACTCACACTTAGAATATTATGTTTCACATCTTCTACTAGTAGAACATTTTCTGCCTTGGTATTCTTGTTGTTGGATTACTGAGAGGGGGGGGTGAATCAGTAATAGAGCAATTTAATCCTTTTTAACCATATAATACAAGTGTTATATCAATGTAGCATTATCATCCAATAACTGTAGAGTAAAATAAGAAATGAACAAATGAACAATCATACACATACACAGTACACCAGTGTTTTACATGGAAACCCAAAGCGGGAGAAAACCACATAATACTTTTTCTTGTATGTCTTGAAGAATTACATTCATTGGAAGCACCAAATTCCTTTGTTTTCCATCTGCAACTAGAAGGAGGCTCCAACCCCCTTGTTTCTCAGGCTACAACCCAAGGGAAGCTCCAAATCCCCTATTCTCTGTCTACAACCAGAAGGAGGCTACAACCCTTTATGTTCTCTGGATACAACTAGAAGGTGGCTACAACCACCTGTCCTTGGCCCATCTAACTGACATGAAGTAGAAGTATAATGATGGAACCACTATCACACTATCATTGTGAGATATACCACTATAAACCTGAACCATGCATCAACCATGCATCAACCTGTACCTCAACCTGTAATCAACTTGTACCATAAACAAGTGCATCAACCATGCACCAACCTGTACCAAAACAACCTATAATCAACTTGTACCATAAACAAGTGCATCCAGCCATGTACCAAGTATGTACCAATCATGTGTCAACTACTCATCAACTATGACTCATTAAAATGTGCCAAAATCATCAACTATATGTTAGGGACCTAAACTCTTACGTAGGTAGAACAATGTATCCCGATGTAATAAAGGTCAATATTAATAAGGCCTTGCAATAAGGTAGAATAAATCAAATGTAAGAAGACCTAATAGAAGCTTCCACTTCTAGAAGGATCTTCCTCTAGATGGTTCTCTTGATAGACATATTTAGTATAAATAGGAGTCGAGGGTATGTGAACCCTAGCTTGGATATTATTGTAATAGAGCTCTGCTCGACTGGAGGTTGCCCCCTCGAAGAGGCCCGCGAAAATTTCTATCAGTAATCAAAGTGCTCTTTCTGGTGTTATTCTGTTATCATTTCAATATTATTGTGGGGTTATTCTGGTTATATTGTTGTTCATCTTCCATTTCTAGCATTTTATTTTTGTTCTGCATACTTTTTACATCTGGAATATTACAAGTGGTATCAGAGCACTTTCCTTGGCATAAAATTGTGGGTTATTTTTTTTCTAGGGTAGAGACGTATTTCGACGTCTTTAAGCCACAAAGATCTGTCATTACACACATAAACCCATGGTTGAGGGATTCATACATGCAGGAAATACACCTGGTTCTTAAGCGCACATCTGTTGGCCACCCTTGTAATCCCTGTTGGTACCCCTTCGAGTGGTAGTGCATCAGACAACACCTGTGTATAGATCAACCTAGATTTCCTGAAGCCCTCTGTAGATAAACCAATCGATCGCCTGAATGCTATACTGCCACCGAGAACAACACTTGATAATATACTCTCTAGTACCTGGGTAGTCAGGTAGTATGACTAAGGGAACGGTCTATCCTCCTTAGTTAGTGCCCTGAGATATTGGGCCGAGTACTACTGTTGGACCTTGCACGTATATCAAATAGCTATAGCACAGGGAAAACCCTTGTCTATAGAACCCTTGAATACCTAACCTTTGGGGACAAAAACAAAAAAATTAAAACATACAAGATCTATTGCTTCACAACTGTGTTTGGGTTGCCAAATCACTACACATTTCTTCTTGGTTAAGCATTTGGGAATTTCATCACTGTAGTATTCTTTAGACCAGAGTATAACTCCGCAGGTGTTAAAAAAAGAAAAATATGGAAATTTTTGTACCATTATTTGAGACCTATTCCATTGGATTTATCTCTTCGCCCTTATCACATTCATACATATCATTTTTCAGAAATTTTTTTGACCCCATCGGCCCCGTTTCGATTCCCTCATCATTATGGCCCATACCTGTAGCCAAGACTTGGAAGCTCGCTTCAATACCTTGCAATCTAATTTCATAGAGACCCAACAAGAAGTGAAACAACTCAGTGCCAATGTTTCCGCCATCAATACAACCATGCAGTCCTCCATCGCCACCTCAATCAAGGAACTCAAACAAGACATGACTACTTAACTTGAATCTGTCGTTTTGATGATTTGCACCAAGCTTCATATCCCTATAGATAACCCTTTATCTGACCCACCCCCATATACCAAAGCTAAAACTTCCTCTCATTCCCATAATTTTCAGCACCATCACTTTCAACGTGACCTACGCCTTCCACAGGTGGATGTGACCAAATTTGATGGCTTGGATCCCATTGGTTGGGTAACCCAAATGGAACATTATTTCTCTTTATACGACATTACAAATGACTTGGCAAAAAATTGGTATGGTGTTATCCATCTATATCAAGAACGTTGGCAATGGTTGCAATGGAGAAAAACTTCCCGTCAAGGGTATATTGCTTGTACACACTTTGTGGAATAGATTTATGAACACTTTGACACTGACACCAACCATTTAGGACGTTTGACAAAGTTGAAACAATCAGGAACAATAGAAGACTTTATAGATGATTTTGAGCACCTGAATTTTCAGACAGAGGACATGTCTGATACCTTTTTTCGAGAATGTCTTATCAGAGGCCTCAAGGATGATATTTGTGCCCAATGATGTCCTCAGGGCTCAGCCTCAAAGTTGGGTGGAGGCTACTAAAAGAGATAAATAATCCCAACAGGTTGTATCTTCTCAAAACCAGAAACCCCCCTTTATTCCCCGCACTAAACCAATAAATCCCACAACTCCCTTTGCTCCACTAAAGATCCAAAAATTGACCAGAGCTAAAATGGTTGAACACCAACTCAAAGGCCTTTGTTATAATTGTGATGAAAATATTTTCCGGGCCACAAGTGTAAGGAACAAAATATTTTTATGTCCATCTTGGAGGATGTTTTAGAAGAGGATGTTGAAACTCCCCTTATGTCTGAGTCACTTGAAACCACAGACATAACCCCTCCCTCAGACCCTCTCGAAGTAGAACCGATCATTTACCTAAATTCTCTCACTAGTTTCTCTACTCCCCAAACCCTCAAGCTAATCGGTTACATCAAGCATAGGAAGGTCATCATTCTGGTTGATAGTGGCAACACCCATAATTTTATTCATCAGTGTATTGCCCAAGAAACTCATTGTTATATCCATGTAGTCAATAATTTCCAAATAATGATTGCCAATGGCAGCTCCATGAAATGTGGAGGGCGTTGTGAAAATGTGCATCTCCAAATTGGTGACTACCACCTGAAATATCATATGTTTTCTATCGACATGGGTGGTTGTGACATTGTGTTGGGTGCAGATTGGCTAAGTAATTTGGGTCCCATTCTCATGGATTTCAGGGAATTAACCATGCAATTCGACTAGGAGGGCCAAAAATATAAGTTCCAAGGCATCACTGCCGGTTCACCGGAGATCATTAGTTCCCATCTCATGGAAAAGCTGCTAAAAAAAGGTCATTCTGGCATTATTTCCCAACTCCATTACATATAGGCAACTGAGACACCCTCTGTGCCGCAAGACCTTCAATCCATCCTCTCTAAAAATCAAGTGGTATTTTACACTCCCCAAGGACTCCCGCCTTCCCATGGTGTTCATGATCATTCCATTACCCTTATACCAGGAAGCCTCCCTCTAAATATCCATCCCTATCGTCACCCCTTTTCCCCAAAAAATGAAATTGAGAAAATGGTTCAAGAACTACTCAACGCAGGCATTATCCGCCCTAGTACAAGCCCCTACTGTTATCCTGTGGTCATGGTCCTAAAGAAAGAAGGTTCTTGGTGCATGTGTCCTAACTTCTGTTCCCTCAACAAACTCACTATTAAAGACAAATTTCCCATTCCTATCATTGATGACCTCTTGGATGAATTGAGTGGTGCCCAGTTCTTTACTAAACTTGATCTTCATTCTGGCTACCACCAGATCCATATGAAAGAGGCATGCATTCCTAAGACTGCCTTTATAACTCATGAGGACCACTACAAGTTTTTGTTCATGCCCTTTGGCTTGTGTAATTCCCCCTCCACCTTCCAAAGCCTCATGAATCATGTCTTTCGCCCCTTTCTCCATCATTTTGTCTTAGTTTTCTTTGATGATATCCTCATCTATAGAAAAACCTGGACAAACCACCTTGATCATGTGGACCGAGTTCTCCATATACTCTCTCAGCACCAACTTTTCTTGAAACAATCTAAATGTGCTTTTGGCGCCTCAGAAGTCGAGTACTTGGGCCATATTTTTGGCACAAGTGATGTCAGGGTGGATCCTAAAAAGATTGAATTTATGGAAGATTGGCCTCACCCAAAGACTCTCAAAATCTTGTGAGAATTTTTGGGCCTAATAGGTTATTATCGCAATTTTGTTAAGAATTATGGAAAGATTGCGGCACCTCTCACGACATTCCTTAAAAATAATTCTTTCACTTGGACCCCAACAGTTGCTCAGGATTTTTAAACCTTGAATATGGCCATGCGCACCACTCCAGTCCTGGACCTTCTTGATTTCACAAAGACCTTTGTCCTGGAATGTGATGCTTCAGGGAAAGGTATTGGCGCTGTCCTTATGCAAGAGGGTAGGCCTTTGGCCTTTACCAACAAACGATTGTCTGAACAAAATTTGGGCAAATAAATCTATGAAAAGGAAAGGTTGGCTATTCGACATGATGTTGATTTGTGGCACCCTTATCTATTGTGGCAATGCTTCCAAATTAAGACAGACCATCAAAGCCTCAAGTATTTTCTAGAACAACGCATTTCCTCCCCAGAGCAACAAAAATTGGTGACTAAGCTATTTGGATATGATTACGAGATCATTTACAAGAAATGAAAAGACAATGTGGTGGCCGATGCACTTTCCCAAAAATATGAAGATGAAGGCTCCCTTTTTTCTCTCTCCTTCATTGTACCAGATTGGCTCCAAGTCGTTCGCCAGGAATGGGTACCTGATCCCAAAATTTTGCATCTTATACAACAATTGAAGTCCAATTCTCCAGTTTTCCCAGGGTACTCATGGCTCCATGATGACCTTCGATACAAAGGCCGTTGTATTTAAGTAAACAGTCAAAAATTAAATCCATGGTGCTTTCTGAGCTTCATGCTACACCCACAACTGGGCACTCCGGGTTTACCAAAACCTATGAGAGGGTCAAAAATTCCTTTTTCTGGGATGGTATGGAACAAGACATTCGTAATTTTGTGGCTGAATGTGATGTGTGTCAATGCAACAAGGGAGAAACAATCAAATCTCCGGGCACACTGCAACTGCTTCCAATTCCACCTGTTATTTGGAGGGATATCTCTATGGATTTTATTACAAGCTTACCTAAATCAGGTAATAAATCAATCATCATGGTGGTAGTTGATCACCTTTCCAAGTATGCTCATTTCTGTGCTCTTCAACACCCATTTACAACATCCATATTGACTAAACTTTTCATGGATCAGGTCTTCAAGCTTCATGGCATGCTGCATTCTATTGTTTCTGATCGTGACCCAATTTTCACTAGCAATTTTTGGCAAGAACTATTCAAGATACAAGGCACCCAATTTCATCTCATCACAACTTATCATCCCCAGACAGATGGTAAAACTGAAGTTTTCAACAAGTGTTTGGAAACATATTTGAGGTGTTTTGCATCGGAAAAGAAAAATCATTGGGCTCAATGGTTACCCCTAGCTGAATGGTGGTACAACACTTCATACCATACAACTACACACATGACTCCTTTTGAAGTAGTCTATAGAAAAAATCCACCTTCAGTCCTCTCATATTTACTAGGTGTCTCGAAGGTCCAGGTGGTTGACCAAACACTTACAATTCGAGAGGCTATTCTCCATACCCTCAAAGAGAATTTGGTCATGGCTTAGAATCGCATGAAGCAACAAGAAAATCAAGGTTGCTTTGAACGTCAATTTGCAGAATGGGATCAGGTTTTTCTTTGACTGCAACCTTACAATCAAAATTCCCTCAAGGTCGACCATTGTCAGAAGCTGGTGCCCAATTTTTATGGTCCTTATATAGTTCTCAAGTGTGTGGGGCAGGTGGCCTATCAGTTAGCTTTGCCCAGTCATTCTAAGCTACATCCTATTTTTCATGTTTGATGCTTGAAGAAGGTGATTGGAACTAAGTGCCAAACTCAAACCAACCTTCTCGAGTTGGATGAAGAAGGATCCATTTGGCTACAACCGCAAGCATTTTTGGACCAGCGTGAGCATCACCTGCATCAGTGAACCATCAAGAAAGTGTTAGTCCAGTGGAAATATACAAATCCAACAGATGCCACTTGGGAACCAACCACCATTCTGCAACAATTTCCACATCTTAAGCCTTGAGGCCAAGGCTGTTCTTAAGGGGGTGGACATGTTAGGGACCTAACCCCTTACATAGGTAGAACAATGTATCTTGATTTAATATGGGTCAATATTAATAAGCCCTTGCAATAAGGTAGAATAAATCGAATGTAAGAAGACCTAATAGAAGCTTCTTCTTCTAGAAGGATCTTCCTCTAGATGGTTCTCTTGATAGACATATTTAGTATAAATAGGAGTCGAGGGTATGTGAACCCTATCTTGGATATTATTGTAATAGAGCTCTGCTCGACTGGAGGTTTCCCCCTCGAAGAGGCCCGTGAACATTGCTCTTAGTAATCAAAGTGCTCTTTCTGGTGTTATTATGTTATCATTTCAGTATTATTGTGGTTTTATTCTGGTTATATTGTTGTTCATCTACCATTTCTAGCATTTTATTTCTGTTCTACATACTTTTATATCTAGAATATTACACTATACACCTCATGTATGTGCCAACTCATCAACTACTTGTCTCAACCATGTACCCAACATGTACCTTAACCAAAATCCCCCATCAATTTCATCATCAAAAAATGATTTGTAACTCTGTAATAGAACTGGTGTATAGGATCACATACCTATAAATCTTCCTTAACTTTCACAACAAGAGACTAGCATTTTCATCAACCTTTTCTTTAGTCTCACATGACTAGTTTGGGATTAGTCAACAACCCTAACTTGAAATAATAATAACTATGTACCTTTAATGATTAAAGATCTAAAAATAGTGCACAATTTTCTTCAGTTTGTTTTATGCAATTCCTCCAGGTGGCACTACTTGTAACCACTCAGAAAAGGAGTTATAGCAAAAATGACATACCTTGTTGAATTCTAGCTTATTCTAGAGAGTGACCTTGTAGAGCGTTCCTCATACGGAATATTTGTTGAATGAATCTGAAAATGTTACAAAGAATACTACAAACTATACTCTAACCAACACATTTGGTATTATGGAATTTGGATCTGTTATGAAGAAGTTATGACGTTTTTACCCGAAACCCCTGTTTTAGACTAGTTTCAGGACTAGCCACAAACCCTATTGTCCATGGAGTGTAACTCCAAAAATACAATGACCCACAAGATGAATATTTTACCATAGATACTTGGATATGTTTCCTCAATGGCCTATCAATTTCACGGTCTAAATCATTCTAGAAAAAAAGTCAATGTGAAAATGATGAGATGAGCTGTAAATAACATACCTTAGAAAACATCATCAAAATAATTTATCCTCCATTGAATTTCTGCCTTCTTTTCTTCACCTTCCCTCTGAAATTCGACTTAGATATCCTTTGGTTACCTTAGCCACCTATAGATATTCAATATGTTCAAGTGTGATGTAAGATGAGAGATCCTTGCCTCTTATTTATACTCTCCAAGTAGCTTCCTTAAAAGCATCTTCTAGGTCACTTAAATCACTTCTAGGTCACTTAACCTATTTCTAGGTCACTTAACCCATTTCTAGGTCACTCAACTTATTTCTAGGTCAAGTAACCTATTTATAGGTCACTTAACCTATTTCTAGGTCACTTAACCTATTTTCCTCAATTTTAGAGTTAACCACTTTCCATAATTAGAAAGTTCTCCATTTCTTTATCATTTAAATATTCCTCCTTGACTTTGTCACCTCACTTTATAATCTTCTTTGATTTTTTCACTTCACTTTATTATTTAAATAATCCTCCTTGACTTTGTCACTTTTCTTTACCATTTAAATAATAATTTCTTCTTTGCAAGCTCTTTGACTTCTTTGACCTTTTGGGGCTTCAAGCCTACATATGAGGGTCCTCCAACTTCATAAGGCCAGAACTCTCAAACTGTGAGGAGTTTTGTGACGTTCCACATACCACCAGAAATTACATGAAATGTACTATCCATATAGAATAGTATTACCTGAAAATATATCAAAACTCATACCATTATACATGAAACAACCTTGGGTGCATTACCCAAACCTTTGTGCTACTGAAATTTGCTACCATACTTTCTTCAAGGGTTGACATCAATGAAAACCAACCTTAATCAACAATCTCCCCCTTTGGAATTTATGGAAACACTCTGATGCAATACTGAAATCATTTCATGCAATACTGAAGTTATATCACTCATGCTCCCCCTAGAACCATGGCTCTATCCTTTGCATCTCTGTGACCATTTATCCCCTTGGAATCATGCCTCTGTCCTCTACATCTGATAAATATCTCCCCCTTTGTCATCAATGGAAAAGGTATCTTTCCATCCAGGTTTGCTCCCCCTAACTAAATTGTCCTCTTTATGGTGATTCCTTGTGTACATATAAGATAAGCATTCATTTTGGAGTAGAAATAACTCCGAGTCTCTGGCGAAGATACTCAAAGGCTTCCTGTGGAAGTGGTTTTGTAAAGATGTCTGCCACTTGTTCGTTTGTGCCCACATACTCAACTCTGATATTCTTTTCCGCAACCTGTTCCCCTAGAAAGTGATACTTGATTGGAATGTGATTCGTCTTGGAGTGCATCACCGGGTTCTTTGAGATACTGATGGTGCTTGTATTATCACAATATATTGGAATGGGCTCATCATACTCAACCTGTATATCTGTCAAAGTTTGTCTCATCCAAAGAACCTGTGTACAACATGTTGCTGCTGCAATATACTCTTCCTTGTCTGTAGATAGAGATACTGATGATTGTTTATTTCTTATCCATGATACTAAACACTCACCCAAGTAGAACGCTGCTCCAATGGTGCTTCGTCAGTCATCAATACAACTTGCCCAATCTGCATCTGTGTATGCAATAAGAGATAGATCCTTTCCTTTTGGATACCATAATCCAAACTCTTATGTTCCTTTGAGATATCTGAAAATCCTCTTCACTGCTAACACATGTGATTCCTTTGGTGCGGCTTGAAATCATGCCACCTGTCCAACTGCCTGCATTACATCTAGTTTGGATGCTGTCACATATAGTGGGCTTTCAATCATTGACCTGTACTGCCTATGATTTGTAGACTTTGAATCATCATCTTTTCTTAACTTGCAACTAGTTTTCATGGGAGTGATAACTGGTTTGCAATCTTCCATTCCAAGCCTCTTTAGAATTTCTCTGATATACTTGGTTTGAGAAATAAAAATTCCTTGGTTTCTTTGACGTATCTGAAGTCCCAGAGAGAAGGATAGTTCTCCAATTAATGACATTTCAAATTCATTCTACATATTCTTTGAAAATTTCTGGCTTAACTTGTCATCATCACTACCAAAAATAATATCATCAACATAAAATTCAATTAATTAAATACTATCTTGACTTACCTTGATGTAGAGGGTGTTGTCTGCACTTCCTTTTCTGAACACTGTATGATGTAGATATTTATGTTGGACAACTTAGAGGGGGGGTGAATCAATTGTTACCGTGCTTAAACAATTATGCTTCTTTTTAAATCTTTACAAGGCACTCAATGATAATCACAATAATGCAGAGAATTTAAACAGGGGCACATTCAACATCAGTCACATATATGAGAAAGATAGAGACAGATAATTCCCGAGGAAACCCATACAGGGCAAAAACCTCTTTTTCTTTATATGATAAGTATTATCTATATTCTTTACATTATCATACATATGATCACCAACTCATTGTGAGGCTACAACCTCTATTTTTGCAAGCTGCAACTTGCTGAGAGCACCGACTCTCTGTTTTCTCTAGCACCCACTAGAAGGAAGCACCAACTCCCTGGTTTCTCTAGCACCAACTAGAAGGAAGCACCAAATCCCTAGTTTCTCTAGCACCCACTAGAAGGAAGCACCAACTCCCTGTGTTCAAGCACCCACTTGAACCTTATTACAGTGATATTAAATTATTCAATGGCTTACCAGACCTGTTGTTGTTCTGTTACGCTGCTCTGCCCTGTCTTCATCAATGTCCTCTACACGCCACTTGCACTTTATGTTCTTCTGCCTTTTATACTCTCTGCACCATATTCCTTTGATGCAACCTTCCTCTACCCTGCATCTCTCCTCCTGCACTCTGCCTCCTTGCTCACACTTGAATCCTCCACCACAACAACCCCATCTCTTCTTCGTTCATCATTCTTATAGTACCTGTGCTCCTTGTGCATGCAATATTCGCAATGCCTCTGCATGCACACTCCGCGCCAAGTTCCTTCGCGACTTGAATGCTCTGTCTGATCATCATCATGACTCTTCAACTTCTATGGTTGTTTTCACCATGTGTCCAACATCACTGGGTGTTCTGTTGAGATTTCTCAACCTCTCTGGCAGTTGAGACTCCTCGTCTTCTTTGGCATAGCCGAGCTTATGCCTTCTTTTTCAGTTACAGACTTCAATGCTCATCCATCTGTCAATCCCTTTAAGAATCATCTTTCTTCACTGGGTGAAGCTTAGAGACTCTTCATCTCCTCTGGTGATCACACTGAAGTGTCTTTGAGTTCTCTGGCTGACCCCATCAATGGTTTCTGGCAGTTTCACTATGTCGTGCATCAGTAGCCCTCCGATCTCCTTTAGGTTTATCTGCACCGTTGGATGAACTTTATTAGATCGCGCATTCATTTCGGCATTTCTGTGGCCAAGCTTAACACCTCTAGCTTCTACCTCCATCTTCCATCGATGTGCCAAATAGCTATGACCACGCACTTATGCCTTCCTAAGTTTGGGGCGCAAATGCACCTTTTGGATATGCAGCAAGCAGATTTGGATGACCAGAATCTGTGATCCCAGATCTACTTGGAAATAATGGAGAAAGCGCTAGTTGTAAGCACCAGTAATAAGCGCGGGATGTAAGCGCCAGTAATAAGAGTCAGTTCTTAGTTAAGAGTCAGTTGTCTAGTTGTCTTTTGGTTTGCATGTAGCCGACTCAGGAGAGTCTTTTCCTATATAAAGATGTAACCCGTCTTCATTGAATACTAAGAAGTGAGTGTAGCCTCACCGTGGTGTTTTGCTCATATATATTTTATCTTGGTATCAGAGCCACAGGAGTATTGATCCGGGCAGGATCTTTTCAATGATTATGGTTGAGTTTTAACTTGCATGAATCTTTTAACCATTTGAGAATTTAACGAAAGAATGAGGAAAGAAGAGGATTATGACATTCAAAACACATATGCAGATCTGAAAAGAATAATGAACAGCAAACCATAAGAACGCAGGTTGATAACGGAGTTCGGCACAATGTTTGCTTACGTCTCCGGGCCTTTTTCCTTGTGGGGGAGGCTTCTTTATTTCTGCTCAAGTGCTCAAAATTAAATCTCAGCAATGCCCAAAGGCTACAAGACTGATCTGGTCTTGTTGTCCCAGATCTCAAGAACCCTGCAAAAGAAACGGCACGCCAAACTGATGCTCCAAGCTCCCAGAAACGATCCGACAGCGTTTCCACCTCAAAGGCTTCC
>ML786712.1:290085-320905 GCA_009831015.1 Picea engelmannii | reverse complement strand
TACCTGCACCTCCGCAGGATCATGAACCCACCATTTCATCCACCATCAGTTTGCCCATCTGCGAACCTATCTTCATTTCACCTACCTCATACAGAAACTCGCCAATGGGGCCCCTACCCTTCATCAGTTTCTCATGACAATTCCGCCCTACCTGGGGCACGCATTTCACACTGGGGCACCCGTTTCTGTATTTGTACATTTCTCCCCAAAATTATTTATTATTTATTATTTATTGTACAAACACCTCTATTTCTAGTCATTACATTCTTTGTCGTCACCATTGGAGACCTGCTCTCTTTTTTCCACACGCAACCCATGTCACCCTTGGTTGGAGAACTACTTCTCATTTACCCTTGCCGACATCGTCCATATCTTCAGAGTACCCCACAGGTAAGTTACCTCTACCCTCTGAATTTGTTCACCTTGTCCCGCCTCTGGCACAACTTAGCACCAGTCTTGTCGTCCCCCTGACACTCGACCTTGTTACACGGTTGTGGCCACTATTCCTCATACATCCTCCAACCAAGGGAAGTCTTGAGTCATCCCACTTCTCGACTTCGTCCATGTACCTCTGCCACCTCATCACTTCAGTAGATTCCACGGAGCACCTTTTTGCTTCTGGGAGTCGCATCCCCCTCCTGTCGACACCAACACACTTTTCCAGAAGGGCGACAGTATCTTGATCCTCATTCTCTATTTGCAATGAGAGATCTCGGACGACATAGGGGGAAACACCATTGCTCCCTGCTGTCGTTGGCCCCCATAACATTCAACGCCAACACTTTCTCATGTTATGGTGGGTCTTACTTTGCGACTATTGTAGTCATTTTGGTCCTTTGCCGAAGACCTCTGAACGTGGTAGGGCTATCAATGCCCACATCATCATTGCTGCTTATTACAACGATCATTGCCTATTATTCAGAGTATGTTCCTTCGCAGAATTGTCTTCTGCCTTTATCATTACCGCCCCTGAGGGTGCTGTAGATGTCTACACCAACACTTCCGTCATCTTTTTTCAGAGTTACATCACACGAGTATGGGGCATGCCCACCTCGTTTGTACACAATTGTATATTTTTTTTCTCCGCACGTCTCTCAGAAGATTGAGATACCGATTCCTTTTTCCTCCAATGGATCGCTCCGAAAGGTCCCACTCTTGCTTTCCCTTACAACAACATTCTCAGTAGAAGAAACATTGATGGATTTTAGCTATATGTATGCTCCTAACCTCATCCATCAGGGGGCATCTGTTATCACTGAAATTTCGTCTGCACATGGCGACAAGAACTCCACATCATCAAAACAGCAATGAAGTCACTCATGGCACTGAATTAATTCCACAACACTCCAGAAGGGCAAAAAACTATACAAAGTAACCAAAAATTGAAGGGCTCTTTACATCAGCTGGATGCGCGCGCACATGCGCGGGACAAAAACGTGTTATGCGCACATGCGCGCCCGACGCACGATTGTCCACACAAAAATCCGTGCATCTGCTAATACGACGCATTAATTGCATAGGTCGGCCTCTCGACCGCCTACGGACCGACCCCCAAGGTGATTTTACCCTCAAATCAGAGTCGGCTCTGTAAAAACGATGGATTAAATGACCTAAATGAACCCTAATGCGCCCATATTCACACCTGGAGAAGGTTACAAGACCGCCCTTGAAACTGCTATAAAAGGCTGTGAGGGCTCACTGTTTCAACGGGGAATTCGAAGCATCGTTACGCTGTCCAGATGATTCAGAGCTCAGCCTTTGACAGACAACTCATCAACAGTGTAACCCAGAGTTCTTTCATCACTCAGTTTAGTTCTATTCAGTTGTAAGGAAAGCATTGTGTTGAGGGCCCCGAAGAGCCTTCCGCTGGAGGGAGAAGGAACCCCTGGTCCCTCTCTTCTGCGTGCACTCTGGTTTCAATAAAGCACCTGCCTGAAACCTTTGATGACACTTGTGTCTGATGTTTAATGTTMTTTGTCTATTGTCGTAATGTTATTTGCTTTCAGTTCATAGTTAGATTATAGTTTGTTTCTATTTCTGTTAACTCTTTTTCTCCACAACATCCTATTCTGCCTTGCCAAGCCCAACAGGGCATGCAAGCGTTCCTCATTTGCTCACCCGGTGATCATACGAACGCGAACAACAACATGATATGTATGTACACAAAATTTATTCCCTGTAACATAATGTCTGAATTTATTGAGAGCATGGATGACTGCTAAGATTTATTTTTATTTTTATGTAATAGTGTAGTTGAGCTCTGCAACAACCAAATTTTTACTTATGAAATAGATTGCATAGGGTTTATCATCTTCATATTATCCTATGACTATTCCTACAACCTTGTCTGATGCATTAGTGTGAATGTGAAATGGAAGAGCCCAATTGGGACCTTGTGGCATAGGAGCAGTTGAGATTTTCTCTTTTATTGTCTCAAAAGCTTGTTGGAAGTTTAGGATACAACAATAATCTACAACTTTTAACAACAAGGTAAAGAGAGGAGAGGCTATATTATTGAAATCCTCGATGAACCTTCTATAGTATCTTTCATTTCCAAGGAAACTTCTAATATATTTTGGTTTCAGAGGTGTAGGAAGTAGGGGGATGATTTTTATTTTGTTTTTTTCTACTTCAATCCCTCTGGAGGAAAAATGATGTCCTAAAACAATCCCTTCATTCACCATCATATTACATTTTTCATTGCTAAGGGACATGTTCATTTCTCTACATATTTGGATAAATTTTTCTAAACTGTCTAAGGCTTCATCAAAAGACTTTCCATAAGGTGTAAAGTCTTCCATATAGTTCTCAACTTTGTCATGAATGAGTTTTGAAAAGATGTTAAGAATTTCTCTTTGGAAAGTGGTTAGGGTATTACATAGGCCAAAAGGCAAGACTCTATAATAAAATGTTCCCCAGGACAAGTGAAGGTGGTCTTGTCCCGATCTTCAGGAATGATCTAAATTTGGTTGTATCCACTAAATCCATCTAGAAATGAAAAGTATTCTTTTCCATCTAAGACATACAAAACTTGGTTAATAAAGGGTAGGGGGAAATGGTCTTTTATGGTATCCTTGCTTAACTCTTAGTAATATACGCATATCCTTCATTTCCCATTCTTATTTGGAACAATAACTAGAGGAGATACCCATTCACTGTCTGAGATTGGGTATATGAATCCAACATCTAACAACTTTTGAAATTCTTGTTTAACTATGTCTTTCATTGCAGGGTTCATTCTTCTTTGAGGTTTCCTAACAGGTTTTCAGTCCTCCTTGATGTAAATATGGTGAGTACAGATAGGAAGATGGATTCCTTTCATGTCTTTATAATCCCATGAAAAATATTTGACATTTATTTTTAGCACATCTAATAGATTTTTTTATTGATGACTAGTAATTTTATTGCTAATTTTGAGTGTTTTTGCAGAGCTGATCTCTATGGTTTTGGCAGTTGGATCTTCTATTTCAGCAGTCAACATATTGGTCCACAATTATATGTTATTTTCAGTACAAATTTCAGATATATTATCTTCATTTATCTGTTCTATTTTCACATCAGTGGATATTGATTTTGCAAACAAATTTCAAGGAAGGTGTCCTCATCAATTGTACTATCAGTCAAGGATGTGTTGATTGTATAGATGGGATATTAAGTTGTTTGTGTCAGGTCCTCTTTCTCTTCCACCCACTTTGACAGATATTTTGTTATCAAAGGTTGGGCAGGAGGATAAAGAACAATTTGCTGTTGGGAAAGGCCATCAATTATAGTGATATTTATTTCTCTACAACCAATGTATACATCTTCTGTGGCCAACCAAGGCCTTCTTAAAATTAGAGGATATCCATTGGATTGAGACTTGGGTTGAAGGACTATGAAGTCAATAGGGTACTCCCAAGAATTAGTGGAGACTGTGATATCTTCCAACATGCCTTTAGGTTTCACTATAGAGCTATCTGCAAGCTGAAGAAAAGTGGGTGTATCTCTTAAAAATATATGAAGGTTGAGTCTTAGCGTAGTATCTTTAGTCATAACATTAATAAAAACCCATAGATCAATAAGAGTATTCTTGATCAGGGTGTTGATGTGTACATTTACTAGAGGACTTCCTGAATCCAAGTATTTAAATACAATCAACTTTCCAATCATAAGGTCAACTAATTTTCCTATAACATTTATGGTAGGGTCATATTTTCTTGTCCTGGCTAGTCTTCTAATGAATTCTTCCTTGACATATTTATTGAAAATGGACACATCTTTGAGGGCTTGTAAGAGAGGTATCTTTATGCACAAATTCTTAAGTTCTCCATTTTTTTTTTCCTCAGATGTATAAGTCTTCTTTTCTTGTAATCTTTTAGGGTAAGGAGGAGTTTGTGGTTGGGGAAAGGTAATATATTCTTTCTTGGTTTTTGTTCTTTCTATGAGCTTGGGTTGTTGTTGTAAGATATTTCTTGATCTAATATTTATCTCTTGTAATTCCAAGGAATAAGTTTGATAAGTTGTATCATTGTTGTACATAGGTTGAACTTGCTTGTTATTCAGATTTGGAGTAGGTTGAGCAGGTAGCTAAGGTTGTTTAGGAGGAAAACTAGTTTGAGTAGTGTTGTTAGGTTGAGGAGGAGAAGGAAGTAATCCAGGTTGAAAATTTTGTGGCCTCCATCCTTGTGGAGTTTGACACCATTGATTTTGTGGAATTCTAGGAAAATATTGGTATGGAGGAGGGATTGGAGGTCCTTGGTACTGCCAAGGATTTGGGTTCATCCAAGGAGATGGGTTGTACCATGGTTGAGGAGACAAT
Source organism: Picea engelmannii (assembly GCA_009831015.1). Taxonomy (NCBI): domain Eukaryota; kingdom Viridiplantae; phylum Streptophyta; class Pinopsida; order Pinales; family Pinaceae; genus Picea; species Picea engelmannii. Next base: position 316,107 of record ML786712.1, on the reverse strand, counting down.
TGAGAATTATATGCACCAAAATTTTGAGCAGGATTGAAGTTCAAACATGTTTGGAATGGTCTTGGTGCTCTAGGCCTCTGATTGATGAAGTATAGTGATTCCACATTCTCCTCTTATCCTCAAAATGTAGCTTTCAATCCTGGCAAATAAGGACATTTGTTAGTTGGATGATTTTCTTCACAAATACCACAAACATATATAAGGTCTAAAGGGCACTCATTTCTAGGATGCGTTTTAGTGCATTTGGGACAATAGACAACTAATRCTTGACMWCCTTCCTCCTATTKCTTTTTAATATGAATATTATCCACTTGCATGACTAAATAGTATAAAATTTCAGTTTTCATGTCCTCTATTAACCCTCCCAATTTATTCTTTATATGATCTGTAGGGTTAGAATATTGAGATGTCAAACCTCTATTACTTCTACCTTTCTTTGTGGAGGACCTTAAGTGGTTCTTGGATATTCTTTTGATATAATCATAGTCCAAATGATATATATGTCCATTGGATAGGAGGTTCAATGTTTCCATTAGATCTTCTCTTAGTCCTCTGATTAAGAAAATCTTGAGTGAGTCTTCTTCTAGAGTGCAATTTTGAGCTCTATTGTAGCTTAGTTGAAATATCTCTTCAAATTATTCTAGAGATTCATCACGTCCTTGTGTCATTCTAAAAATCTCATCCCTTTTATATATTGCTCTACAATATTCTCTATATCTTTCACTTAAGGTATTTTTCATTTGATCCCAAGTTGTGATACTATTTCCTTCCAAGCTCATAAACCATCTTAGAGCTGAATCCTTCATGGTAGAAGGAAAAAGTTTGAGCTTTTGTTAATCAATGGTATAATCATATATCCTACATATAACTACAAAATCAAACAAGAAAGTGTCAAGATCTTCAAAACAAACCCATGCAACTGAGGTAAGGAAGAAGGATTAATGTTTTTAATCTTGGTTTCTCCATTGGATTCCCAAATAGGGAAATCAAATATTTCTACCATCTCTAATCTGGATTTATGAGAGGAACAAAATGAATAATAGATTGAATACCATAACATAGAGATATGGAGAACAAAAATAGATATCTAGTGAACAATAACTTCTATTGAATAAATAAAATAGGCTGAAATTGTAAAAATGCATAACTGAAACAACTTGCTCGAATGGTGGTAGCTATCTTTGAGAAGAGATGTGGCTTCTACGCGCATCCTTATGAGAAGAATGATTACAATGAGGCTCCAGAGGCCTTTTTAACATTACTCATGAATTCCAAAACCCTAGACATCCAAAAACCTAACCCTAGGAGATGAAACACCAAAAGTTATGTGGGCTCTGATGGGTAAGTTGGTACCTCAACTTATTGGGGTCGTAAATTTTTCATACGACTTCCATTTTAGGTGCGTGATAACCCGTTGGAAAGGTATTTTCGAGAAATACACATTATGGCATCAAAATTTGACTTCATCTACTGTTTGACTATGGTAATCCAAAAAGACTCTGTTTAGGGCCCCAAAATGGCCCCAGAAGTACATAAATATGTATTGACATTAAAAATTCCAATATAAGCTAGTCGAATTAGGTGGGTAGCCACCAATGTCCACTTGGAAGCTATGTAGGGCTTCAAACAACCCTGGAAGTGTATAACCCACAATGACAAAGAATTACAAAAGAACATGTTGAACTAAAAACTGTCAAGAGGAGTAAGTTGGAATAGGTGAGTGGCCACCAATATCCACTTGGATTAGTCCCCCCCCCTTAGGAAGCAATGGTATCCATTGCATTGAGTTCCCCCATCAGGTGAAGAAACATATGCTAAATTTAGCCCCAGGTGAGTCACTTACCTTGGTGTAGGAGTTGCCCTGCCTTAACAGCCTGATAAAGCATGATCCTCTGTTGGCAAGTGCCCTTGACCTGTGTGTCCACTATCTGATCAGGGGATGCATGTTCCATGCAGTTAGGGTTGATCTCTATTGGTGTCAATTGTTATACGATCTCCGAGGTGTCCAATAATGGTGGAAAATATGTCCAAAGGAGGTCCACATTGAACACTGGGTGCAAGCCAAGGAAGGGTGGAGTGTTGAGCTCAAAAGCATTGCTACCCACAACCTTGATGATAGTGTAAGGCCCATAGCGAAGTGGGAAGATCTTTCGATGGGGCCCTGTAAGGCGCTCTTTCTGAAAATGTAACCAAAACTTTTATCCCACCTAAAACTGGTGTGGTACTCGATGTTAATCATGGCATTGCTTGTACTTAGCATTGGCTTTATGCAAAATATCATGTACCTGTTGGTGGATGTGCTGAATTCGATCAATGAATCTAGTAGATTTGTCGGCCTCATACTGAACATGGGAATATTCTTTCTATGTGGTTGAAGAGGTAGTGCAACATCAATGGGACCTAAGGTTGGAATCCCAACCCCACCTAAAATGGGCTATAGCTGGTGGAGCTATGGAGAGACCTATTATAGCTGTGATGAACATAGGGAAGACTCTCATCCCATGTACACAGATTCTTAGAGTTGTATATCCACAAGATGTGCACAATCATCTGATTGATGACCTCTGTCCGACCATCAGTTTGGGGGTGGAAAACACTACTTTAGTGAGCTTCGTGTCCAATAGTGACTAGAGAATCGACCAAAATGTATTGAGGAACCTGCTGTCCCGATCTGAGGTGATGGTTTGTGGTATCCAAAAATGGACCCACACCCATTCGAAGAAGATCTTGGCAGTATCTTTTGCCGTGATGCTCTTCTTGTAGGCTTTGATGATGGCCATCTTTGAAAACTGATCAACCACCAAAAATACACAATCATTGTCGTTCTTGGTGGATGGAAGGCTATACATGTAATCCATCAAGATGGATTCCCAAGGCCTCTTGGGAGTAGGAAGAGGGGTGTATAATCCTTTCTTCTTGATGGATGGCTTGACAATGGGATATGCAGTGAAAGATCTGATATACTTGCTGACGTCTTGTTGAAGTTTTGGCCAATAAACATGTTTCTGTAGAACATCCACAATTTTCTCCACACCAAAATGTCTTGCCATACGATTGTAGTGAGCCTCTCAAATAAACTTTGCACGCTCACTTGTGGGAACATAGAGGTGACCCAAATGGCATAAAAATCCATCCTGGATGTGAAAATCTATAACATTCACTCCTGTAACCAAGAGCTGATAGGTGGTGGAAAAGTCAGGGTCACGCTGATAAAGTTGAGGCCACTCAGATGCCTCATGTCCACAAGAATGGAGCACTATGGTGAGTGCAACAACAGGAGGGTGACTGAGGAATTCAACGACACAATTTGTGCTCCCTGTTTTATACTTGATGTTGATATGGAACTATTGTAGGTATGTGGACCACTTTTGATGGCAATCATTCTACAACTTCCCCTATGTTTGTATGAACTACAAAGGCTTGTGATCAGTGTGGATGATTGTCTCCTTTCATAGAATGTAATGTTTCCATTGACGATATGCTTGCACAATGGAATACATTTCTTTGTCATAGGTGGGGTATTTATGGAGAATATATGAGAGTGTCTCACTATGGTATGCTACTGGATGACTGTGTTGAGTTAGAAATGAACCTACAACATAGTCAGAAGCATCAATCTCAATCTCAAATGGTTTTTGCAGATCGATTAAGGAGAGTATTGGAGCTGAGCACAAGCAATGCTTCATATCATCAAATTCTTGTTGTGGTGCCTACCCCCATGAAAAAGTTTCCTTGCCACCGCCCTTGGTTACTTGGCTGAGGGCCCATGCAATATGGGAGAATCTCAACATGAACCTTCGGTAGAAGTTGGCAAGTCCCAAGAAGATCCGAAGCTCGATTAGTGTGGTCTGGGCTGGCTAGTCATGAATGACTTGGATGTTAGCTGGATCCACATGTACCCCATGTTCATCAATAATGTAGCCCAAGTATTGGACCTTGTTTATGCCAAAGGAACATTTTTCCAAGTTGGCATATAACTTGTGCTGCCATAGAGTTCCAAAAACCTACTGAATATGGTGCATATACTCCTCCCAAGTTCTATTGAAGATGAGGATATCATCCAGATATACCACCACAAAAGAGTTGGTGAAGTGTCTCAATACATCTTCCATCAATCTCATGAAAGTTGCTGGTGCATTTGTTAAGCCAAAGGGCATGACCATCCATTCAAAGAGACCTTCTTTAGATTTGAAAGTTTTCTTCCATACATCAGTTGGTTCGATGGGAACCTGGTGGTAGCTAGACTTTAAGTCAATCTTGCTGAAGAAATTTTTCCCCTTGCGTTGGTCAATAAGGTCATCAATTCATGGAATTGGGTACCAATTCTTGACTGTGATTTTGTTTAATGTTCTGTAATCAATGAAGATACACCATTTCCCATATTTATTCTGCACCAACACAATCAAGATTTTAAAAGGAGAGGATTTGGGTTAGATGTTCCCCTTTTAAAGCAGCTCTTGGATCTGGCACTTGATTTCATCATTTTCCATCATCGAGTGAAGATTGACTGGTACATTAGGAAATGGCTCTCTAGGGCTTAGATAAATTGGATTCTTGACTTGGAAGTGCATCGGTACCCTAGTGGGTGAGGAGAAGATGTATCTGTACTCTTCCATGATCCTTTCCACTTCCTTCTGCTACAAAGAGAGGCTCTGTGTAGAGGTCACAAATGTTGCAGCGACCTTCTGATTAATGTGATCAAGGATCAGAAAGAAGATGAACTTCCCGGTCTATGAAATGAAATTACTATATTTCTTAGTAGAGATGAAAGAAATAGTAGCAGGCGATGCTACTTATGGTATCCTGTACAATTGTATACCCAAAGTAATAATAAAACTGTGGGGTCTAGACTCATGCATAACATGTCGCTACCAAAAATGGGGTTGGCATAAAAGAACATCACAAAATTCAAGGGGATCAATATCACACAATACCTCATCTTTGAAGGGCTTGATGTTGTAGGGAAGACAACACTGTTGGTTGATGCAGAGATCTCATCCTTGGTGAAGCTAGCCAATGGTGCAGGGATGCAGGTGCGGTGTTATCGACAGGTCCAGCCTCTTGACGACCTCTGCTGAAATTAGGTTCTTTTGACTGTCGTTATCGACAATGAAATGCAACAAAGTCCCCTTTACCCACATTTGTGAGTGAAATAGGTGTTCCCCTTCCTTTGGTTCTTCTGGTTCGCTTGGATAAAATTTGGTGGTAGCGACAATGGCACTCGGTTTGGCATTGATGATATGCTTCCCACTTTGTGGATTTGATTCAGATTCAAAATTTGGTTCTGACTCGGAAGCTTTCATCTCTGCCACTGATGACTACTTGGAGCGACATTCTTTGGTGTTGTGCCAAGGGATTTTATGGTATTCACACCACTTTCCTACGTCCTTCTTCGACTTCTCATTCCCCTTATTGGGTTGCGGCTTGGACTGGTTGTCCCAAGAGAGACCATATTTGCTCTGTCCCTTGTTTGGTGGGTTGGGATTGCATTTTCCCTGCTTCGGCTATGAGGAATTTGCAGATCCAAACTCTTGCCTCTTCTGCTTAAATTTTTTCTCGATCTTGACAACATATCTATAAGCTGCACCTAATGATGCAATGCCCAGAAACTCCATTTCTGTTTGAAATTATTTGTGCAGACAACTGCGGTATTTGGGCACCAAATGTCATTCATATTCTTTGATACCCAGTTTGGTGCGTAGAGTATGTAAAATATTGGTGAAATATGGTACTGTCTGGTCCCTTTCTTGACGCAGTGTGGTCCATATTGTGTGCTAGTCCTCATAGCTTCCAACATGGTAGTACTATTCTTTAATTGCATCCCTAAAGGAATCCTAGGTGGGGGTGACCAAAAACATTGCAAATTATTTTGTGGCCTTTTTCTCAGAGTACGTATCCCACCAATATTTAACATGGGGGATGACCTTGAGGAGTGCAAAAGTAATATTTTCCCTATCGAAAAAATTGTGGAGCAAAAAATACCCGTCAAGAAGATTCAACCATTTATCTACAACATCCACATCTATTAGTGCTTAAAATATCTAAATATCAAAATTTAGTTGTACCTTGAAGGGGGTTGCATGGCCGCTTGATGAATATGTGTCTCCCGTGGAAAGCCACTGAAGGATTTGTGTAAAGTTGTCCATCATTTTGTTCCTTTGTTGCGCAAGGGATTCCTCGAGCAACATTTTAAAAGGCTCTCTTTCTCCATTATCTTTCTTCTCATCCCCCATGAGTTGTGGTCAGGTTCAATGCAATCAATCTTGCAAAGTGTTGACTTATTCGAGTCCCAACTTCTTGTACCTAGATCTTGTCAGGGACATGCACAAAGAAAAACAAATTGAAGAGAAGACGCTTTGATATCACTAATCCAGATTTATGAGCAGAAAAAAATGAATAACATATTGAATACCATAACACAGAGATATGGAGAACAACAAAAAATATCTAGTGAACAATAAATTCTATTGAATACGTAAAATAGGCCAAAACTGTAAAACTGCAGAAATGAAACAACTTGCTCGAATGGTGGTAGCTATCTTTGAGAAGAGATGTGTCTGCTACATGCATCCGTCTGAGCAGAATGATTATAATGAGGATCCAAAGGCCTTTTTAAAATTACTCGTGAATGAAAAAACCCTAGGCATCCAAAAACCTAGCCCTAAAAGATGAAACACCAAAAGTTATGTGGGCCCCGATGGGTAAGTTGGTACCTCAACTTCCCGAGCTCATAACTTTTGCATACGACCTCTGTTTTAGGTGCGTGATAGCCCGTTGGAAAGGTATTTTTGAGAAATACACATTGTGTCACCAAACTTTGACTTCATGTACATTTTGACTGTAGTAAGCCAAAAAAACACTGTTTAGGGCCCGAAAATGACCCTAGAAGTACACAAAGATGTACTAACATGAAAAATTCCAAAATAAGCTAGTTGGATTAGGTGGGTGACCCCCAATATCCACCTGGAAGCTATGTAGGGCTTCATATATCCCCATAAGTGTAGAACCCACAATTACAAATAATTAAAAAAGAACGTGGCCACCAATATCCACTTGGACCAATCTCTCCTTCACCAGCCATGGCATGAGGTGAGGGGGACTGGCTCTCTTCTGAAATATTTTCAAATTCTCTAGCTTTCCTTTCCAAGAAATGTTCTAGTGTTTCAACACCAATCTCTGGATTGTTTGGACCTGTTTTTGTGGTGGGGGTTTTTGGTAAAAAAATTCCTTTCCTATCTCTAGGTCTAGTCATTTATTAAAAAAAGAAAGTGAAAACTATTTATTATTTATTATTATTATTATTTTTTTTGATATATAATACAAAAAAAAAGAGAGTGTGACAAGAAGATACAATACTCATATGAAGTGAAGTAACTTGGGATGTTACACTACAAAAATTCTATAGTGAAGTTGGCATTGTGACTGAGGTATATTTTTTACTTCTCCAGGTCACAAAAAAGAAAACAAAAAGAAAAGAACATGCAGACTTTAGTACCTCTCCGAAAACGACGCCAAAAAGTGATGGCCCTAGGAATATCAATAATCATTTACAATACCCTTGGCTTCCTACTTTACTTTGTCAAACCGAAGTTTGTACAAACTTAAGAGGTGCTATGCACTATGTATGAATTATGCACTTGTCGATAGCAAAGGTCTAAGATTGATCAAAGGTTGAAAATGTGGAGGAAAATAAAATGACATAAAGTAGCTTTGAACTATTGCTTGAAGGAAACACACCAATATGAAAGTACAACTGATCTAGATTGCATGGAAAGAATATATTCTAATTTCATTAAATAATACTAAATCAAGAATATTAAACTGAAGACAAGAAGATTAATTCAATCTAATCTATGATAGAAAGCTGTAATAGAAGTAAAGTTACACTAATGCATGAATAAAATAATATAATTGTCTAATCCTTTGATCAATAGCAATCTAAATTTATTTTTATTGTTTATTGATGCTTTCATGACAATAATATTAATCCAAGTCAAAATATGAAGCTGAAACAAACCTATAGGAGATTTCTACAAGAACTATGCAGTTCTACAGGAATTGTACAGTTTCTACAAGAAACTCATATAGGAAGAAAAATGACGATAAAAAAGTTAGAGTAAGTATTTAAAATCATGAACAAATCTAGACTATAAATAAATGGAGTGAATATGAGGTTCTTAGCCTTGGGAGGCACCTAAGAGTGCTCCAAAAGGCTACTAAACATTTCTACAGGATGCATGTTGTAACTAGCTAGTATGTGATAATCTTAACAAAAGATGGGATTAATCATGAAAAACTATATTAAACTTCAAAAGTGAATAAAATACTATCTAACATGCATGAGAACTACATAAATTATAATAAGGTCCTTGATCCCTTTTCGATGGGCCCTACCCAAGAAGCACAAGGAGCCAAAAAAAAATTTTAATGGACAAAAAAAACCATCTTTATTTCATAAATATCAGTAATACATCAATAGAAGGAAGGCTCTGAGTTCTCAACCAAAGTCTTCACAAAGTCTCCATACAATACTTTCTCCAAAAATTCTCTATATATCTCCTCCTTCTCTCCTAGAMTAGAAGTCTATATATAGCTAGAGAGTTTGACCTCCCTTCCCAAATAAAACAAAGAAATGAGTAAAATGAGGGATCTCATCCCTTTACACCTGTATATTCAACTGTTGTTGATCATAAGTGGTCATTAATGCACAAGGAGAACTCTTGGAGGTAGGTAGGGATAATTTGCCTTGATCATTGGTTGGAAGCTCCTTGAGGGAGACAAAATACTTTGTTTCTAGCATGTTGGCACCACTGACTCTTGCAGTTTGACTTGGTTGGTGGAATACACATCTTTTGAAAAAAACATTAGAGAAAAAAGGTACATTATACACAAAAATCCACCTCAACTTACATTCATTAAGAAACATGCAAAATACCTAAGACTTACTATTAAATATGGTCAAAAGAAAATATTAAGTCATTTTATGGTGGAAAAATGTGCCAAAGATGAGCCTTTGGAATGGACAACAATGGGTCTCATCAGATCTCATGAACCATTGTTTTAGGACCAAGAAGTGGTCAATAGGTTGAAATATGTGGAAAAAAGTGGTCCAGAGCCATCGATTTCTGGTTTGATCATGTGAAATAAGGGTATATTGCTTTGTTTGTAGTTGAATGTAGCGAATATTTCAGTAGCACTAAAAGAAAGTTTGTAGCTAGCTTTAGAAGAAGGTTGTTGGAAGATATCCCACTATGGATCAAAATTCTATTCATGGAGAAGGGGTTGATGCACATGGATCCCAATAGTTTGACAATGTATAACCCCCTGCACAGAGGAGGGGGATATAAATATGAGGGAAGGAGATTAGATGAGGTAAGAGAGAATGTATCCAGAAGAGTAGAGGAGAAGAAGAGCTGAGAGATGCACAAGAACAAGCTGATATAAGGAGGTGAGTTGAGTAGAGAAGAAAATAAAATAGAGCAAGGGGTGACAAACAAGAGTAAGATATAATAGGAAGAGAAGAGAAACCACCCTAGAAGGGGGCATGGGAGAAATATTTTCTCTAGAGAGAAGCATAGAAGAAGAGAATTCGTCGAAGAGATATAGTGTGAAGAATGAGGTATCAAGAGAGGACACCATAGGTAGTGGTAGTATGTTTGATGTTGGAAATACGAAGACAATTGAGGGGGTGGGGGGTGGGGAGTGAATTAGTTGTTACTGTGATTAAACAATTTTATGCCTATTAAAATGTTATTAACCTTCTTCAAGTGATCATCAAGATTATGCAAGTCATGAACAATAGAAATAATAAACATAAATCTCACACATGATATACACAGAGACAAATATTCATGAGGAAACCCATAAAGGGAGAAAACCTCTTCTTCTTGGAATGATAGACAATCTTTTAAGTTTTGTACATCATATTTCTTTGAGCACCAACTCAAAATTAGGCTACAACCTCTTCTTTAGCAAGATGCAACTTGCTGAGAGCACCAAATCTATGGTTTTTCTAGCACCCACTAGAAGGAAGCACCAACTCCCTGAGTGTTCCAGCACCAACTTACAGTCACACATGCACCAATCTGTATAATAGAGAACAATTGTTCTCCCTTGCACCACCCTACCACCCTAGTTTTTCTGGTTGCAACCAGATGGAAGCTACAACTTCCTGTGTTTAAGAACCCACTTGAAACTCCGAGGATAGTTGTTCTCCATAGCACCACCCTGTTTTCTAAAACCTTTCTTGAATAATACTTTACAATAATACAAACATTTCAACAATTACCAGTTCTTCTTTGCTCTGAAAGTCTGGTTTGGTTCTGTCTGTTCATGCTCAGCTCTACTTGCTGTTTCTTTCCTTCTTCTCTTCCTCCGTTCTTCTCATGCTCTTAGGTTCTCGTACAGTCTGATGTTTTCACCATTTCTTCTCTGTCCAACTTGTGTTTTTCATATATGCATCTCTCACACTCTATTCATGCTCTCTACTTGATTATATATAGTTCAAATTGTTTTACCGAGAAACAACCTTCCTCTGTCTTGGCATATTTCTTTTATTCATGTTCTCATTATTCGTTACACTCTACATCTCCAACGCTCAATGTCAGGAATATCATAATGCTCAAGAGCCATGATTCCAACGCTTAGGAACAATGATTCAACCACTCAGGAACAATGATTCAGTTAGTGTAACTGATTCATAACTGATCAAGAAATCACGAGATGAAACAACAACCCTTCGATAAGATTCAGTTTGATCAACGTTGTTGGATTATATTTCGAGGTGGAGCCTGGCAGCACTAGCTCCTTCCCCTATCTTTTGTTGATGTGACCATGGGCGATGCTATCATGTGACCATGTGATTGCGGGTGCGACCAAAGGTGGTTTGAGGGAAACCCACTTTTTGCCCCGCAATTCACTATGGGACTCCACACGTCCTTTATCCAAAATCGTGGTTTCGATTGTGGCCCGCTCACGAAAAATTAAGACAAGAGCATGTTCTAGCTTGGAAATGCAATGGGACCATTGATATCATGATCTTGATGGTGCTCTTGAAATGACAGTTCAGATATTTCCACTCAAGTCTGCAGATCAGATCTACCCTTCCTAAATCAACGACTGATATTTACTTCGTGATTCGGGCTCCGGGAGTTTCAAATCTCAGACCTCGCTTTTCCCATACGCGAAACTTTCAGAGTTGAAAATACATTGATGTGCGTCCCTCTCAGATCAACGGTCCTCATTCACTTTGGAAATTTGACCTTTCAACCAAATCGGACGGTTTATTTCACAGAAACAAATCAATGGTCATATTCGATCCTTACACTCATCCTTTGATTGTTCAATCCGATGACTAGGACTTAATCAAACATTGAGATGGACAGATGTCGGAACTTTTCCCTTTGGAACTTCAGGATTTCAACTTTTCAAACTTACACTATCCTTCCACTGTACTATGATCAACAGTTGAGAATACACCTGAAGTGATCTTTCAGATCAGACGACTTGTGTCCTTGCTGACATGGTCTGCTGATGTGATCTCCCATATGTCCTTTACTGATGTGGTCTGCCATATGTCCTTGCAGATGAGGTTTGCTGATGTAATCTGCTGACATAGATCTCCCTGATCTAACGATCATCGTATGTTCTCCAGATCCGATGGTCCTTATTCATTTTGGAATTTCGACTCTCCGAGATTTGGTTTTTCAAATCTCAAACTAAAAAACCTGAAGTAAGACTTTTCCGGAGCTTAAACTCCTCGCATATTTATACCCAAACTAAACGTTGTTCGTCAATCATGATCTTGGATCGATGGCTTGATTTGTCTGCAATGCAACTCTTCTAGCTTATCCTGTTCTTCCACTTAGAATGATCCAAGGACTGATGAAAATTCGCATAAATGAGATCTCATATATTTTACCTTGCTTATCCTATCCTTCCACTTTAAAATTATCCAACGACTGATGATAATTCGGGTTTGATCAGATGACTGATGGGTATTTGGATAATCAAATTCTCAACCCTTTAGCCTCGCTTATCCTATCCTTCCACTTAAAGTGATCTGGTGACTGTGAATATTCTCGAAGAAGATCAACGATCAAGGATGGTTGCAGAACCACAACTTGCGACCGATTTAACTCATCACCAAAACTCCACAATTTGAAGTTGTGCACCATTGGTGAGTCAACCAAAATTGTCAATATTCGAGGCTACGAGATTTGACGGTCTTGACTAATTGCGTGATTGGAACTAGCAGGATATTTAATTTTCCTTCCGATCTCCTCAATCTATCCCTGCCGTTGATCTGGTGATTGCACATCTGATGGTCACAAATCAATCTGACTTGATCTAATTGCTTGTTGGATCAAACACATTTGTCGATATCCGAGTCTATGAGATCTGACTATCTAGACCAATTGTGGGATTGGAACTAGCGATATGTTTAATTCTTTTTTTGCTCCCCGCAATTCATCCCTGCCATTGATCTGGCTTGCAGATCTGACGGTCATAATCCTCCAACAATCCTCAAGCCCATGGTCACTGATATGACCGATGCCCGTTATATGAGACTATCAACACCACCAATTTCTTGATTGGACAGTTGTTGAGGCTTATCACCCTGAGCTTACACTTTTCCTTCCGATCTTTGATCTCTGCATACTGTTCGCTCCTCCTCCCGAGCTTACATTTTTTATTCTGAGATTTGATCTCTTTTTACTGTTCGCTCCTCCTCCTGAGCTTACGCTTTTCTTGTTTTCCATCGTTGCTGTTTTTCTTGCCATCAATGACAAGCACACTCTTCCTGTAAAATATGCCAACAATCTCCCCCTTTGGCATTGATGGAAACCCTGAAAGGATTCTTAGATCTCCAACTGTAGCATCCATACCACTCCTTTTCTCCCCCTTTGACATCAATGTCAAAGAAAACATGCTCCCCCTGAGTTGTTGCAATACTTTTAAGATGTATTATATATTCAACCAACACATACTCCCCCTAACAGGATGGAATCTCTCAGATGAGAGAAGGGATGACACCTGACTTCTGACGGAGATATTCAAATGGTGTATTGGCTAGGGGTTTAGTAAAGATGTTTGCAATTTGTTCTGTGGTTGGAATGTAATTTAGCTGAACAACTTTGTTTGTAACCTGATCTTTGAGAAAATTATACTTTATTGGTATATGCTTAGTCTTTGAATGGAGAAAAAGATTCTTCAAGACACTAATGGCACTGGTGTTATCACAGTGAAGTGGAATGGGATCAGTATAAATTACCTTCACATCTGCAAGAGTTTGTATCATCCATAAGATCTGAGTGTAGCAAGTAGAAGCATCAATGTACTATGCCTCTGTAGTTGATAATGAGATAGATCCCTGCTTCTTACTAATCCATGCTACTAACGAATCACCTAAGAAGAATGCACCTCCACTGGTGATTTTTCTCTCATCCAAACAATTTTCCCAATCAACATCTGAATATGCAGTTAATTAAAAATTATGATTTCTAGGATACTAGAGACCACAAGTCATTGCACCCTTCAAATATTTGAATATCCTTTTGACAGCTGCTAAATAAATTTTTGTTTAGGAGAAGACTGATAATGACCTACCATTCCAACAACTTGCATTATATTAGGACGAGATGATGTGATGTACAAAAGACTGCCTATCATTGATTGATATGTTCTTTGATCAACATCAGGCGAAATATCATCTTTACTGAGCTTGCAACCAACCACCATAGGTGTCCTCACATGTGTAGAATATTCCATCTGAAACCTCTTTAACATATCTTTCAAATACTTTTCTCGAGAGATAAATATCCCTGCAGGACTTTGATTGATTCATAAACCAAGAAAATATGACAGTTCTCCTATCATGGACATCTCAAACTCAGTCTGCATTGAATTAGAAAACCACTGAAATGAAGGTTCATTAGTGCATCCAAAAATAATGTCATCTACATAAACCAAAATAACTAATAAATCATCACCTTCAAACTTAATATATAGATTACTGTCAACAAAACCTTTCTTGAACCCTTTGTCCTGTAGAAATTTGTCCAGTCTATAATACCAGGCTCATGGTGCCTATTTTAGTCCATATAATGCCTTTTCCAACTTACAGACATAGTTAGGATTATTTGTCAGTGAAAATCCTTCAGGTTTCTCCATGTATACTTCTTCTTATAGGTTTCCATTAAGAAAATATGACTTAACATCCATATGATATACTTTAAAGTTCTTATGACATGCATAGGCAAGAAACATTATGATGGCTTCCAATCTTGCCACTGGTGCAAAGGTTTCATCAAAATCTTGTCCTTCAACTTGTGCACACCCCTTATAGACCAATGTGGCTTTATTCTTAACAATTTGTCCTTGTTAATTCGTTTTATTCTTAAACTCTCATTTGGAGCCAATTGTGTTCTTAACTATAGGTCTAGGAACAAGCTCCCAAGTATTGTTCTTCTCAATCTGATCCAGTTTCTCATTCATTGATTTTAACCAATTTACATCTTCATTGGCTTCATTTAAGTTCTTGGGTTCCACCATGGATATGAAGGCTATATGTGATTGATCGGTGTCTTTGATTATCCTTCTCCTGGTTTGTACACCTTTGTCTTTCTCACCAATTATCTAACTTGCAGGATGATTCTTTTGAGTAATTATGGAGGAAGGATTTGATGTTGTATTCTGATTTGAGTCTGCCTGAGTATTTGTATCTTCATCTGACTCAAAGTCTTCTTTTTATGATTCTTGGACCTGTTCATCTTCAACTTCAACTATATCCTCTGTTGTTGATTCAACACTGCTTACATCTCGTACCGGGATCTCTTCATCAACTCTTATGTCAATGCAATCAACCAATTTATGTAGCCTATTATTATAGCATCTGTATGCTTTACTGTTTGTAGCATACCCTAAGAAGTTACATTCATCAACCCTGATATCATATTTGCCAAGATTTTCATCATTATTCTTGATATAACACTTACTCCCAAATACTTTAAAATGATTGATTGAAGTAGGTCTTCCAAACCACAGTTCATAAAGAGTCTTGTCACTTTGTGGGCTAAGATGAGCTTTGTTAAGAATATGTACTGCTGTATGAATTACTTCTACCCAATATGTCTGAGCAATATTCCTTTCATTCATCATTGATCTTGCCATTTGCTGAACTGATCTATTCTGTCTCTCAACTAATCCATTTAGCTATGGAGTACCTAGAATAGTATACTCTCTTTTGATCCCATGTTTATCACAAAAATCTTTGAAGTCCCTTGAACTAAACTCTCCTCCTCTATTAGACCTTACTGGCTTCCTTCTTTTTCCTGTTTGATTCTCAGTCAAAGCCTTAAACAATTTGAACTTTTCAAATGCTTCAGATTTTTCTTTCAGAAAGGTAACCCATGTAAGTCTAGAATAATCATCAATAATCAACATGAAGTAATTTTATTTTCCTGTTCCTTCCTTCCTTGATGGTCCGCATAAATCCATATGTACTAACTGAAGTTGTTTCTCTGTTGATGCAAAGTTCTTAGATTTAAACTGTTTCTAGGTAATCTTTCCTATTTAGCAAGGTTTACATACATAATCATATGGCTTTGATATCTTTGGAAGATCTTTTACTACCCCATTGTTTCTAAGTTTGACTAGATGATCAAAATTTAGGTGTCCAAGTCTCCTATGCCATGACCAACTTTCATCATACTTTCTTAAGTGACATTCTTCTTTTTCTTCTTTAAAACATATACATTGTTTTCTGTCCTTATGCCTTTAGCCACCACTTGTCTTGAGTTTACATAAATTATCTTACAATATTTGGAAGTAAACACCACTTCACATTCTTTGTCACACATTTGACTTACACTGAGCAAATTATGTTTCAACCCATCTACAAGGATAACATCCTGGGCTTTTCCTTTGCCATTACTCAAACTCACGATCCCTTTACCCTTGATTTTACCAGGTTCATCATTTCCAAAGGTCACATTTCCTGTTTTTCTTTTACTTATAGACATAAACTTATCCTTGTCTCCACTCATGTGCTTGGAACATCCACTATCTATATACCAGGGGTTCTTTTGTTTTTGAGCTCAAAGTACTAGACCACATTTTTCACTATCTTTCTTTTTCCATGTGCTAGCATTTCTAGCTAAGGGTTTTATCCTTGGATATGCTTTGTAATTATTTAGATGGAAGTTTGCAACTTTTTGGCTGAAGTTATGAAAGTTATAACATTCATTCTCATTGTTCAATAGGTCAAAGTGATTGGTGCAACTTTGTCTACTCATTGGCTGTTTAGTTCTATGTTGCAAAGAATGTTTATTTCTTGATCTCCTCAGTTGCTTATATCTAAACTTAATTTGACAATTTGCAATCTTATTGTTATAACCCTAAATTGCACCACACATGCTTACCTGGCATCAGGCCAACTCATATCTCTTCTTTGCCAAAGCACTGCTGAACAACTCTTTCAAAATCCTCTTTTATAAAGTCCCACATGCCCTAATCCATTACTGCACGTGTGTACACACTGGCTGACCCAAAATAGCCTACGTGGACAACAAAAGCATGAAAAAAAGGAAAGTTGCCGATGAAACAAAAAGCTATGGGTGAGTTAACTGAAACTCCCGGCCATGCATGGCCAAGAGTTCGTCCAAATACCTATCTCCCTCTAGCCTATAAAAGAAGGGGTAGGGGTCCCATTTGGAGGAGGAAAAATATAGCAAAGAAACTCTGCCCATTTACATATTCCCATTGTCCCAACCCTTTAGCCTTTCCTTATGCCAAAGGAGATTCAAAGCAAAGAAGTTGAAGGACAGAAGAAGAAGAGCCCGGGATCAGGTTCAAGGAGCAGTGGCCGGTCTCAACTTTTGTAAGTTGACTCATTCAAAGTAATAAAGAAAATACTTTTCCCGTCCCAATTCATGAACTGTTTATAGTTTGATCAGTATATGTTTGGATTTCTAACCCGTTAGTATATAAGTAGTATGCATGCATAGTTGTTTCTCGTCTTGAATGTAGGTCAGCTTTGGAAGGAGTATTGCGAACAAGTAATCAAGCACAAAAGAGGATCAACATCAAACGCTGGGAACAAGGTAGGTTGATCTTTCCATGCATTTACTAAGAAAAGGGGATTTAAATCTAGGGATGAAGGTAGAAAGTAATTTCTATTCGGTCATATCTGCATGCAAAGTCTAAACTCTATTTTCTAGTCCATAGGGTGTTTTTTCCAACAACAGAATTGGCAACCATACTAGGGAAACTCTCTAGGGTTCCTGGAATTTTATTTAGTTTTTGGGTAGTTTAAAGACTAGTTTTTCTTACCTGTCTTTTCTTTTCATTTCTGTAAGGTCTGAGCTAGTAGGGAGTCTGGTTTTCCATACCATCTTTCCCTGACTTTTGCTTGATTGTTTTTTTCGGGACCCACAAAGGTACACGCGGCCTGCACAAGGTCTGGACGCGTGTACCCGCACCCTACCCTCTTACAGCCCACGTGTGAACGCTAGCTGTAGAGGTAACAATAGTGTGTAGAGTTTAGAGAACCTCAGAGGCAATCATCCTCTTCCCTGTCAAAATTACACATTCTTAGGGGGTTTTCTGGAATTCTGTTTGAAGTCTTGTTTGCTAGTAGTCCTATCTCAGATTGTTGTTGCTTTATCATTTTTTCCTTACATTAGTTGTTTTTCTGTTAGAAAGAGTGTCCAAGCCTTCAAGGGATCTTGGTTATCAATATCAGTGGTCTCTTCCTGGTTTGGTCTGTCTGTTTTCATTTTTTCTCAGAGTTTAGATATACACGCGACCTATACAAGGTCAGCCCGTGTGTACACGCCCTCTGTCTTTATCCAGTGCATGTTCGCACACGTGTTGTTTGAGTAACAGTCGCGTGCTTGTGCAAGATAATATTTGTTGAGGGTAAGGCAATCATCCTTTCCTTTGATTAGAATTATTCCTCTTAGGTGTTTGAATCTCTATTGTGAGCAGTCAGTAGCTTAGGATTAATCTTACCCTTAGCCTGCTTTTTCTCAGTTAAAAAGTTGTCATAAAAATAATTTTTTTTTGAAAGGTTTTTAGACAAGTGTGAGAGTCATTGTTTTTAAAATTGCTAGTGTGTGATTTTTGACTTGATTCTTTGTGATCTGCAGTTTAGGCCAGAATTGTTTTTCTTGGTTTTTTGCTTGTCGATATTTTTCCTTTCTTGCTTTACTTGCATTTAAATAAAAAAAAAAATCTCTTTTCATTTTCTTGTTTGGTTGAAAAGTGTGTTTCTTCATTATTAGCCAGGGAAAAGTCTTTTATTAATTAAGTTTTTGCAGTTCACTTAGAGCATAAGTAGCTTGTAGTCAAGTGGAATTTCTTTTGAGTTTGCTGTCCAAAATCTTAGAAAAAATAAAAAAATATTTCTTTTGAAAAGTTGTTGAAATTTTGCATTCAATAAAAGTTTTGTTTCCAGCTTTTTTATTCATTTTTTGCTTTTGTCTTTTACACATCATCAATTTCACCTTCATACCCCTTGACGTAAGACAATGCCATAAAAGTAACACTAAATTTAAAATCTACTAGACTTTTATGTTTGTAGGGTTCATTGACTAGTTCAGGACTAGGGCCTTGGATTAGGTTGGAGAGGAAACTCTTCAAGGCCATTTTAAATCAAACATTGGAGTCTGAGATAGGGAGTGTCTGAGTCTAGTGTCATGAAATTTATCCGAGACCCCCCTCTAACACAGGGGATAAACACGAGGTTGCGTGCGGAAAGGTAATGGAGATAACCCCTCCAAAGCTGGACCAATCGTAGTGGAGAACACATATAGAGGGATTATTTTGGGATTCCATCATTTGCATTTGCCATGGGGCTTTGTGGGTCTCAAATCCATTCGAGGTCCTCAGTTTTCTTCCGGAACATTTTCTCTCGATACCCTTGACATGTTTCGGGCTCGATACCCTACTCATTGTGGTCTACCCGACTTTCGACTGTACTTGCCTGGTGACCGTTCACGCGCTGGAAACCTAGTTGCCAATCTTTTTAGGGACATACACATGTGACTGCAGGGGTATAACACGGTACCTAGGATAGACATTGGGCCACGCTTTGCAGAGTATACTTTGAGGGTGATTTTGTGTTCGAGTTGCACTTGCACCGATAAGTTTCTCTAGTGTTGGTTGTTGTAACTGTTCTTCCAATTAATTTAGTGTTTGCTTGTCTTATCTTTTAGGGAATTTTGTAGTGTGTGTTACTTTTGAGTGTTTAGACTACCTTAGAGTGTCTTGGATCTTCTCACACAGTGGAGGATCCCAAGCTCCACCGGTCATGAAGGCTTCTTGGCCTGTCGCCAGTTACACTGGAGCCACCCCCACCACCATTAAGGCGAAAGCTAGACCAACAAGGGTCTTTTGAAGAGACTGGGTTACAAACCATTGTGCCCGAACAACCCCTGGAGGAATCAACCATTTTGGACCTTGAAGCAACCGCTCTTGGCCCGGTTGAAACCCCAACCACTGATTTCTTGGCACCTTTCATTGTACCAATTCAATTTTACGAGCACCAGACAGTGTCGCACACAACAATGGAAACAAATGCTGTTACTCCTTCTGGGAATTCTTCAATTCCCACCACGGTTGTCACCACAGGAGAGTTTTCCTCTCCTAACCCATCGTCGTCGGTTCGAGCCGCCATGGGCTCAACCGCAACTACTTCGCACAGTGGTCCGATTTCGTCTTTGGCGGCAGCCACAACCCCTTTCACACCTAGTGCGACAATCCCTCCATTCTCATACGAGATGCCTAGTTCAGGTACAAGTCCTGTACTTTCTTCCTCCACTTTATAGACTTTGGGTCTGGGGGCAGGGAGCTCTAGTGCTCCTCTACAAGGTCACATGGGGGGCACTCCTGCTCCTTTTAACACTTTTCCTTATGGAGGAGGTCACATCCCTCCTTCGTCCCCTTCATTCGGTGGATCGCATCAACAATCCGCTGGGAAACCTACACACAATAGTTTATTTGGAGCGGGAAGTCAAGGACCACCTTCGCATAGTATGATGGTAGGTTCGACATCATTTTCTTTGAATGAAACGTTTGGTAACAACACCTTCTCGTCAACCGCTTTCTCGATTGGGGGCAACCCCATTTTTGGACAATCTACTCCTGTGCAGGGTACTATTCCTGCACAGGGGCAAACCTAGCAGGACCATGGAATTCTGTGCAAGGATCTATTCCCTCCTATGGAATGCCGCTCTGGGGTAATTCTTTCCACAATCAATGGAACCCTGGACAAACTACTATGCCTATCCCCATGGGACCGACATGGGGTAATCCTTCCCAAGTCCTTCAAATATAATGCATGCCCAACCATCTATGTCCTATTTGGGAAATCAGCCGATGATGTCTCCACATATGCAAAATCCTTACGCTAGCGAGGGTCATGGTTTCTACCAGAATCCGGGCCAGCAGCCAAAATTTTCGTAGCAACCTGGTGCCAGTCAAATTCCAGGTCCCTTTTTCCCAGGTTATCTGTAGCAACCCAAAATACCGTTTCTTGCGACTTTACACTTGCCAGATTTGACAAGGTTGTTGAATGACCCTATTTGTCACGATCCGCGTTGGCCTCCTAAGCCGACGAAGTTGCCTTCAAACATTCCAAAGTTCGAAGCCAAGCCTAACGAAGATCTAGGAGATCATGTGACTACCTTCCATCTTTGGTGCTCATCTAATTCATTGAAAGATGACTCCGTACAATTGTGATTGTTTCAACGTACTCTCATTGGGAGTGCTGCGAAATGGTACATTGAGCTTGATCGCTCAAGATACTCTTCTTTTGGCGAACTGGTGATGGCTTTCCTGAACCATTTCCAGTTACCTATGAGAGACGACATTGGCACAGAGCTACTTGCCAATTTCGAACAGACAATAGTGGACCATATCTCTGATCACATCCGAGAATGGAGACGCCGAAAGATTTTAATCAAGGTACTAGTCCCACTAGCATTCCTGCTTGAGTGGTTCCTTAAGTCTTTGGTCCCACAGTTATCCAAAGACATTGCAACGTCAGGAGTTTTCTCTGAAGAAGACGCCATCATGAGGGCTCAACAGTTTGAGCTCATCTATTCTCAGTCCGGTTTATTATACAACATCTTGCCAGATGTGCCACGTTCAATACTAGATAAAACTAGACAGAGAGCCGGACTACATGCCGATGGTATTGTCATTTCAGCACAAACCAAGCTCACTGATAAATTGACAAAGCAGTTGCAACAGTTATCCATACAACACACAACGACCATCCAAACTACTGCTTTGGCTTCCCCCTCTACCAAAATGTTGGAAGTACACATAGTGCAGAGGACTAACCGAAAGGCCACCCAACAGCCTGAAGGGAAGAAAAAACAATGAAAGAAGGGTAAAGGGGATAAAAAACCCACTGATAATGCTGGCGGGGACAACACTGAAAAATGGAAGGCAAGGTATCCATGCAACTTGTGCGCGGAAGATCACTCGACCCATCTATGTCCTCGACTTGTAGAGGCCAAAAAATTTGTCACACAGCAACAACAGGAAGTGTTGACTAATCCATTTCAACATGGGAAAAATCTAACTCAAGCCTCTACAAGTACAGAAGGGGGCAGTCAAGAAAACTGCCCACCTCCGAACAACCCCGCATTCGCGAATGTGTATATGGTTAGGGGTGATGCTTTCATATCAACTAGAGCGCACGATTATAGTAAACCAAGCGCTTCTGAGAAGGGTAAAGAAGATGACCTCCCATCTCTTCCTTTACAGATTGAGAAGATGTTGGGAGAAACAATAACACGCATTCCAAAAGGTGCATTTAAAAAATCTTCTCATAACCCAAACGCAAGGGCCGCCCAGAACTACTCTGTGATGGAAGATTTATCACAAACCCCTTGTGCGATGTCGGCTTTGGAGGTCCTCCAAAGCTGCCCTGCTCAGAGGAAGGCCTTGTTAACCGCCTTGGGCTCTATTGAGACTTGTAATCTGGGTACCATAATGTTAGATACAACCGACTTAAAACCTCGTCTGCCTTACCACGTAGCATTTTAGATAGTAGTGGCTTATCCCACAAAAAATGTTACTCGGAATATTTTCTGTACGGTGGTCGATGAGGGCACCTCGACCTGCGTTATGTCGTTGGCATGTTGGATGGCCATTGGCCAGCCCATTTTGCCTCCATCACCTACTCTCCTCACTGCTTTCGATGGTCGTTTGTTCCGACCACATGGTATCGTTCCTTCTTTCCCCATGCAGTTAGGAGGGAAGACCATGTGTGTCGAAGTAGAGGTAGTCAATGCTCCCCTCGACTATAACCTCTTGTTAGGATAGAGTTGGACTTATGCTATGCAAGCTGTGGTTGCTACAGTTTTCTAGGTCTTGTTGTTTCCACATGAGGGATGGATAGTGACCATTGATCAATTGTCTTTCTCCAGACCTGACCCAGCTTTGGGGGCATCCACGGTCCCGATGATTGATAATCCTCAACCAGGTGTCGTCAACGTAGGAGTTGGTTTGTGCCCATCTTTGATGGGTACCTTCGATTACCCACCTCCTCACGTTGATATCAAATTTATATCCAATCACCATAAGGTTGAGATTTTTCAAGTTTCGTCATTCCGCACGACTTGCTTCGAGGATCCATGGATGCTTCCTTCCCCCTTGGCCACGATGGATGAGACATGGCACCCAGGCATGTCCATGCCCTTGTCTGTCGCTGAAGTAGTGTACTCTTTATCCCAGCAAGCTTTAGCAAACCCTGATCCGACTCCTGCACAAGAGTTAGATCCACTTTTAGAGCCTATTTGGGCTCAGGGTTCTCTCGCTAACATTGATTCGTTAGACTTAGTCTTACCTTCTGATGAAGCAGTAATCGAAGCAATGATTTTTCTGGACAAACCTTGGGAAGATCTTCATCACAGATCATATTTCCTCCCAGAGTTAAGCTGAATCAAAGCAGGAGAATTCACCGTGACCATGACGGGAGATCAACCATGTCCTATTAATCTCTTAGCTACACATGAAATTTATGCTGAGGGGAATATGGCAACTATCACTGAAGCTATACCAATAAACATCTCCCGAAACCCTGGTGTCATGGAGAACGTCTTCGTCGGAGCGGATTTCTCCCCCGAAGAGATTCAAATCTATACGAATCTTTTCAAATAATTCCGCGATGTTTTTGCCTGGTCTTATGAGGAAATGCCAGGCATCGATCCAAAAATAGTTGAACATGAAATCACAACTTATCCTGATGCCAAGCCTGTATGACAAAAGCTTCATCCAGTGAATCCCAAGAAAGCAAAAGCCATCAAGATTGAGGTTGAGAAATTGCTAAAGGCAGGTTTTATCTATCCTATCCATGTGACTCAATGGGTGTCAAATCCTGTGCCGGTCAATAAAAAACAAGGCACGATTCATGTATGTAACGACTTTCGTGATTTGAACAAGGCATGTCCCAAAGATAATTTTCCAACACCATTCATTGACCAGATCATTGATGAATGTGCTGATTGCGAAGCCTTTTCTTTCATGGACAGTTTTTTGGGATATAATCAAATCCAAATCAAACCCGAAGACCAACACAAAACGACATTCATCTGTCCTTGGGGTACATTCGCATATCGTAAGATGCCTTTTGGTCTTAAAAATGATGGAGCCACATTCTAGCGGGCCATGTCTTTTTCTTTTCACGATCTCAAGCATATAGTCGAGGCCTATCTAGATGATTTAGCATCACGATCTCGCAAGAGATCGGATCATCCCACACACCTTAGACTTATCTTCGAATGCTGTCGCTACTTTAGGATTCTCTTAAATCCAAACAAGTGTAGCTTATGCGTCATGTCAGGATGTTTGTTAGGCTTCATCGTCTCAAACACAGGGATCATGATCGATCCTCTCAAGGTGGAGGCAATAATCCAGTTGCCCCCCCCATGCACAATTCTTCAACTTTAGAGTCTACAAGGCAAGGCAAACTTTTTACGACGCTTCATCACCAACTATGCTGAAATCACCAAGGGCTTTATGCGCTTACTGAAGAAAGATGTTCCTTTTTATTGGGACGATGCCTCTCAACGCTCTTTCGATGCATTAAAACATGCCCTCACAACGACCCCTCTGCTACGGCCACCTAACTATAACAAGGATTTCTTATTATATCTGGCTGCCACAGAGTCAACCATTGGCATGGTTTTAGTTTAGGAAGATGATTTGTTCTCAGAATACGTGATCTATGACCTGAGCCAAGGCCTCATAGGACAGGAACTCAATTATTCTCATATCAAAAAACTTGCATTGGCGACAGTTCATGCCATTCAATGGTTTCGTCATTATGTTCTGTTTCGCAAGACCACCTTTATTGCTGTCGTGAATCCATTCCAATACATGTTGACACGACGAGTTATAGGTGGAAAAATCAGTAGATGGATAGTCATCCTCCAGGAGTTTGACTTAATCTTCATTTCAGCAAAGTCCAAAAAGTCATTGATTTTAGCAAAGTTTATTTCGGAACTTCCAGTTGAGTTAGGTGACGTTGTGCCTGAAGAATTGCCTATCCGGGGAGATATGTTTTTGATCACATCTTCAGATCCCTGGTACGGAGATATACTTATCTATCTCTAGACTTTGAATTACCCCACTTCTTCTTCTCTTGATGAGCATAGGTGTATACACCATCAGGCTAAGAATTATCTCAAACTCAATGATACGTTGTATCAGAGAGGTGTAGACTGCATCTTACGTCGATGTCTCACACATGAGGAGGCAGTCATTGTGCTCAATGATTGCCATAACAGAGCTTGTGGCGGTCATCTGTCTGGGTTGGAAACAACCCAAAATATTCTACGAGCAAGTTACTTCTAGCCGACACTTATCAAAGATTTTATGGAATCGGTCAAGAAGTTCCATCCGTGCCAAATCTTCTCTCGTAAGATGAGGGCACATCCCGCTCCCATGTTTCCTGTCATCACAGTTGGTCCCTTCACCAAATGGGGGATTGATTACACTACTTTCAACCCCCCTTCAACAAGGGGGCACCACTATATCATCGTAGCTGTCGACTACTTCACTAAGTGGTTCGAAGCTATGCCAACGTTTAAAGATGATGGAGAGACTGTAGCTCTCTTTTTATTCAACCAGATTATAGCAAGGTTCGACGTCCCAAGAGAGATTGTTACTGACCATGGCAATCACTTTCAGAACCAAATGATGATCGAGTTAACATCAAATCTTGGGTTACGGCAAGAAAATTCATCACCCTACTACCCCCAAGCCAATGGTCAGGTAGAAGCTGTAAACAAAACTCTTAAGACTATTCTACAATGAACTATCAACTCAGCCAAGTCAAATTGGCATTTGATGTTATTCTCAGCATTATGGGCTTACCGAACATCTGTTAATACTGCAACTAGTTTCTCACCTTTTCAACTCGTTTATGGGCTGGAGGCAGTCTTGCCCATCGAATGTCAGATCCCATCTCTAAAATTGGCAGTACAATTATTGCCAAACTCTTCTCCACTTGAAGAACGGTTAGTACACCTTGAGAAACGTCGTGATGCAGCCCTGACCAATGAGGCTCACAAACATAAGGTCAAGTGTCCGTTCGTCGTCAAATTTTCTATGAAGGTGACGTTGTCTTGGTCTATGACCAAGATAAGGACCCCCTGGGGGCAGGGAAATTCAAACCCATGTGGTTCAGACCTTTCATCATAAAAGAGGTATTAAAAAAGGGCACTTATCGTCTGGTTGATTTTGAAGGGAATACTTTGGCGAAGCCTAGAAATGGGCTCTACCTCAAGAAGTATTACTCATAGGCAGGTCACTGTGGGTAACTTTTTGTAATATATGTATAGTTTTTGTACTATTACTTTTTAGTTTATTTTAAGTGTTATGGACGTGTCATTGATGGTATCTTTCGTCAATATGGCAGATGTCAAGTGATTCTGAGGTGTTCATTGGGTATGCAGATGGTGCTAGCTGACACACTCAGAGGCTTACCTCTATAGCTTGGGTAAT
>ML786712.1:235573-283343 GCA_009831015.1 Picea engelmannii | reverse complement strand
AACGTTTATAAATTCTGCTTTTGCAAGCCCACTAAGAATAAAATTCATAGCCTTAGCGTTGAAGATGAATTCTAGCTTGTCATCCTTATTAGCTAGTACAACTGGATTTACATAACCACTCTCTACCACATCCCAGACATCTATACCTAAAGCCATTATGTAGGTTCTCATCCTAAATTTCCAGAAGACAAAGTTTGTTCCATTGAATAGGGGGGCCTTATTGGTTGAAGTTCCTTCATGACTTGTCATGTTTAATCTTACTGATCTACCTTTAAATAAAAGGAACCTGCTTTGATACCAATTGTTGGAAATACTAAGACAACTGAGAAGGGGGGGGGGGAGGGGGTGAATCAATTGTTACTGTGCTTAAACAATTATATGCCTATTAAAATGTTATTAACCTTCTTCAAGTGATCATCAATATTATGCAAGTCATTAACAACAGAAATAATAAACATCAATCTCACACATGATATACACAGAGACAAATATTCATGAGGAAACCCTTAAAGGGAGAAAACCTCTTCTTCTTGGAATGATAGGCAGTATTTTAAGTTTTGTACATCATCTTTCTTTGAGCACCAATTCAAAATGAGGCTACAACCTCTTCTTTAGCAAGATGCAACTTGTTGAGAGAACCAAATCTCTGGTTTCTATAGCACCCACTAGAAGGAAGCACCAACTCCCTGAGTGTTCCAAAACCAACTGGATGGAAGCACCAACTTCCAGTCACATAGTCACCAACCTGTATAATATAAAACAATTGTTCTCCCTTGCACCACCCTACCACCCTGGTTTTTCTGGTTGCAACTAGATGGAAGCGACAAGTTCCTGTGTTCAAGCACCCTCTTGAAACTCTGAGGACGACAGTCCTCCCTAGCACCACCCTACCACCATGTTTTCTAAATTTTTTCTTGAATAATACTTTACAAGAATACAAACATTTCAACGTTTACCAATTCTTCTTTGTTCTGCAATTCTGGTATGGTTCTGTCTGTTCATGCTCAGCTCCACTTGCTGTTTCTTTCCATATGCTCTTCCTTTGTTCTTCTCATTCTCTTAGGTTCTCGTACAGTCTGTTGTTTTCACCATTTCTGCTCTGTCCAACTTGTGTTCTTTATCTCTACATCTCTCACACTACGTTCATGCTCTCTACATGATTACATACAGTTCAACTTATTTTATCGAGAAACAACAAACTTCCTCTGTCTTGGGATATTTATTTTATTAATGCTCTCATCATCCATTACACTCTACATCTCCAACACTCAATTTCGGGAATCTTAGAATGCTCAAGAGCCATGATTCCAACGCTCAGGAACAATGATTCAACCACTCAGGAATAATGATTCAGTTAGTGTAACTGACTCATAACTGATTAAGAAATCACGAGATGAAACAACAACCCTTTGATCAAATTCAGTTTTATTAGCGCCATTGGATTATACTCCGAGGTGGAGCCTAGTAGTGTTATCTCCTTCCCCTATCTTCCATTGATGTGACCATGGGCGATGCTATCATGTGACCATGCGATTGTGGGTGCGAACAAAGGTGGTTTGATGGAAACCCTCTTTTTTCCCTACCATTCACTACAATCCTCCACGTGTCCTTTCTCCAAAACCATGGTTTTGATTGCAGCCCACTCATGAAAAAGTAAGACACGAGCATGCTATAGCCCCACAATGCAATGGGACCATCGATCTCACGATCTTGACGATGCTCCTGAACTAACGGTTCATATCTGTCCACTAAAGTCTGTGGATCATATCTACCCTTCCTAAATCAAGAACTGATATTTACTTCGTGATCCGGGCTCTAGGAGTTTCAAATCTTAGAGCTCACTTTTCCCATATGCCAAGCTTCCGAAGTTGACAATCCATTGAGGCGCGTCCCTATCGGATCAATGGTCCTCGTTCACTTCAGGAATTTGACCTTTCAACTAGATCGAATGGTTTATTTCATGGAAACAAATCAATGCTCATATTTGATCATTACACCCATCCTTTCATTGTTCAATCCGACAGCTAGGTCTTAATCAAACATTGAGATGGACGGTTGTCAGAACTTCTCCCTTTAGAACTTCGGGATTTCAACTTTTCAAAATTACACTATCAATGGTTGAGAATACACCTGAAGTGATCTTTCATATCAGACGACTCATGTCCTTGCTGACGTGGTCTGCTGATGTGATCTCCCATATGTCCTTTGCTGACATGGTCTGCCACATGTCCTTGCAGACAAGGTTTGTTGACGTAGATCTCCCTAATCTAACAGTCATCGTATGTTCTACAGATCTGATGGTCCTTATTCATTTCAGATTTTCAGCTCTCTGGGCTTTGGGTTTTTCAAATCTCAAACTAAAAAATTTGAAGTGAGATTTTTTCGGAGCTTAACCTCCTCGCATCTTTATACCCGAACTAAATGTTTTTCGTTGATCATGATCTTGGATTGATGGCTCGATCTATCTGTTGGCCCTTGGTTATGGAATAAAGTGAAGATCGAGGAAGAAAAGGTCAAACACGAACTGCGCGGGAGACACATTGACTGTCCCTGGGTCGAAGTAAGAAAAAGAGCAAAAAATATGGAGCGAAGCACATAAAATAAAGCCATTGAAAGAGAAGATCAGGGATGACAGATCAACAAGAGAAAAGAATCATAGACAAATCAACAAGCAAAAAAAGCTACCATTGGATAATTTAGATCATCGTGCAAGAAGAGAGGAAAGACAGGCTGGCGAAGCCCTGAAAATGAGGGTCAAGTTGACCTAGGGTTTTAGACACCTAGGGTTTTGGGTAATTAGGGTTTTGAAACCTAGGGTTCAACCTAAGGCTGTTGGTGAGGGACTATAATGTATAAATAGAAGTCGAGAGGACTTAGGTCGGGTTGGTACTAGAGTTGGGTATTGATATTGATTGTTGTTAGTTGAGAGATTATTGTACTATGAGAGAGAGGAGTGATGAGAGGGAGAGCCTTCTGGTATTGTAAGATATTTAGCTGGGTGAGAATATCAAGTCCTGCAGGTGGGTGTGCAGGAGGGTGGGAGACAAAGAGAAGAAGAGAGAGAAGATCTGCTGACTAAGAGCACAGATTAGAACTGTAAGCTTTACCTTAATATATCATAAGCATAGTTCTGTGGACATAGCCCTAGAGAGAGGGTGAACCACATATATTTTGTGTTGTACGTGTGATTGATGCCTGGATATTTGTCATTGTTATACTGTTATTTTCATTATTGTGTTAGATCATATGTATAGTTGCGCAGAATAGATCAAGCTGATAAGAGATATATGAATGTTGGATTATTGTTGTATTAGTTCCACTTGATATTCTCCTGGTTGTAGACACCTTTTTCTTGCAACCCCCCTCTTAGATGCTTCAGGTGAGACTACATCTGCTTCACAGGTGTTGCCAAAAGGGCCAATAGCTAGGGCTTGTTGGTGTGCTCTTGGAGTGAACCCCGGGTCTGCCCCTGTTCCAACAAATGGTTCCATTGTTGGGACACGAATCTATTTAAGGGAATGTCAAGGTGGTTCCCATCAAAGACTGAGATTCAAAAGTGGATAGAGGATCAAGAGAGGGACTTCGTTGAAGCCTAGAACAAGAAGCCTAAACTGAATACTAAAGATTGGCTATAAAGATACATCTTCACCGACATTCATGAGATCTTCTTTGGGGGAATCCACCAGGAGTTGTTTGAATGGTTGGCTAGGTTAGCCAATACCCAACTCGATATTAGATCTAGAACTCCTGTGGTTTGGACGTCGGTACTGATCCAGAAGGTCAAGAGAGTTGACAACGCTATATCCAGAGTAGTAGATCATTGGTTTGATAGTACCATTGGAGGGTATATCACTGAGTTTGTTGTTGACAAAACATAATTGTATAGCCAAGCTGAGAGATACTTTTTCACAGGACCTAGAGGAAACATTTTGCACTTTCTGAAGCTGAGGATCAATATGATCTTGCATGAAAACCACATCTTGAAGATACAATAGATTGGTCAGACCTGAAAAGGCTAATGTTCAATATCTTGAACAACGACAGTGACATAGAAGAAGGACATATGCGCAGTGGGAAAGTATTCCGAGGGGTTCACCTTGACAACCTGTTTAAACAAAACTACGGAGAAGAGGGTTTCTACAGTGGATAAGAGGTAGATATAACCGACGAAGAACATTCAGAGCCCACCAGAATAGAAGAAGGGGAAGTTGAAGAACTTCGCCAAAGTGAGCCAGAGACCTTAGGAACTGCGTGGACCACTGAAGTAAGTAACATTAATATTCCTATTTTCTCAATAGTACTTAGCGGTCAGAATAGTCAGAGCCACCAGAGTCCTTAAACCACTGTTACTGGTAGCTTAGCATCTACTCAGAAAAAAAGCCTAGTCAGCTCTATGGCAGATGAAATGAGGATCCCTATCTTTAGAGGAGATGGATCTGAAGATCCAGATCACCATTGGTTTCTGTGTGAAGCCGTATGGAATATTAAAAGTATCACCAACGAAGTCATCAAGAGAACCTAGTTCAACACTACGCTAAGGGACCACACACTGAGCTAGTACTTGAAGCTTGTCCAAGGATTGGCGTAGCCTAAGACACTGAACGAGATCAAGAATGTGTTGATTGCAGAGTTTAAGAAACCTAAGTTGGAGTCACAATGTATTACGGAGCTAAAGGAGATCAAACAAAAGGTAGCAGAACCTGTTTGGGAGTTCGACCAGAGATTCAAGACCCTGACAGGCCGATTAAATTTTTAGATCCCCGATGAATAGAACAAAGAATGGTTCATCGCTGCATTGTTACCACACATCAGAGTCTCTCTGATGCAACAGAGGATTGCATTGCAAGCAAAATATTTGGAAATCACCATGAATCTTGAATCAACACCTATGGGAGAATTGAGCTCAGGCATGAGCCAGATCTTCAGTCAGTTAACCAGTTTGTCCTTACAGGTTGAGGATATGAAGAAAGATGTTGGCACAAGGGTAGACCCAGGGTTCACTCCAAGAGTGCACCAACAAGACCTATCTACTGGCCCTTTCAGCAACACCTACGAAGCAGATGTAGTCTCACCCGAAGCAACGATGGGGGGGTTGCAGGACAAAGATGTCTACAACCAGGGGAATATCAAGGGGATCTTGTATAACAACAATCATAGTATTCATATATCATTTACCAGTGAAATCTACTCTGCACAGCTCTAGATCTTAATCTAACACAGTAATGCAAATAACAGTATAATAATGACAGGGATTAAAGCATTAATCACTCACATAACACAAGATGTACGTGGTTCACCCTCTCTCTAGGGCCACATCTAGAGAATTGTGCTTATGATATATTAAGATAAAGCTTACAGTTCTGATCTATGCTCTTGGCCAGTAGATCCTCCCTCTCCTTCTGTCTTTCTCTCCCCCCCTCCTGCGCACCCGGCTGGAGGATTTGATCTTCGTACCCAGCTGAATATCTTACAATACCAGAAGGTTTCAACACTTCTCTCTCTTAGTTCAATGAACTCTCACTACAGTAATAGAGCTAAATCAAATGACAATAGCATACCCTCCTCTAGTACTGACCCGACCTAGGTCCTCTCGACCTCTATTTATACATTATAGTCCCTTACCGATAGCCTTAGGCCGAAACCTAGGTGTCAAAACCCTAATTACCAAAACCCTAGGTGTCTAAAACCCCAGGTCAACTTGATCCTCTTTTTCTGGAATTCGCCAGCCTATCTTTCCTTCCTTCTTGTGTGACGCTCCAAAGCATCCATTGGTGGATTTTTCCACTTCTCGTGTCTTCCTATGTCCATCTTCCTTGTTGATCTATCATCCTCGATCTCCTCATCCAACGACTTGCTTTCCCGTACTTCGCTCCATCTTTTCTTCTCTTTTGCTCACTTCGATCCAGTGACAGTCACTGTGTCTCCCGCGAAGTTCACTTTTTACCTTTTCTTTCTTGTTCTCCTTTTCCTTCCATAGCCAAGGGCCAACAGGCCCCCAACACTCACCTGTGACTCATCCCGAGGCACTTTAGATCTGCTCCTTTTGTTTGACTTCGACTTTAGACTGCGCAGTGCAGCCTTTGCTTTCTGCTTTATGCCTCCTTCCCATCCTTGTGCAGACTATCTTTTCTATGTTTGGTACCCTGTTTCAACTACACCTGGTACCTAAGCCCTTTTCCCTATTCCTTTACTTGGATCTATGAGGCAGCTGGTTGTCGTAGTACAACTTCAGTCGACTCCCATTCACCAATCCTTCTTTCCATTCTCCATTCAACGTCTTCAGCTGTGCAACTCCTCCTTCTGTGACGTAGGTGATCTCATATGGTCCAAACCAATGCGTTCTAAACTTCCCAGGGTGTTTAATAAACTTAATGTCATATACTAGTACTAAATCACCTTGCCTGAATATATTTTTTCTTGATATGCCTATCGTGGTAGGCCTTTACTCGTTCCTTTTGAACTTGCTGATGGAAACCTGCAATGAATCTTTCTTCTTCTAGTTCAACTAACTGTGCTATCATCTCATGAACAATGCCAATATCATCCATGTGTGTAAATGAAACAATTCTTAAACTCGGTATCAAGTACTCCATTGGGACAACAACTTCAAGACCATAAACCAAATCGAAAGGGGTCTGCGTTGTTAATTTATTTTAAGTGGTTCTGTAAGCCCAGAGTACTGCTGGTACTCTTAAATCCTAGTCATCCCTGTTCACGCTACAAATCTTTGTCAATGTTGTCTCCAAGATCTTGTTGAAGGATTCAATTGTTCTGTTTTCTTATGGATGATAAGGTGTACTCTTCTGATGGTGGACTGCAAATTCTTCAGTCAGTGCTTCAACTGTCTTATTGATGAAGTGTGTACCTTGATCAGTCACAAGGACCTTAGGGCATCCAAACTTGGTTATTATGTCATCAAATATAAAATGCATAGCTGTAGCTGCACTACAGTATTTGACTGCTCTTTCTTCGGCCCATCTAGTTAGGTATTTTGTCCCAGTGATAATATACCTTACTCCTGTGCACTTTCCTGGTGGGTTTATAGGTCCCACGAAATCAATGACCCATTTTTCAAATGCCTGTAGGGTCATCTACGGTGATAATGACATCTCATCTTGTCGGGATGGTTTTCCCACTTGCTGGCATACATTGCATGCTCTGGTATATTCTTTAGCATCTCTGTGTAATGTAGGCCACCAAAGGCCAGCTCGCAGAACCTTCTGCACAGTTCCTTTCCCTGTGTAATGTCCACCTGCGATGCCTTCATGAGCTTCTGTGAGGATCATCGGGCACTCTATTTCCATAACGCATATTCTTAGTATCTCATTAGGTCCTATTTTATATAGCTGACCAACTATCAGTGAAAAATCTACAGCGCGCACCACTAGCTGTTTTTTCTGGGAGATTGTATACTCACTCAAATCCATTCCTGTTGACAAGAACTATACTATGTCTGTGAAGTGGTCATCAATATTTATAATGGCGAGCAGTTGTGCATCCGGTAATGTATCCTCCATATTGGTAGGTTCTTCGCCATGTTCCAATCTCGACAGGTGGTCTAAGCCTTTGTTCATTTTTCCTGGCTTAACTATGATCTCAAAATCATACTTCTGAAATAGCATAAGCCATCTGCAGATTCTCCCCCCCAACACTAGATTTTTGACTAGGTACTTCAATGCGGAGTGATCAGTAAACATTTTAAAGTGTCCTCCCAACAAGTAGTGGCAGAATTTCTGCAATGAATACACCATGGCTAGTCCCTATCTCTCTGTAGTGGTGTAATTAACTTCAGCTGTGGACAACTTCCTGTTGGAAAATGTTAATGGATGATCAATGTCCCTTTCTCCAGGTTGTGCCAGTACTGCTCCTAATGCAATGGAGGACCCATCAACATGCACATGAAATTCCTTGCTTTCAGTCCGGAACGACTAGAATAGGCACAATTACCATCTTTTGTTTCAGTGTGTAGAAAATCTGCTGGCATTCTTCTATCCAACTGAATTGATAATCTTTATTTAATAAATTCTCCATTGACACAGTAATATGATCATATACTTTGATAAATTTCCTGTAATAGCTAGTATGTCCTAGTGCAATGCACAGTTGTTTGATTGAAGTAGCTGGTGGCAAATCAACTATAATTGCAATCTTGGATGGATCCGCCAACAATCCTTTCTTGCATACAATATGTCCTAATAATACTCCAAATGGTGAGAAGAAGATGCACTTCTTCAAATTTAAAGCAATTTGACACTGCTTGCATTTATCCAGCATTAGCCTTAGACATTCAATATGATTTTTCAACAAACTAAAAACAGTCTAGTCATCAAAGTATGCTTCTAAAAATTTATGCAAAAATTCTTTGAATGCTTCAACCACCACCTTGGAAAAGATGGTTGGGGAATTATTCAATCCAAATGGCATTACTTTGTATTGGTAGGATCCCCACTCTGTAGAAAACATAGTCTTATGGCGGTCCTCCTTGGTGATGCAGATTTGATGGTATCCTGAAAATCCATTTGTAAAAGAGTATACTTCTTGGCCTCCCACATTATCCAATACTTCATTTGTGAATGGTGTAGGGAAAGGATCATGTAGACAAGCATTATTCAGCTTCTTGAGATCTACGCAAATCCTGATCTCACCTTTCCTTTTATATTGCACTACCATGGGGATAATCCACTCTGACTCCTCGACAGGTTCAATAATCCCTGCTTCCAACATTCTGTCGAGCTCAATCTTTACTTTTTCCTTGTATTTCGGGTTCAGTCTGTAGGGTCTTTGCTTGACTATATTTGCATGTGGTTTCAAAGGTATTCTCATCTCTCCCATAGGTCCTTTGATACCCTTCATATCGGTGAAATTGGTCGGGAACAAGTCCTGATACTTGTGCAATAATTCTGTGATTTTGTCAATGGTAGTAGCATCCCAGTAATCTCTGACATTGGCAAGATTTGGTGTCTCCCTTGTACCAATGTTGACTTTCTTTATATTTATTGGTTTTCCAATGAATGGCAGTTCAACGCCTGGTCCTTCCACATTTCTCTGGCCTTTTGTTTCTGCAATATTCACCTTCCTTGGGTCATCATCTTTATCGACATTAATGTTGTAGCAGATCTACAGTTTCTGGAGGGGCGCAGTCCATTCATCCTCGTCTTTCTCTAAAGGGAGGCCATATGCCTCCTTAAATACTTTCTGTCTCACCATCTATAATGCTTGATCTACTGATGGAAATTCACTTTCAAATAAAAGGGTGGTTATAAAATTATGGATCATACATTCCCATTCTAAAGTGATGAGGCACAGTTCTGCTTGAAGGTACCAGTTGATCGAGGTGGTATCCAGTGTATTAATGAATCTGTGTATCCATTGTTCTCTAGGAACGTCACTCCAGGCCTCTTCGCAGTTGTGTATGTGGTCCTTTGGAAAACTTCGACCTGTGTATCTTACTTCGCAGCTTCCTACTTGTGCTGAAAACCATGCTGTCATCAAAGTTCGACATTGTGTCCAATATGTGATGTTTCCCTTGTGTGTTCCCCACCATCTTACTGGTGTGGCCTTCATGGCCTCATCCATTGCTAATAGCCTCTGTTGTGTTGGTACACTTTTCTCAAATTCTGATAAGAATTTCTCTAAAGGGTTCAGGCCATCAAATGTGGGTAGATTACTCACTGTTGTGCCAATCCAACGAACTTCTCTGGTTAGCCTAGCACATCTTCTTGTAGATACTTCATACATCTAGTTCTGCTAGTTCTCCAATGCTTCTTCTGAGTTGAATGAACATGTGCTGTCACTTTTCCAGTTTAGATTTCCGTCAGCTGTAGGATTGATATAATCCTGCTGTCTGGCTGTTAATTTGTAGATGTTTTCTAGTTCAAATGCATGGTCTTCTTCTCTGATAGGCTCTGTATATCGAGGACCCTCATCTGGATCTAAAGGTGCAATGAAACTAAGGCCAAATTTCTCAAATTTCATGCGTATTTTATTTAGATCAACAACAGTAGAATTGTCAAAGGCCCAATCAATTCCTAACAATGCAGGGTAAGGGTAGCTATCATCAACAGTTTCAATTACCTCAAAATCTGCAAAGGTTCTTACTCCATCAATGTCCATTGGGACATGCTCTAATCATCTAAATGGGATGATGGCTTGCTTATTAGCCATGCAAATCCTGATAGGGGAATATACCAGCTTGGGTTTTCCCATCAGTGCCCAAGTCTGCTTGGTCATGATGTTGACCTCCGACCTTAAGTCGAGGACCACATAGTCTATCTCATACTCTCCTATCTGAGCATTCAAGTGTAATTCTTTATTTGTCCTTCTCCTTTTTCCAATTTGGTGCACTGCCATATTTAGTAAGGGGTCTATCTTTCCTAGCTCATACTACTTGATTAAATCTTGTAATTCTTGTACAACGCCTTTATCTTGAATTAACTTAACACAAGTGTACAAAAATTCCATGAGTTTTCTTACCTCTTTCCCTTCTGTTGGAGATGCAGATGGATCAAAAGCCTGAGGCATGCCATATTCTTTGATCTCTGGTTGTTTCTTTGATGAATATCCTTGACCTCTTCTGAACTCTTTTCTTTCCTCCTCAAATATCTTTCTTTCTTTCTGAGCATCAAACATCAGGGTCTTTTCTGTAGCTTTCCTGACTCTGTGGTCATTTTCAATCCTTCCTTGGGCTGCTCTATCTTCTCCTGTAGTAGCGCCTCCTCGAGTGATAACAACAAATCTAGGGTATTCTCTGCGAGGTTCATCATATATTAGTTATACTTGTGGGTTTTGCTGAGGTGCTCGTCTTTCCTGAAGTTTAGTCATCAACATAGAGCATTCCTCTATGACATGTTTGAATGAGTTATAGTAACTACAGGTTGTACAAGGATTCTGACAATACCTTGCCAAATGTCCTGGCTACGTGCAGTTGTAACAAATTATTTTTCCTCAGTGTCAGCCCATACCTCCTCCTCGTCCTCGTCCTCTGTACCCACCGCGAGAATTGAAGTTTCCTCTCCCTGGAATGTTGTACTGCAGAGTGTTTCCTTCTTGTTGTACTTTGCCTTGAATCTTGTATATGTCTCTCAAACTTTCATGCATGATATCATAAGCTCTACAATCTCGATCATTGTGCCCCACTAATTTGCAGAATGTACAATATAAGTTTTTGGGCATCTGAACATACTTCTGCATGTAGTAGCACTCACCTGGGCGATGCCTATTTCTGCATACATCAGACCAGGGTAGGTTAGCTTGTTTCAAGTGGTTCAATGCCCCTGAGGCCAAGTACTCATGAAATAAGGGACAATGTTCCTTATCATGGCCTTCAGATCTGCATCTTACACACCATATATCTTCCCTTTTGTCTTTTCCCTTATCCTTCTTCATATCCTCAACCTGTAAAGATAAACTAGTTAGTTGGCTCATGATTTGTCTAATGCTTGAGCTAGATTCTCCCATCGGTGCTGATTCAAGCTTCATGGTGATCTCCAAAGATTCTTCCTGTGATGCAATCTTTTGCTGCATCAGAGGAAATCTTATGTGTGGTAACAATGCAACGATGAACCATTCTTTGTTCTGTTCATCGAGGATTTGAAAAGTTAATCTGTCTGTCAGGGTCTTGAATCTCTGGTCGAACTCCCAAATTGGTTCTGTTAGCCTTTGTTTAATCTCTTTTAGTTCTGTAATACATTGTGACTCCGACTTAGGTTTCTTCAACTCTGTAATCAATGCATTCTTGATCTCAGTCAGGGGCTTAGGTTGTGCCAGTCCTTGGACCAGTTTCATGTACCAGCTCAGTGCATGATCCCTTAGCGTAGTGCTGAACTGGGTTCTCTTGATGGATTCATCAGTGATACTTTTAATGTTCCATATGGCTTCACACAGAAACCAATGTTGATTTGGATCTTCAGATCCATCTCCTCTAAATATAGGGAGTCTCATTTCATCTGCCATAGAGCTGACTAGACTTCTTGTCTGAGTAGATGCTGAGCTACTAGCAACAGTACTCTGAAGATTCTGGTGGTTCTAACTATTTTGACAGCCAAGTGCTATTGGGATAATAAGAGGATTAACATTACTTACTTCAGTAGGTAGCGCAGTTCCTGAGTTTTTTGGCTCGCTTTGGCACAGTTCTTCAACTTCCCCTTCTTCTGTTTTGGTGGGCTTTGAATTCTCTTCGTCAGTTAGATCTAGCTCTTCTCCATTGTAGAAACCCTCTTCTCTGTAGTTTTTCTTAAACAAGTTCTCAAGGTGAACCCTTCAGAATACTTTTCCACTGCGTGTGTGTCTCGCTTCTGTGTCGCTGTTGCTATCCAAGATTTTGAACATTAGCCTTTTTTGGTTCGACCAATCTACTGTATCTTCAATATTTGATTTTCATGCAAGAGCATCTTGATCCTTAGCTTCAGAAAGTGCAAAAAGTTTCCTCTAGGTTCTTTGAAAAATTATCTCTCGGCTTGGCTATACGATTCTGTTCTGTCCACAACAAACTCAGTGATATACCCTCCAATGGTACTATCAAACCAATGATCTACTGCTCTGGATACAACATTTTCAATTCTCTTGACCTTCTCGATCAACGTCGGTGTCCAAACCATGGGAGGTCTAGATCTGATCTCAAACTATGTGTCAGTGAACCTAGCCAACCACTCGTGTAGCTCCTAATGGATTCCTCCAAAGAACATCTCGTGAATGTCGGTGAAGATGTATCTTTGTAGCCAATATTTAGTACTTAGTTTAGGGTTCTTGTTCTGGGCTTCAGCGAAGTCCTTCTCTTGATCCTCTATCCACTTCTGAATCTCTGTCTTCGATGGGAACCACCTTGACATTCCCTTAAAAATATTTCTGTCTCAGCAATAGAACCATTTGTTGGCACAAGGGCAGACCCAGGGTTCACTCCAAGAGTGCACCAACAAGCCCTAGCTACTAGCCCTTTCGGCAACACCTTCGAAGCAGATGCAGTCTCACCTGAAGCAACGATGGGGGGGTTGCAGGACAAAGATGTCTACAACCAGGGGAATATCAAGGGGATCTTGTATAACAACAATCACAATATTCATATATCATTTACAAACGAAATCTACTCTGTGCAGCTCTATATCTTAATCTAACACAGTAATGTAAATAATAGTATAATAATGACAGAGATCAAAGCATTAATCACTCACATAACACAAGATGTACATGGTTCACCCTCTCTCTAGGGATACGTCCATAGAACTATGCTTATGATATATTAAGATAAAGCTTACAGTTATGATCTGGGCTCTTGGCTAGAAGATCCTCTCTCTCCTTCTGTCTTTCTCTCCCCCCCCTCCTGCGCACCTAACTAGAGGATCTGATCTTCACACCCAGCTGAAGATCTTACAATACCAAAAGGCTTCAACACTTCTCTCTCTTAGTACAATGACCTTTCACCACAGTAATATAGCTAAATCAAATGACAATAGCATACCCTCCTCTAGTACCGACCCGACCTAGGTCCTCTCGACCTTTATTTATACATTATAGTCCCTTACCGATAGCCTTAGGCCGAAACCTAGGTGTCAAAACCCTAATTACCAAAACCCTAGGTGTCTAAAACTCTAGGTCAACTTGATCCTCTTTTTCTAGACTTCGCCAACTTGTCTTTCCTTCCTTCTCGTGCGATGCTCCAAAGCATCCAATGGTGGATTTTTCCACTTCCTGAGTCATCCTAGGTCTATCTTCCTTGTTGATCTATCATCCTCGATCTCCTCATCCAATGGTTTTCTTTCCCGCACTTCGCTCCATCTCTTCTTCTCTTTTTCTCACTTTGACCCAGTGACAGTCACTGTGTCTCCCGCGAAGTTCGCTTTTTAGCTTTTCTTGCTTGTTCTCATTTTCCTTCCATAGCCAAGGGCCAACAAAAGATAAGGGAAAATACAAAAGGGAAGATGTCTGGTGTGTGAGATGCAGATCATAAGGTCATGATAAGGAACACTGTCCCTTATTCCATGAGTATTTGGCCTCAGGAGCGTCGAGCCCCTTGAAGCAAGTTAACCTACCCTGGTGCGATGTGTGCAGAAATAGGCATCGCCCAGGTGAGTGATATTACATGTAGAAGGATGTTCAAACACCCACTAAATTGTACTGCACATTCTGTAAATTAGTAGGGCACGATGATTGAGATTGTAGAGCTTACGATCTCCTACATGAAAGGTCGAGAGACATATACAAGATTTAGGGCGAAGTAAAACAAGAAGGAAATACTTCACAGTACAACTCTCCAGGGAGAGGAAACTTCACTCCTTACAATGGATACAAAGGAGGAGGAGGTATGGGCCGAGGCTGAGGAAAAATAATCTGTTATAACTGCGTGCAATCAAGACACTTAGCAAGGGATTGTTAGAACCCTTTCACAACCTCCAGTTATTGTAACTCTTTCGAGCACATCATAGAAGAATGCCTTGTGCTACTGGTTAAGTTTTAGGAAAGACAAGGACCCTAGGAGAACCCACAATTACAACTGATATATGCTGAACCTCAGGGAACTGAACCTAGAGTTGCTCTCATTACCCGAGGAGGCACTGCTACAGGAGAGGATAGAACAACCCAAAGAAAGATCGCAGAAGAGTTAGGTATCAGGAAAGCTGAGGAGAAGACTCAGGATTTTGATGCGAAGAAAGAAATATGAATCTTTGAGGAAGCAAGACAAGAGTTCAAGAGGAACCAAGGATCTTCATCTAGAGCGCAACCAAAAGTAAAAGAGTACGGAATGCCTCAGGCATTTGATCAATCGGTTGTGCATAAAGAAGGAAAAGAGGTAAGTACGCTCATCGACTTTTTGTACACTTGTCTTAAACTATTTCAGGATGAGAAAGATATACAAGAGTTACAGAAATTAATCAGGTAGTATGAACTAGGAAATATAGACCCCTTGCTAAATAGGGCAGTACACCAGATTGCTAAGAAGAGAAGAACAAACAAAGAATTACATTTGAATGCTCAATTAAGAGATTATGATATAGACTACGTGGTCCTCGACTTAGGGTTGGAGGTCAACGTCATGATGAAGAAAACTTGGGAAATAATGGGAAAACCCAAGCTGATATATTCCCCTATCAGGATTTGCATGGCTAATCAACAAGTTGTCAGCCCATTTGGATGATTGGAGCATGTCCCCGTGGACATCGACAAGGTTAGGACTTTTGCAGACTTCAAGGTAATTAAAATTGTTGATGATAGCTTCCCTTACCGTGCATTACT
The DNA here is from genome assembly GCA_009831015.1 of Picea engelmannii. Lineage (NCBI taxonomy): Eukaryota > Viridiplantae > Streptophyta > Pinopsida > Pinales > Pinaceae > Picea > Picea engelmannii. The sequence goes on along the minus strand of ML786712.1, from coordinate 268,118 downwards.
AGGAATTGATTGGGCCTTCAACAATTCAACTGTGGTCAATTTAAAGAAAAGACGCATGACATTTGAAGGAGATGGCCTTAGGGTCATTGCACCCTTATATCCAGATGAAGGTCTGCAGTATACAAATCCCATTAGAGAAGAAGACTACGCATATGAGCTAGAAAACATATACAAATTAACCGCTAGACATCAGGATTACATTAACCCTACTGCCGATGGGAATCTAAGCTGGTGAAGTGACAATGCCTGTTCATCAGATTCAGAAGAAGTGCTAGAGAACTGGCAGAACAAGATGTATGAAGTATCCACAAGGAGATGTGCTCGACTGACCAAGAAGTTCGCTGGATTGGTACCACAACAAGTAACTTACCTACCTTTGATGGTCTGAATCCTTTAGAATACTTCTTGATGGACTTTGAAACAATTGTACCAGCACAACAGAGGTTGTTGGATATGGACGAGGCTCTAAAATCTACACCAAAAAGATGGCGGGGAACACATAAAAGAAATATCACAGACTGGACACAATGCCGAACCTTGATGACAGCGTGGTTTTCAGCACAAGTAGGAAGCTGTGAAGTGAGGTACATAGGTCGAAGCTGCCCAACGGAGCTACGAAGAGGCCTGTAGTGACATCCCTCAAGAACAATGGGTACACAGATTCATTAACACACTGGACATGACCCCTATTAACTCGTACCTTCAAGTAGAGTTGTGCCTTATCACCGCAGATTGGGAAGGTATGTATGCTTCAGAATTTTTTAACCACCTTTTTATTTGAAATTGAATTCCTCTCATTAGATCAAGCATTAAATACTGTGAGGCAGAAAGTATTTAAAGATTCATATAGCCTCCCTTTGGAGCAAGAAGAGGACGAATGGACTACGCCATTCCAAAAATTACAAGGATGTTACAACATTAATGCCAACGAATATGATGATCTGAGGAAGGTAAACATTGCTGAAACAGAAGGCCATAGGGATGTGGAAGGACTAAGAGTCAAACTACAATTCATTGAAAAACCGATCAAGATAAAGAAAGTTAATATTGGGATAGAGGAGACACCGAAACTTGCCAATGTCGGAGATTACTGGGATGCTACTCCCATTGAAAAAATTATAGAATTACTGCATGAGTATCGGGACTTATTTCAGACCAAGTTCAATGATATGAAAGGTATCAAAGGGCCCATGGGAGAAATGAGAATACCTTTGAAACCAGATGCGAAGCTAGTCAAGCAAATACCCTACATATTGAACATGAAATATAAGGAAAAAGTGAAGATTGAGCTCAACATAATGCTGGAAGCAGGGATTATTGAACCTGTTGAGGAGTCGGAGTGGATCAACACTATGGTAGTATAAGATAAGAAGACAGGTGAGATCAGGATATGTGTGGACCTTAGAAAGCTAAACGATGCCTGTTTACATGACCCCTTCCCTACACCATTCACAGATGAAGTATTAGACAATGTGGGAGGCCAGGAGGTATATTCTTTTACAAACATATTTTCAGGATACCATCAGTTTCGAATTTCCAAGGAGGACTGCCACAAGACCACATTTGCCACAGAATGGGGATCCTACCAAAACACTGTGATGCCATTTGGACTGAATAATGCCCCAACCATATTTTTTAGGGTGGTGGTTGAAGTGTTCAAAGAATTTTTTCATAAGTTTTTAGAAGCCTATTTTGATGACTGGACTGTTTTTAGTTTGTTGAAAAATCATGTTGAATGTCTAAGGCTAATGTTGGATAAATGTAGGCAATGTAAAATTTATTTGGATTTGAAGAAGTGCATCTTATTCTCACCATTTGGAGTATTATTAGGTCATATTGTATGCAAGCAAGGATTGTTGGTGGATCCATCCAAAATTGCAATTATAGTTGATTTACCACCTCCTACCTCAGTCAAACAACTACGCACTGCGCTAGGACATACTGGCTATTACAGGAAATTTATCAAAGGATATGCTCAAATTACTGTGCCAATGGAGAATTTATTAAAGAAAGATTGCCAGTTTGGTTGGACAGAAGAATGCCAGCATAGCTTTGATGCACTTAAACAAAATATGGTGACTGCACCTATTCTGGTCTTTCCAGATTGGAGCAAGGAATTTCATGTGCATGTTGATGTGTCTTCCATTGCATTAGGAGTAGTGCTAACAAAACCTGGAGAAGGGGACATTGATCATCCATTAGCATTTTCCAGCATAAATCTATCTACAACTGAAGTCAATTACACTACTACAGAGAGAGAAGGCTTAGCCATGGTGTACGCGCTGCAAAAATTCCACCATTAATTACTAGGAGGACACTTTAAAATGTTTACTGATCACTCTTCTCTTAAGTATCTAGTCAACAAGCCAGTGTTGGGGGGGCGAATATGCCGATGGCTTCTCCTGTTTCAAGAATATGATTTTGATATCATAGTTAAGCCAGGACGAATGAACACGGGACCTGACCACCTATCGAGGTTGTAACATTGTGAGGAAACCACTAGTCTGGAAGATACACTACCAGATGCACAACTTCTCTCCCTCAAGAATATGGATGACCACTTCCCAAACATAGTCCAATTCCTATCAACAGGAATGGCTCCAAGTGAGTATACAATTTCCCAGAAGAAACAACTAGTGGTGCGCGCTGTAGACTTTTCACTAATAGTTGGTCAGCTATATAAGATGGGACCCGATGAGATACTAAGAAGATGTGTGATGGAGGAAGAGCGCCCACTGATCCTCATAGAAGCTCATGAAGGCATTGCAGGAGGACATTATGCAGGTAAAGAAATTGTGCAGAAAGTTCTACGAGTTGGCCTTTTGTGGCCTACTTCACAAAAATATGCTAAAGAGTATACCAGAGCCTGTGATGTATGCCAGAGAGTTGGAAAACCATCCAAAAGAGACAACATGCCACTAGAACCATAGATGACCCTACAAGCATTTGAAAACTGGGCCATTGACTTCATGGGACCTATAAACCCACTAGGAAAGTGCACATGAGCAAGGTATATCATCACTGCGACATAATACCTAACTAGATGGGCCGAAGCAAGAGCAGTCAAGGAATATAATGCAACTACAACCACATGTTTTATATTTGATGACATAATAACTAGGTTTGGATGCCCTAAGACCCTGATGAGTGATCAAGGCACTCATTTCACCAACAAGACAGTTGAGGCCCTGAATGAAGAATTTTTAGTCCACCATAAGAAGAGTACACCTTACCATCCACAAGCAAACAAAACGGTTGAAGCATTCAACAAAATCTTGAAGACAACATTGACAAATATTTGCAGTGTGAACAGGGATGAATAGGATTTAAGAGTACCAATAGTACTCTGGGCTTATAGAACCACTTGTAATAAATTAATAATGAAGATCCCTTTCAAGTTGGTTTATGGTCTTGAAGATGTTGTCCCGATGGAGTACTTGGTACCGAGCTTAAGAATTGCTGCATTTACAGACATGGATGACACTAGCGTTGTTTGTGAGAGGCTTGCCCAGCTGGTTGAACTCGAAGAAGACATATTTATGGTAGGATTCCATCAGAAGGTACAGAAGGAAAGAGAGAAGGCCTATCATGACAGACACATCAAGGAGAAGGCATTTAAGCAAGGTGATTTAGTACTGGTGTATCACAGTAAATTTATAAGACATCCAGGGAGGTTCAGAATGCATTGGCTTGGACCATATGAGGTCCCCTATGTTACAGAAGGAGGAGTTGCACAACTAAAGACATTGAAGGGAGAATGGACAGAGGGATTAGTAAATGGGAATCGGTTGAAGTTGTACTATGACAAATAGCTGCCTCACAGCTCATAGTAAAATCAAAGGAGAAAAGGGTCTAGGTACCAGGTGCAGTTGAAACTAGGTACCAGACATAGAAAAGACAGTCTGCACAAGGATGGGAAGGAGACATGGAGAAGAAAGCAGAGGTTGCACTCTGTAGTCCAAAATTGAAGTGACATGGAAGGATCAGAACTGAAGTGCTTTGGGATGAGTCACAGGTGAGTGTTGGGGGTCTGTTGGCCCTTGGTTATGGAAGAAAGAAAATATCGAGGAAGAAAAGGTCAAACACGAATTGCGTGGGAGATACAGTGACTATCCCTGGGTCTAAGTAAGAAAAAGAGAAGAAAAGATGGAGCGAAGCATGAAAAATCAAGCCGTTGAAAGAGGAGATCAAGGATGATAGATCAACAAGAGAAAATAATCATAGACAACTCAGCAAGCAGATAAAGCCACCATTGGATGCTTTGGATCACCGTGTGAGAAGGGAGGAAAGATAGGTTGGCGAAGCCCTGAAAACGTGGGTCAAGTTGACCTAGGGTTTTAGAAACCTAAGGTTTTGGGTAATTAGGGTTTTGACACCTAGGGTTTGACCTAAGGTTGTCGGTGAGGGACTATAATGTATAAATAGAGGTCGAGAGGACCTAAGTCAGGTCGGTACTAGAGTTGGGTATTGATATTGATTATTGTTGGTTGAGAGATTATTGTACTATGAGAGAGAGGAGTGTTGAGAGGGAGAGCCTTTTGGTATTGTAAGATCTTCATCTGGGTGCGAAGATCAAGTCATGTAGCTGGGTGTGTAGGAGGGTGGGAGACAGAGAGAAGAAGAGAGAGAAGATCTACTGACTAAGAGCGCAGATTAGAACTGTAAGCTTTACCTTAATATATCATAAGCACAGTTATGTGGACGTAGCCCTAGAGAGAGGGTGAACCACATATATTTTGTGTTGTATGTGTGATTGATGCCTGGATCTTTGTCATTGTTATACTGTTATTTGCATTATTGTGTTAGAGCATATGCATAGATGCATAGAATAGATCTAACTGATAAGAGATATATGAATGTTGCATTATTGTTGTATTAGTTCCACTTGATATTCCCCTGGTTGTAGGCCCCTTTGTCCTGCAACCCCCCTCTTAGCTGCTTCGGGTGAGACTGCATCTGCTTCACAGGTGTTGCTGAAAGGGCCAGTAGCTAGGGCTTGTTGGTGCGCTCTTGGAGTGAACTCCAGGTCTGCCCCTATGCCAACACTGTCTACGATGCTGTTCTTCTATCTTATCATGTCCTTCCACTTAGAATCATCTAACGACTAATGAAAATTCACATAAATGAGATCTTAGATCTTTTACCTCACTTATCCTATCCTTCCACTTTAAAATGATCCGATGAATGATGAGAATTCGGGTTTGATCCAACAGTTGACGGGTATTTGGATAATCAAATTCTCAACCCTTTAGCCCCGCTTATTCTATCCTTCCACTTAAACTGATCTCACAGTTGTGAAGATTCTCGAAGAAGATAAACGATCAAGGATGGTTGCAGAACTACAACTTGTGAGTGATTTAACTCATCACCAAAACTCCGCAATTTGAAGTTGTGCGCCATTGGTGAGTCAACCACAATCGTCAATCTTCGAGGCTATAATATTTGATGGTCTTGAATAATTGCAGGATTGGAACTAGCGTGATATTTAATTCTCCTTCTGATGTTCGCAATCTATCCCTGCCATTGATCTGGCGATTGCGCATCCGATGGTCACAACTCAATCCGACTTAATCCGATCGTTTGTTGGATCAACCACAGTCATCGATATCCGAGTCTATGAGATCTGACGATATAGACAAATTGCGAGATTGGAACTAGCGATATGTTTAATTCTTCTTTCGCTCCCTGCCATTGATTTGGCTTGTAGATCTGATGATCACAATCCTCCAACGGTCCTCAAGCCCACGGTCACTCATATGATCGACGTCCATTATATGAGACGATTAAAATCGTCAATTTCTTGATCAGACAACTGTTGGGGCTTCTCATACTGAGCTTACTCTTTTCCTTCTGAGATTTGATATCTGGATACTATTCGCTCCTCGTCCTAAGCTTACGTTTTTTATTCCGAGCTTTGATCTCTACTTATTGTTCGCTCCTCCACCTGAGCTTATGATTTTCCCATTTTCCATCGTCGCTGTTGTCCTTTCCATCAATGACAAGCATAATCTTCTTGTAAAATATGACTACATTTGAAGAGAACGAGGCCAAATCTCCTTGGCTATAAATATATTTAGTCACATCAGAGGAAGATTGGGTGCATATTAGTAGCATCATCACAATAGACAATAACGAGGAAGGAACCCTCCAAGAAGGAGAAGATATATTGGCAATTATAAGGAGGCTTTCATGACTAGATATATGGATCTCTTTTGGTTCCATCACTGAAGAAGACGAGAGATTATGGAATAACCCTCTCTTTGAACCACTCCCCTCACACATTTTTAACAAAGAAGAAATAACTATATAAAGTGTAGAGGTGAGAGAAGTTGAAGATGGAATTTCATAAGTAAGAGGAGAAAATACAAGTGGAGTAGAAGCCAATTTCAACAAAACCTTATAATAAATATTATCAGTAACAACAACAGTAAGTAGTAGTAAATTAGGAAGACCCAGTTCTATATCAAGTATGTCCAACTAGGATTCAACCCTTAGGCTTCTCATATTTCATGGGACATGAAGAGATGATGTGGAACAACACTAGTTCACTTGTGAAGCTATATTTTCTGTGAAAAGAGTCACAAAGGAGGCATCCAAGATCACGTAGCTAGAAACCACATTCATAGACAAAGAGAGTGACACAACTACAAGGAGAAGTGACACAAAAACAAGGAAGAGTATCTCAGTAAAGGTGAAGGTTATCTTGGTGAAGGACTATCTTGGTCTAAGTGGTGTGCTACTCTGTTCTGATTAGGGTTTCTAGTGGATCTTCTGTTTGGTGAGATATCTCTTGTGAGAGACACTGTACTTGGTTATTGAATCTATATTAAAGAAGTTTTGTTGGGTTTTCTTCTCCTCAAGGGTTTCCCAGGATAAATGCTTGTGTACTCTGTGATTGTGTTTATTTCAGTAAGATCCTTATTATGCTATTGTTATATTGAAGATTAATAATATTAGATTAAACAAGAAAATTTAACAATGATGTGAACAACTACTCATCGCGACATCTCATGAATGAGCATACTATAGATGATTACTAGATTTAAGAGGAGAATAAGGGTGGAGCCCTCAAAGGCATCAATATAGGAGGATTCCAAGGAGGCACGAGAGGATTATATGGAAGAGTAAGAGGAAGATAATACAATGGGGGAGGAGGAAGACCACCTACCTATTTTAACTATGGCGCGATAGGTCACTTATCATTGTTCTGTACCAAGCCATGTGCACTATGTGGATATTGCCACAACGTAGACCATGTCATGGAGGATTTCCAAAATCTATTTGAAAAATGGGAAAAAACAAGGGGCAGTGTAACATGGTGACTACTGAGTCACGCAAAGAAAAAAGCCTGAAAGAAGAATTTGATGTACGGGTAGTAACCTGAGTAGGTATTTGCATGGGATTCAACCTGTAGAAATGAGACTGCTTAGGACAACATATATAAGGAAATATCAAGAAAACAATGTGGATACTTCCTAAGTTTGATGCCACACAACTCCCAAATCCCTTGTTGGGCCATGTTACTACTAAATTGACTAACATATCAATTCAAAAGTGTAAATACATGTAACATGACATACAAGCTCATGCAGATAATGGTTAATTTTAAAACCGCGGATGCAAATTATTAAGCATGCTCAACAACAATTAAATACACAAAAAATAAATCAAACACATCATTCAAGCATAACATTCACACAATAAATAACACCATGATTAGATCACTTATCTTTGTGCATATTTACACAACCAATTGTATACATTGGACATTCCACCCAACCATAGACTTTGTTTCTCCAATTCTTTCAGCAACAAGTCACCCCTATGTTGGGGATATGCATCCACAAGGATGGACAAGCTCCTATGGGTGTCTACAATTCACTAAAATAGACCAAATACCCACTAAAAAGAAGTGACATGATTCCTACAACAATTTCGTTTCCCATCTCTCTTCCCCATTAGTTTTCACAACCCAAGGCATGAGATTTCCTTCTCTGCATCACAGTGACTTAGAAAATATCCATCCACTCTAGGGTTCCAGTACATACCAATAAGGAATATCTCTATCGGGGTCTTTATGAAATTCAACTACAATAGGATTGCTCAAAATAACAATCTCACCTACTCTTGGGAAGCTTCATGAACAAGAATTCACTCACAAGCATAACAACCTAGATATCCATGCAATATCTAATTGGCATTAAGTTGTCTTTAAACACAAAATGGCCCCCTAATATTTCTTAGAACTAAACTCTATTTTTTCCTCACTTCATTCTCAACTGTCCCCATTGATCTCCCTCCTACTTGAATTTTCTTCTTCTCCCATGCTTTCTTGATTCCCACTCTTCCCTAATATGATTACACTCAACCCATGTTGTCATAACTAGGTGAGTTGACTCCCTCACAAACCTCTTACATGAATTTTATAATTGAGTGTTTAATAAGTCAAAGGGATAAATAACTAAATGACAAAAGGATAATAAAGGTGAATTAAGACTCACGCCATGTGTAAACCCCTCAAAACCCCAATTAAGCCCCCCCTTTCTTATGGAATCATAATCGATAATTACTCTAGTCCTTACTTGACTCTAACTGATGGTGTATTTCATTTTATTTATTTTCAGTGTATAATGTTTACATATTACATCACTTGGTCCTCGATCATTCATAATATTTATAAACATACAATACTACATTGGGTATCAAAATTGGGGTGTTATAATAACCATCCCCTACAACTTGCACTATCCTTAGTGAACATCACCATACATGTGTACATGTATGCATATACAAAATATTACATCACAATACTCAATAATTTCATGGTTTAATGACTCCAGAAACAATTCCAACCAACAATATCTCATTCCCCTTACCTTGCACAATCTAAGGAAGTACCCCCTTCTCTACACTATAGTCCCTTAGGATGTCCCACTTTCCTTCTAGGGCCACCATAGGCTGGACATGAAGTCTTCAAGTTGTGTATCCATGAACTCCTGCTACACCAAAAATGGAGTCTTTGTACACTTATGTACACATGTACTTTCAAATTCCCTAAGAATCTACAAAAAGATGCAATTACTTTTCCCACATGGTCTTCTCGTGCTCCCACATGGCATCTTCAGGATTGTAGTAGGTCCATTGGACCTTTAATAGGTTGATGGCTCAGTTTTTGAGCACTTTGATTTTTTGGTCCAGGATGCACACTAGATCCACACAAAAGTCCCCTTTGTGTTCCACCTAGATCATAGTCTAATAAATCATGTGGTCAAGATCATGGACATACTTATTCAATAAGATACATGAAACACATTATGAACTCTCACAGATACATGAAATGGAAGAATGTATGAAACTGGGCCTATCCTCTCTAGAACTTCAAATGGTACACAATATTTCTATACCAACTTTGGGAAGCTTCCCAATTTGAATGAGCTCCCTTTTTTATTCACTTTTAAGAACACATGCTTGTCCACTCTAAATTTCATGTGTGCTTATCCTTTCTATGCATAGATTTTCTTCCTATCCTATGCAATATTTAAATTCTACTTCATCTTTATCATTTATTCTTCCATTCCTCTCATTAGCTCTAGCCCAATAACGTCTCTGTCTACTGGCTTATCTTAGCTCACTGGCGTTTTTCATTTTCTTCCATACAAGGCTTCAAATGGGATAATCTTCAACAATGCTTGATATCCATTGTTATAAGCAAACCCAACCAAATGAAGATAGTCTTCCCACTTGGAAGGATGATCCATTACATACATTTTAGCATATCTTAAATTATTTGGTTGACCCTCTCTATCTACCGGTTTGATTTTGGATGATATGTTGTGTTAAAATTTAGATTTTTCCCAAATCCTTTGAACAACCATTTACAAAAATTGGAAGTGAACATGGAATATTTGTCGGAAACTATTTTCTTAGGAACCATGTATCCTAACAATTTATTTCATATAAATTTCTATAATGTTGGCTACCTTATGTGTCATCTTGACTGGAAAAAATGTTCTGCCTTTGTAAGCTTGTCCACCACTACCATGATGGAATCATGTTGTCTTGTTGTTCTAGGAAGCTTGGTACTGAAATCAATAATAACAACTTCCAATTTCTACTTAGGAATGTGAAATGTCTATAACAATCCATTGGATGTCTATGCTCATCATTTACCTTTTGACATTCCACACATCTAGAAATAAAATCATATACGTCTTTCTTCATACTAGGCCAAAAGGATCGACCTATTACAATCAAAATTGTTTTATGATACCATGAATGTTCAACATATGGCACCTTATGCATCTATTTTAAAACTAAATAAATTTATCAACTCATGAGAATTAGGAACATAACTTTGTTCCTATACAAGAGGATTCCATCATCTTCCAATTTGTGATCTTTAAATTTCTATTGTACTTTATCCTACTACAAGCCTTCTTCAATTTACACGTAATGATGGTCTACTATTACAACTTCTAAAATTATTTCTTTTAAATCTGTCATACACATACTAATGGATGCAACGTGCATTTTATGTACCCTCTTTCTAAGTGCATTAACCACTTTATTCTCTTTCCCCTTAATGTTCTTTGTGTCAAATTCATATGCACTAAGGAATTCCAACCATCTAACTTGTTTGGCATTCGATGTTGGCTATTCAAAAAAATATTTCAGACCATTATAGTATGCCCTTAAATCGAATTTTATACCAATGACATAATGCCTCCACAATTTAAGTGTATGAAAAATTGTTGCCAATTTCAAGTAATGTGTGGCATAGTTCCTCTCATGCTCCAAATTCCTTGAATCATATAAAATTACATGCCCATTTTTGGGTAAGGACTCCACCAAGCCATTCTTTACATGCACATGTGAACACAACAAAATCCTCATTTGTATCTGCAATATTTAAGATAAGTGCACTAGTTAATAAATCCTTCAAGTGATGGAAACTCTCTTCACACTTGGTAGTCCAATAAAATTTCATTCCTTTATTTTGCAAGGAGGTGATTGGGTGTGCAATCTTAGAGAAACCTGCAATGAATCTATTGTAGTAAGAACTTATACCCATAAATAATCTAACCTCAAAAATATTCTTTGGTGCTCACCAAATTTTGATTTCTTCAATATTTTATGGATCCACTGCTATGCCATCCTATAAGACAATGTGGCCCAAATAATAGATCTATTTTTGATCAAAAGTGCACATGCTCAACTTGACATACAATTGGTGCTCTCTCAACACTTGTAGCACCATCCTAAAATTCTATTCATGCTCCTCCTCTTTCTCAAAGTAGACAAGAATATCATTGATCCAGGTGGACATTGGTGGCCTCCCACCTTTTTCACTGGCTCAAATTACAGTTTCCATCTTGGCAGTTTTTCGGGTACCAAACTTTTGGGGCCATTTTGAGGCCCTAAACGACATTTTTTTTGACTTGGAAGTGCTTAAAACATCAGTGCGCCAATCAAAATGTGTATTCCTAGGATGGAACTTTTTTATGGGGTACCAAGTGCCCCAAACATAGATCATATGAAAAATTTGTGCCCTCGTGAAGTTGACGTATCAACTATGCCCATCGTGGCCCACAAACCTTTTGACATTTCATCTTCCAGGGTTAGGGTTTTGGATTTTTACGATTTTCAAATTTATTCTTTATGTCAAAAAGGCCTTTGGAGCCTCATTGTAATCAACTTCTTGCGAATGAGCGTAGCTGACACATCTCTCTTCAGAGATAAGCTACCACAATTCTAGCTAGATTGTGTGCTTTGCATTTTATAATATTTTTTATTCCATAAGTCATTAATAAAATATGAGTTTTACTGTATTACCGTGTTCCTTGGAATATCTATGTGCATTTTCTTGTTATATCTCTATTATATTTTTTTCCTTCATGTCATTCTCAAAATAATCTGGATCAGTGGTATCAAAGTTGTCTGCTCCTTGTTGTTATTAGCGCATGTCCTTGATGAGGTCAAGGTATAGATATTTGGGTCTCTATATTGTTTCTCTTGAGGAAAAATACTCTCACCCACCCAATAAAGCTCCCATGGTGAAAGAAAATAGGGATGAGAGAGGAGGATATCCTATCAAATTGTTGCTCGAAGAAGCCCTCGCATGAAAAAGGAACGAGATGATGGATAATTTTTCCCAGATCCTTTGATGATTGCCAACAAAAATGGAGACACATTCAACCAGTAGTTACTTCAGAGGTGAGATATCATTTAAGGTACAAGTTAACTTTGATATTCCTTTATTTGAAGGACAAATAGATGCCAACACTTTGGAAAAATGGTTAAGTCTTTTAGAGGGTTATTTCTCTGTCCAAAATTTTTCCAACAGTGAAAAACTCACCTTCGCACTCCTTAAGGCCCTTCCCCATGTCATATATTAGTGGGAGACTTACTGTGAGAAACATGTCGAGGATGAGTTTGAAATTTTTTGGGCTAGGACCCACTTCGCAGGATTTTGTTGATGCCCTCAAGGATAAATACTACGCTGTTGGAAACAATGCTGACTAGTACACAAGATGGATAAATCTGCGTCAGGAGAGAGACTAGATGGTGTCAGAGTACACTAAAATCTTCCATACCTTGTGCACAAATCTTGGTATTAAAGACTCTGAGCGACACCTAGTTTTAAATTATCGTAGTGGCCTACACAGGTACATCCAAACACATATGGATTTCTTAGACATATCTTCATTGGGACCCTCTTACTGATATGCTATCAAGATTGAGTAGAAGTTCAAGAAAAAGAATAAGAAAGATTTCGTCTTTGCAAACCCATTGCAGTAGAATCCTAGTAAGGGTTTCCCTAACTCCCAAGGTAAAGAAAATATCAAGGATGGCCACTCCCAAGACAACAAATCCAAGCCACCAACAAAGAAGGGTAATGGGAAGATGAAGAAGGACACTTGAAAGTGGTGTGAGTTCCAAAAAATCCCTTGGCACAATACTGATGAATGTCGCTCCAAACAATCATTTTTGGATGAGATGAAGGACTCGAGATCAGATGTCCACTCAGAATCTGATTCAAAACCAGAAAAGGAAAAACATATATATTGGCATAGGGGCAGCCCTAGGGTTCAACGCTACAACAACACACCAACAAAACCCTAACTATCGGCCCTTTCGACAACACCTGCGAAGTAGGTGAAGTCTCACCTGAGGTAGAGGCAGGGGTGGTTGCAAGACTCCAGTGTCTACAACCTTAGCTGGGACACAGGTCTATGATTCTAACACTTAACAGAGCACTCAACAATTAACATTCATCAATATCCAGTTCTTAGTTACAACACAGTTAAACCCTAATTACAGAGTATCACAATATTCATTTAGATCTAAAGTATTTAAGAACTAAGCATATGTACATGAGTCATATCTAACATCCATTGATACCATTAAGAACTAAGCATCAACATATCTATCTATCATTCATCTATATCAAAGCACTAAGAAAGTTAACATATAAACACATCAATACATTGCACAAAGAAAAGAAACACAATATGTATGTGGTTCACCCCCACCCTGGGGCTACGTCCAACAAATATTCTCTTCTTTATTATCTTTGGTCAAGCTTCAAGCTTCTTACATGCACATAGCATCCAAGTCCCACTTCGCAGAAGAAATGAGATCTGCATGCACTCCGCCAGATCCTCCTTCTTCGAGCTAGGGTACAACACGAAGCCTTCACACAGTCTCTTACAGTTACTTGCACTAGCCTTGCAAGCCTCACATAGTATGCACAATTCACTTACAAATATTGATCACATAGATGAAACTCTATCACTTAACACATTGGCCTACTAGGTATACTTCTTACATCACCTAGCTACTTATTTATACATTACAAAATTGGGCCTAAACATGGGTAAACCCATGGGCCGACATCCCATACCCATTACATAATCCTGAATCCCAAAAAGGGCCCAAAAGGCACCGATATCCCACGATATCCATTTTGTCTTGTGCTCCACCTTCGACATCCTGTCATAGTCCCAAAATTAGGTCAAACATGACTAAGAATCCTCAAAAATTGGTCAAGGGAAAACATGCCCCTAACACTCACTTGTGACTCATCCCAAGTCACTCTGATCTGATTAGCTCTGCTTCAAAAGCCTTGAGCTTGGCTCGAGCTACTTTGACTTTTTGTTGTGCCATGACCTCCTTGTCAACGAACTCTTGGATGATTGCTTTGTTGACAGGTTCCTCTAGGCGTTGTTCGGCTGCAGTGATGACTTGCTCCAGTTCCACTCCTCGGCCTTCGATCTCTGCGAACAATTGGAAAGCCTCATCCTGTACATGTTGTAGACTTTGAGTTACTTCCATAACTCTGCTTTGAATGATGTGGAACTATTTTTGGGTGGTGTGCTGCTCCTGGGATCGCTTCATTCTTTCCACAGCTGACAAGGGATTCAAATGTGCCTGTATTATCTCTTCTTGATACTTTTCTTCCTGGAGCTGTGACTCCAGTGCCTTCAATTCTGGATTCTTGGTGAGTCACTCATATGTCTTGGCACTGCAATCACTCAGTTGCTTGCATTCCAGGGCAAGGAATTTTATTCTTTCAACTGCACTCTGGGAAGTTGCTTCTCTTTGATCCCTTACATCCTGCGGGGTGTTGGGCATGACGCAGATCTCTAAGTATGCTATTCATTGTTGTAGCTATTGGGTAGCTTCTGCGAGCTGCTTTACTTGATGCATGACTCGTTCTTCTACCTCTGGTTCTAATCCTGTCACATAGTGGAGTGCTCTGTTGACTGCTTCTTTCACTTCGAGTTTCTCTGCAAGAAACTGTTCTTTTTCTTGCTGCATCTGTGCTTTCTCATCTTCAAACTTTTCCTGGAGAGAAACCTTCTCCCGTTCTACAAATCTGTGTTGTTCTATGATTACGCCTTGCACTTGCTTCAAGGCCTGGGTGGCTTGTTTTGTTTCCACTTATGCGTGATGAAGGCGAGCTTCAATCATATCAGCTAGCCGACGGAGTTGGGAAGGCTCATCTCCCAACTCTGGTTCTGCTGATGGCAGGGGCACAATGGACACTATGCGGCTAGACTGAAGGGCCTATTGCACCCGTCATAATTTGAACTTAATTCCGTCATACATTTCCTCCTGCTTAGATTCTTGTTTCTCCATGATTTCCAGCGAAGTGTCTTTTAGGGCAGTTATGATGAAGTCAAAATTATTGGTAGTGAGTACAGTCTTCATCTTGGTCATGGTGGTCCTCGATTTCTTCCGGGAAGAAGGTTTCGAGGGAGAAACCTTCCTCTTCTTCAGGGGATTAGTGTCATCTCTAGGTGGTGTTACTTCGCCTTGCTTATGTTTAGATCCTTTACCATTTATCTCTTCTACTTCATCATCACCCCCTCAGTCAGGTGATACTGAAGAAGTATTTCCTGAGGCGCCGCTTAAGTCTTGGACCTCTTCGGTCTTCTTCTTGCTATCGGGTCTGGGTGTATCATGTTCTTTGTGGGTGGCCTATGAGCTGTCCAGTTCAGGGTTAGACATCTCTGCAGGGTCAACGAGGATAAGGAGGTCTGTGGACTAGTCCTTCGTGATCTCCTCAAGGTCCTCTTCCGTGAGTTTGCAGTACAACTGAAGCTACTCCCTTATGTTCATCTGCTCGCGTTGTAAGGTAGATGAAGTGCCGATATGCACAAAAATTCATCAGCGGTCAAAATATCTGTATGGTGTTTAGATTCATGCAAGGTTCAGCTTTGATGGCTCTCTTCAGCTAAAGGTAATATGTGTGAAAAAAAATGTTCGACTGCCATTGTTTGTTCATATCACTCGAGTACTAGAGTGTGGTGAACTTCGCAGCAAGCGGCTCGAATGATTCAATATCCGGGAAGGCCGCACCTTCTGGAATCTCTGAGGAAACAAAGGCAATGAGGATCAAGAGCCAGCTAAAGTGAAACTCATAGGCCTGATCTGGTGCTTTAGGATAGTCTAGTTCCAACGGATTAACTAGGTACTTCACCTAGTTCATCTGTAGGCCTTCTACACACTTACCTGCAAGGTCAACGACAAAGCCTGTGACCTATGTAGGTTTTTTCTTCCTTACTAACTTGCTGGCTATTAACTGGTAGGCTAGGTGCACTGCGCCATTCTGGATAGAGGCTACCTTGTAGCCTCGCGTCCCCTTTTCAACATCATCGTATGTATCCCGTAGAACTAGACTGCTGTGAAGCGCAATATCAGAGCTACGAGTTTCACTTTATCTGGCTCCTGATCCTTATCACCTTTATTGCCTAGGAAATACCGGAAGGTGAGACCTTCCCGGATATCAAACCATTTGAGCCGATTGCCACAAAGTTCACTACCCTTTTTTATTCGAGTGATATGAACAAACAGTGGCAGTTGAACGCTATTTTTCATACCTATTACCTTCATCTGAAGAGAGCCATCGAAGCCAAGCCTTGCATGAATCTGAACACCTTACATAGATTCCGGCCCCTGATGAAGTTCAATGAAAATAAACACTTCATCTACATTATAATGCGAGTAGATGAACATAAGGAGCAGCTCCAGTCGTATTATAAACTCACGAAAGAGGACCTAGAGGAGATCACTAAGGACTAGTCCGCAGATCTCCTTATCCCCACTGAACCTATCGAGATGTCTAATCTTGAATTGGACATCCTAGAGACCACTCACAAAGAACATGACACACCTGGAACCAACAGAAGAAAGAATACTGAAGAGGTCCAAGATTTAAGCAGCGCCTTAGGGAAGAATGCTTACATATTGCCCGAGAGAGGAGGCGATGATGACGTAGCAGAGATGAAGGAAAAAAAAGATGAACAAAAGAAAGGTGAATTAACACCGCCCAGAGACGAGGCTGACCCCTTGAAGAAGAGGAAGGTTTCTCCCCCAAAAATTTCTTCCCGGAAGAAATTAAGAGCCACCGTGACCAAGATGTAGACTACACTTACTCCTGATGACTTTGACTTCATCATAGCAGCTCTAAATTATGCTTCACTGGAAATCGCGGAGAAACAAGAAGATAAGAAGGAGGAAATGTATGATAGAATTGAGGTCAAACTCCGAGGGGTACAATAAGATCTCTAGTCCAGTCGCACAGTCTCCATTGCGCCCCTGCCATCGAGAGAACAAGAGTTGGGAGATGAGCCAACCCAACTCCGCTGACTAGCAGATGCAACTGAATCTCACCTTCAATGTGAAAAATAGGAAATAGAACAAACCACCCAGGCTTTGAAGAAAGTACAAGGAGTACTTTTAGAACAACTCCGTGTTGCAGAGAAGGAGAAGATTTCTCTCCAGACAAAGTTTGACGAAGAGAAAACACAAATGCAACAAGAAAAGGAACAATTTATCGTAGGGAAACTCGAGGTAAAATAAGCAGTCAACAGAGCACTGTGCTATGTGATAGGCTTAGAGCCACAAGCAGAATACTAGGTTGAGCATAAAGTAGAGTATCTCGTGGAAGACATCCAACAACTACAACAAAGAATAACAAATTTAGAGCTCCGCACAGTGCCCAACACTCCGCAAGATGTAAGAGATCAAAGAGAAGCGACTGCCCAGAGCACAGTGGAGAGAATAAAGGCTCTTGCCATGGAATGCAAGAAAATCAGTGATTGTAGTGCCCATAATTCTGAGCAACTCACTGAGAATGAAGAATTGAAGGCACTGGAGTCACATCTCCAGGAGGTGAAGAAGCAAGCATAAACAATACAGGCACAGTTGAAGCCCTTGTCGGCTGTGGAAAGAATGAAGCAATCCCAGGAGCAGTGCACTGCCCAACAACAGGTTCAGAACATTCAGAGAAAAGTCATAGAAGTGACTCAGAGGCTCCAACTTGTATAGGATGAGGCTTACCAACTGTTCACAGAGATCGAAGGCCAAGGAGAAGAAATGGAGCAAGTTGTTGCTGCAGCAGAACAACGCCTAGAAGGACCCATGAACGAAGCAGTCATCTAGGAGTTCACTGAACAGGAGGTCTTGGCACAACAACAAGTCGAAGTAGCTCGAGCCAAGCTTGAGGATTTTGAAGCAGAAATACCTAGACCAGGGTGACTCGGGACGAGTCACAGGTGAGTGTTGGGGGCCTGTTGTCCCTTGACCAAGTTTTGGGAGATCCTTGTTCAAGTTTGACCTATTTTGGGACTTCAACAACATGTCGAAGGAGGATTGTAAGACAAAGCAGAGATCACGAGATCTCAACCCTTTTTTGGGTCCTTTTTGGGATTTGGGATTATGTAATGGGTATGGGATGTTGGCCCATGGGTTTACCCATGTTTAGGCCTATTTTGTAAAGTATAAATAGATGTCTAGGCAATGTAAGGAGGGGAATCTATGTGATGTTAGGACAATGTGCTAAGTGCCAGTGCTCGATCTATGTGATCAAAGTATTGTAAGTGCTCTGTGCATACTATGTAAGACTGGTAAGGCTAAGTGTAAGGGACTGTAAGATATCTATAAGAGGCTTTGTGCTGAACCTAACTCGGGGAAGGAGGATCTAGCGAAGTGCGCAGATCTCCTGTCTTATGTTGAGTAGGGTTTTTGAGGCTCTGTGCATGTAATTGATTAAAATAAGATAATATAAGAGAAGAAGAGTTGGTGGATGTAGCCCCAAGGGGGGGTGAACCATGTATATGTTGTTTTTCTCTGCTTTGTGAAATGTGTTGGTGTGTTTATGTGTGACTTGCTATGATATAGATGAATGTTATATAGAACTGATGCTACTTTGTGCTTAATAATGAGAATGAATGTTATATCTGACCTATCTCTGTTAAGTGTTAGAATCACATATTTTTGTCCCAACTAAGGTTGTAGGCATCTGAGTCCTGCAACCACCCCTACCTCTACCTCCGGTGAGACTTCATCTACTTCACAGGTGTTTTCGAAAGGGCTGGTAGTTAGGGTTTTGTTGGTGCATTGTTGTAGCGTTGAACCCTGGGTCTGCCCCTGTGCCAACAAGGGGTGGGATGACTATCGAAACCAATATTGATGAGAAGTTGGAGGGAGCTGACAAGTTCAGAGATGGGAGGTACAATGTATCCCTCCTCCTAGAAGATCATGATATAGAAAATTTCACTAAAGAAGAGGTTTAAGAACGAGAGGGATATGAGGCTAAAGCAAAGCACAAGAAGGATATGGTCAAAGAAAATAGGATTATTAAAGACTCCATTAAGGACCATCTCATTCATCACATATGTTCATTATCCACTCCAAAAGAAATGATGGATGCCTTAACCCTACTGTTTGAAGGAAACAACATCAACCGAAGAATGACCTTGAGAACTCAATTAAAGAACCTGAGGATGCAAAATTCAGAAGCCATCCACTCTTACTTCTCAATAGTGAACTAGATCAAGGAGCATATAGAATCCATTGGTGATATAGTGAATGGAGAATAAATGGTGATGACCACCTTGAATGGCCTCCCAAGGTCATGGGATGCATTTATTTAAGGGATATGCTCAATAAGGAAGCTACACAATTTCAGTAGGATATGGGAAGATTGTAACCAAGAAGAAGAAAGGATGGTAGAAAGAGAAGAGAAGATGACAGATGACGATCAAGCCTTAGATGCCCACACCAGGAAAGGAAAGAGAAATAAAGAAATATCTGTTGACGATTGAAAATGTCAATGTATCTTCGCCTGCAAAGTGTTGCTAAAAACATATTATTATAAAACTAAATAATGCTAGTAGGTGGGACCCCCTTGAATTCTTGGAGAGCAGATCTATTCATTATTTTTATGTTATGATGATATTGCATATAAGTTTACATGGTTTCCATTGATGTCATTGATGTGAGTTGAGATTTCAATACAACCTGCTATTCATTAATGGTGACTGTTCCCATTGCACCTGCATAATAAACATGTTAGTAAAATTACATGAGGGGCGGCTTTGAAGAAGACAAAGTATTACAACAAGTGCAAAAGGACCAGTTCTGCAATACTACATGCATAAAATATTTGTTGTTTATTTTTAAACCCTAGCTAGAAAGGAAATGGCTATGAAATTGTGTTAAAATACATTTTACATGCATATGGTGGAAATTTTGGTGGCACATGGAAGTAATGGTTTGCGATTTTATATAGTCTATATGTATGGTGATTATGCTATGGTTTAGATTGATGTTGATCACACTATTAGTGATGATTCTATACATGATATCTTAGATTGTATAGTGGTCATTCGATTTATTTGAGTTATATTGGGAATATGAATATGGGTGATGCATTTGGAAAAGTAATAATGTGAATGGTTGAATTGTTATATGAAACTTAGATTATGCGATGGTTTAAATATGTTGATATTCTTGATGCATTGGTTGATTAATGGTGGTAATGGGGGGCTCGTTGGCATGTAATGTGGAGTAAATGAGATATGGGTGGAGGTGATGTGCATTTACTGCACATCACCTTTACCCTTCTCGTTGGCTACCACTCTAGTTGGACTATTGTTTGATCTTGCTGTTGTGTTCGCGCTCTAGATTTTTGATAGGGTGAAATCGCTCGACCACCTCCCGTCTTATGGATTTCGATTAACAGGTATGTCTCTTTAGGCCATTCTTGACTTCACTCTGGTTATGAAATTTTTTTGGCTCAATTGTGTGGGTTTGTGTTTGTCCTGAGTGCTACAACTGTGTGAAATTTTGGTTTCAAATGGAAATGGATGGTTCTGTTGTAATGGTTTTAAGTTCATCGAATTTGTTAGTCCTCCCCATTTTGATTGGATGCGTCGGTATACACAGCTACCTCGGCTTGTTCAGTCGATTGATTTTTTTTTTTACCACAATGGAGAATTGTTGGTTGATGTACAGTCGCTAGTTTTGCACTTATGGTGATTTGGTTGATGGATGACATTGGTCACAAATGCTTAGGGTTGCTCACACAGGTCACGTCTGCCTATGGTATTTTTCAAATGAAACATGAGGCATGATAAATATGGGTTCCCTGGGGCCAAACGATAATCGAACTGGATAACTTTAGAAGGCATATCCACAACATCCTTGTGTTGTCGGTTGAATAAGCCTGAGTACGTGTGGATTAATTTTATCACAGTGTGACTTAAGAGAAACAACATCTTATTAATGATCATAGTCTCATCATGATATGTTGATTTATTATTACAACTATGTATTTGTTGCGATAAGTGGAAATGTCGCATTGTGGAGTTTAGTCAGTTGCTCTCTGTGTGTAGTATGGATAGTTTGTTTTTTTACTCAGGGATACCCTCAGAGTTTTAAGCATGCTATTTATTGCAATTGACCACTGTGATGATAGTCGCATTGGATATTTGGCTCAAATTTTAAGTCGCATTGAGTTGTTTTGTTTATAGTGGTATGGTTACGTTGCCTTGGAAATTTACCCCTGCATAGCCTGTGTCTAAATGGTGGTTGTTGGTTGTATAGTCAATTGTCGTTTCAGGCGTGGCATGTGAAGTTTTGATTATTTTGATCTTTCTGCTGCATATATATATGGGGATGAATATCATTATAGATATTGATTGGCTCTATTACAAAAATAGTGAATTCATTATTATTTTGGAAACACTACTTTTAAATATAGATGTGGATTGGGGAAATGTATGGTAGTGGTGGATGTTAATGATTATGGATTGGAAATGAGTGCTATTGTTGACTATTATAAAATGCAAATTGTGTGAATAAAGAGAACAAAACCTCTTACAAATTGTGTGAATTACTTCTGTTTTGTAATGGCACCGTGTCAGATATTAATGGATAGTGAAATTAGGCAAATACACAGGAATTATGACTTAGTCATCTGATTGTTGGTTGATGCATATTTTTCTTACTGCAAAATATGATGGATCGCTTGATTAATCTCATGAACAATAAACGCTTTTTTTCCCTCTCATTATCTCATTTTCCGCTAATTACAACCCCCTCACATATCCCATATTCATTTTGTTCACTCCCTGTTCTGATATTGATTACAACCAAGATAATTTATGTGTTAAATGGATGAAGTGGCAGTATCTTGAGTGGATTGCAGTAAGGTTTATTGGGTTGATTTACAGTTGATTGTTGTTGTCATTGAGGAGTGACCATTTATTCTCCCCATTCATTATATCATATTTTTGCTCAATACAAACCCCTCGTGTATCCCAGAACACTGTTTCACCCCCCCTGCTCATTGATTAACATTAGAACAATTTGTATGGATTGGATTGCATGAGCCTGATACATTCTGAGACAAATCTATTTCATCTTTTTAAGGACTTGTCATGCATGGTTATTTAAAATACTATTTGCTAATCGTTAACATATGTATGATGATTTTTTTCAGTCCGGAAAGCCATGGCTAAGGAAACAAAGGTAGAGGTAACTGGAACTGAGGCCCAAGAAGGCCCAGGTTCTCTTTACATTTTGATGTTGATTCAAAATATATTGGCCAATTGTTTCATGCTAGATTCTTTAATTGGATTGGGAAGGGAATACTCCAACCTAGGCCTGAAAGGCATCCTTTCCAAGCCCCTCAATCCTCTGGCATCATTGTGCCTCCTCATTTCTCTTTACAGCCTTAAGTCCTTGAAAATGATGGGTGGTAGGAGATTGTTCACCCAGCAGTCTCCCAACACTGTGGCTGGCCCAACTTGACTTTGCCTGCTCCTCCACCTTTGAACCTCATTGTCCAAGCTGCCCCTAACCACTCACCAGTGAAATCCTCCCATGCCAGCAAGAGATTGAAGACTGAAACCCACCATGCATTTGATAAAGGAAAAACTACTGCTGCCCCTTCCTCACCCTCCGATGACTCCGACAAATATGTGTCTTCGTGGACGCATTTGAGGGAYGATTGTTCCAATGTGATCAGTGAGATAAAGCCTAAAGGCTCTGCCCAACCCAAGRCAAATTCAGGAAAATCAAGAGGTGACAACAGAAACCAAGGAAGGGTTGCATCACAGACTGGAAAATATGGTTTTTGATTTTTATGTTATTTATTGTTTTATGACGATGGACTTCATGGATTTTGGACAACATGTTTTATTTTGGATATATGAGTATTATTTTGAAATATTTTCAAATTTCATGAGCTAAAATTGCCAAAAGTAAATGTGTTTGAGGGGAGGCACAAGGGGTGTGGTTGTTTATCTAATGGATTATGTGATGATGGTTATGATTGTTATGAACTAAAGGGAGTCACAAGGGGTCCCACCTACTAGTTATTATTTATTTATGACCCTATTATGATTATTACTCCCCCCCCCCCAAACTAAAGTTAGTTGAGTCTTTAGTTAGCTTAACTAATAAGATGGTTCAACTACTTAAACCAATTCTAATTTGTTAAAAGCAGAASTAAGGGGAGGAACAAGAGGAGGATAGAAGCAGAAACATGCTAAGGTTTKCTCTTTGAGTTTGTGTTGAGATAATTCAGCTTTCATTCATTCATATATTCATCATAGCCTAATCCTGTTTTATGATAGCACGGTCTTATTGTAAACAAAAATATTCAGGTTTGAATCAAATCATTCTGACACTTGTTCTTAAGAGGTGTTGATCTATCTTTGATAGTCTGTGTAGACTTGTCTGTTTATGAATTATTTTTCATGAATGACAAAGGCTATTGTGCAGAGTCGAGTGAGAAATAATCTGTGGCAAGCTGATCCTGCTTTTATAGTTCAGTTTTGGTTTTTTGTCAGAGTTCCTTTTGTATGTTCCATCAGGGATGTCTAAGTTTGACTTTGATCCAAGATTTATGTATGACATTTTGTAAAGAAGATGACTCTTTGGTGAATTGGAATGAAATAAAGGATTGGTTTATGTCTCAATTGTCTTGATTCTCATCTTTGTGTCTTTATTTTTGTTCTTACATTTATTTAAACAATCGATATGTTAATAAAAATACATAAAATGTGAATTTCCATCAAGCTTTTGTTGATAAAAAAATAGCCTAAGCACTTGTGATTAATACTTGTGAGTTAGGATATATATTTTTGTTGGCTATAAATATATGGTGATATATCTGTCTACTTTAATTTAGCCAAGTAAAGTATGAAAATGCTTGAGTAAGATCAATTCATATATTTTCCTCAACATTTATTTGGTGACTATACTGGGAGATCTTCGATATCTCTCTTATTAAATTTTATACTCGATTTTCATCGATATGTCTTTCTTTTTTTGATTTTGATTCTTTGACTGTTTTTCTTTTAATGACTATTCCTGTTGCAAGGCATCCCAAACTTGAGTCCGGTCTCCAAAACCTGACCAACATTGCTTTAAATCTTTTTCATACTATTTTAGACACTACTAGGACCCGTGCTGAGCTTAACCGTTCTTAGGCAGCAATTGAACGAGATATTAGTACTCAAGAACAATTGGAAGCTAGATGTAGGCAGCCTATAAATCAGCAGTAACCTTTCATTTCTTTAGTTTCGACCATTATTTCATGTCCTTTGACTCTCATGCTTCTAGAAGAAGAAGAGGATTGTCGCTCGAAATCAGTCTGATTACTGAGATAGGAAGGAGAAATGTTATGCTATCTACCCAACAAAGTTCCCTAAGGAGACCATTATCTGATTCATCCAACTTGTCTTTCTTTCCCTCATCTATCATCCACAAGATGGCATTTGGTGGTGGCTCTAGTGACACTGGAAGTGCTCCATCTTCCCAATCTTCATTGTCATTGGTGATTGGAAGCTTGTACAACCACCATATCCCCATCCAATCTACTATGAACCCAACCAAAGTCATCAAGAAGTATGGAATTTTTCGGTTCAAAGAAGATGCCACAAATACACCATGGCATGTGTCCTCTCCTCTTAGTCTAGCTCCTCCTACTCATCCACTTCCAAATTTTAAAGAGCATTTGCCTAAGTTTTCAGGAAATAACATTGTCAGTACCAATGAACACCTAGTGGCATTTTCTAATTCTTTTCATAACATGGGGGCCAATGACAACGATACTTGCATGTGCTTATTCATCAATTCCTTGGAAGGGAAGGCTATGGTCGATTTCTTTGACCTGCCTCCTAAGATTTTTTCCACCTGGGAGGAATTAATCTATTAGTTCAGATCCACTTATGGACAATCCAAAAGCCCTGCTGAGAAGTTAAGGGAGTACAATAAAGTCACTTACAAAGATGGTGAGACCATTAGATATTTCAACTTGTGTTTCACCAAATTGTATAATCAAATCCCCAAACTTATCCACCCTCAGAACCAAGCCACCTTCATGCATTACTACAATGCATTGACTTCTCCTTAGCGTCTGTTGGGACATGGGTAGACCCAGGGTTCAACGCTCAAGAGCACACCAACAAAACCCTAACTACCGGCCCTTTCGGCAACACCTGCGAAGCATATGAAGTCTCACCTGAGGTAGAGGCAGGGGTGGTTGCAGGACTCAGATGTTTTCAACCATAGCTGGGACACCAATCTGTGATTACAACACCTTAACAGATGACTTAACAATTATAGTTCACAGTATTCACTTTGTAGAGAAAACCCTAATTACAGAGCATCGCAATATTCACCCAGATCTAGTATATTCGAGCACTAAGCACATACACATAGGTTAGATCTAGCACTCATTCATATTATTAAGAATAAAACATCAACATAGCTATCTATCACTTATATACGCCAAGAACTAAGCAAGTAAACACATAAACACATACATCACACAAAGCATAACAACATAGGATATACGTGGTTCACCCCCAGCCTAGGGCTACACCCACCAACTCTTCTTCTCTTTTATTATCTTCTGCCAATCTTCTACATGCACAGAGCCACAAGATCCTACTCCGCATAGGACAGGATATCTACATGCACTCTTCCAGGTCCTCCTTCCTTGAGCTAAGTCACATCACAAAGCCTTTACATAGTCTCTTACAATCACTTACACTTAGCCTTCCAAGTCTCATACAGTATGCACAAAGCATTTACAACTATTATTTGCACTTAGCCTTAGCATAACACACTTGCACTTAGCACTTAGCATCACATACACCTCTTGCGCTTTTGCACTTAGCATACATACACATGCCTCCTACTTACATCACCTAGATTTCTATTTAGACATTACAAAATGGGCCTAAACATGGGTAAAACCATGGTCCAGATCCCCATACCTCTTACATAAGCCCAAAACCCAAAAATCCATAAAAAGGGGTTGATATCCTGTGATCTCCGCTTCAACTTGCGCTCTTCCTTCGACATCCTGTCGAAGTCCCAAAAATAGGTCAAACATGACCAAGGATACTCAAAACTTGGTCAAGGGCCAACAGACCCCCAACACTCACCTGTGACTTGTCTTGAGTCACTTTGATCTGGGTAGCTCTGCTTCAAAAGCCTCGAGCTACTTCGACCTATTGCTGCGCCAAGGTATCCTACTCAACGAAATCTTGGATAACTACTTCGTTGATAGGTCCCTCTAAGCATTGTTCAACTACAGTGACAACTTGTTCCAGTTTTGCTCCTCGACCTTCAATCTCTATGAAAAGTTGGCAAGCCTCATCCTGGATTGGTTGGAGTCTCTGAGTCACTTTCATTACTATGCTTTGAATGGCATGGACCTGTTGTTGAGTAATGCGTTTTTCCTGGGATATCTTCATCCTCTCAACGGAAGACAGGAGCTTCAACTGCGCCTGTACTGTTGCTACTTGCTACTTTTCCTCCTAGAGCTGTGACTCCAGTGCCTTCAATTCCAGATCCTCAGTGAGTCACTCATAAGTTTGGACACTATGATATCTTAGTCGTTTACATTCCATGGTGAGGGCCTTGATTCTCTCAACTGTGCTTCTAGCAGTTGATTCTCTTTGATCTCGTACATCTTGCAGAGTGTTGGGCACTATTCGTAGCTCTAGATCTGCAATTCTTTGTTGAAGCTGCTGGATAACTTCCGCAAGTTGCACTACTTTATGCTCCACTCATTCTTCCGCCTTTTGTTCTAAGCCTGTCATAAAGCGAAGTGCTCTGCTGACTGCTTCTTTGACTTTGAGCTGCTCTGTAAGCAACTGCTCTTTGTCTTGCTAGATTTGTGCTTTCTCCTCTTCAAACTTGGTGTGGAGGTCATCCTTCTCCTGCTACACAACTCTACATTTCTCTATCATTTCCTCTTGTTCTTGCTTGAGGGCCTCTATGGCCTTTTCTTTCTCTTCTTGCACTCAACAAAGGAGGGCTTCGGTTGCATCATATAGTCTGTGGAATTGGGCAGGCTCATCTCCCAACTCTGGTTCTTCTGATGGTGGGGGTGCAATGGATATTACACGATGATATTGAAGGTCCTTCTGTACTCCTATCATCCCTGTCATGATTCTGTCATACAAGGATTCTTTCTTGGATTCTCTATTCTGAAAAATATCCCACGAAGCGTCTGATATGGCTGCGATAATGAAGTCGTAGTCGTCGATAATGAGTACAGTCTAAAGCTTTGACTTGCTTGCTTTGGATTTCTTCCATGATGTAGGTTTCATGTGGGAAACCTTCCTTTTCTTTGAGGGATATGCGTCATCAAGAGGGTTCTGTGGCAGGGTTACTTCACCTTGCTCCTGCTTATCTTCTTTCCCTTCTTTTTCTTCTTTTTCTTCTTTCTCCTCTTTGTCCACTTCGTCACCTCCTCCTTCGCTAGGTGAATTTGAAGCAATCTCTTTTGGGGCACTGCTTAGTTCCTGTACATCTTATTTCTTCTTTCTTCTGCTACTGCTGGGTGAATTATACTCCTCGCAGGTAACTACTGGGCTTCCAATGAGGTTTGGGTTGAACAATTCTACCTTATCGACTGGTATAAGGAACTCTGTGGGACATTCCTTAGTGATTTCTTCCAAGTCCTCCTCGGTGAGCTTATAGTATGACTGGAGCTCTTATTTATTCTCAACTAGACGTGCGATGATATATATGAAATCCCTATCTGCGCAAAACTTCATAAGGGGTCTGACCCTGTCTAGAGTGTTTAGCGTCATATGGGGAAACAATTCAACAACCCTTTTCAGCTACAGGTAGTAGGTATGGAATAATGCGTTTAATTGCCATTGTTTTCCCATGTCTCTTGAGTACCAGAGCATGGTGAGATTCACAGCGAGTGGTTCGAATGACTCAATGTCCGGGAAGGTCGCACCTTCCGACATCTACCAAGCAGTAAACACTATGAAGATCAAGAGCCAGCTAAAGTGGAACTTGTAGCCATGATCCTGAGCTTCATGACAATTGACTTCTAGCTAGTTGACTAAGTACTTCACCCAGTTCATCTGTAATCCCTGCATGCACTTTCTTGCGAGGTCAACCAAAAACCCTGTGACCTGCATGGGTCTGTTCTTTCGGAAAATCTTACCAACAATCAATTGGCAAGAAAGGTGCATTGCACCATTCTGAATGAAGGCTACCTTGTAGCATCACATCCCCTTCTCTACATCACCATATATGTATTTAATCCTCTCTTATAGGGCGCTATCTGTAGCCTTCCTTGGGTAAAACTCCTGTGAATAGGGTCCCTGCATGCTCAATCCAATGATCCTGTGGATCAACATCGGATCGACGGTAACACATCTGTATAACCATAAATAACCATCATGGAATCACAACAACATGAGCTTAATGCACACTTTAACCTCCTGGTGCCTTCCAAAGTGTGTAATTTTCATGACATTAAGGATAGTGGACTGCGCGATGTTCATGGTCCATGGCTGGGGGATGATCTTCGATCTCTTTCCCTTCATCTTAGTTAAGTACTTGTGAGGCACGAGCATGCCATAGGTCTTGCAGTCCCCTAGATTATAGTCATTGATATTCAAGTTTGGAATCCTCTCCAACTGTAGTCTCACTATGTGTATCCCCTTCGGGAGGTACACCGTGATGACTGTGTAGTCGAAGTCCCTTGAGACACTGTCACGATTCACTGTGCTGACTAGAGGCGGGATGTAATAAGGCAGAACAGACGAGATTAACTTGGCATTTGTTAAGTCATCTCTAAGTTTGGTTCTTTTCTCATCTGCAACGCAGGATGGTCCATATCCGCGAGTAGTTGATGGGGAGGCTTTCACTCCTCGCGTCGATGAAGCTTGAAATACTGTGGACATCACTCTCTCTGCCGTTATATCAATTAAAACTTCTTTGAAGAATTTCCCCACAACACTGAGCTCGTCCGACATGCACGCTCTCGATCAGATAACTCAAGTCGATGAATGAATGCTCAAAGCAATAAAACATGTGTCGATCTCAATAAACACAATGCGATAGAAATGAGTTCTCTTGTTGGCTCAGATACAATTCAAAAAAGTGTTCTTGGTTCAACAGTTAACCGAATAAGTAGAAAGTGATGTAACAAATCTTCTCCAACAAACACGAGGCCGTCATCAATGCAGTTATGTCCGTTATGGCACGATCCCAAAGGTATGACGGTGAGCTTTCTGGTCATAACTATTGTTCTAACTGTTTGGGGCATCGAGCTAATGGTTATAATGCTTTCAACGACTATATTTCTTTACCGTGGTGAAGTGGCAGGTTGCACTGTTCTTATATCTCAGCGAAGTTCCAATTTTCCAAACCTTCCTTCTGCGAAGTCCCTTTTGGAACATTCTGCAACTTTTCTATATTTTATCTCTTCTTACTGAGCTTTCTATCCTTCTTCCCTGTAATCTTCTTCTCGGTATTCCTCTTTCCATTCTAATTCTTATCTCCATTTAGAATAGTAAATTCGTGTTGTTGATGGTCTTTCATAGGGTTCAAGGCCAATACTTCTTCTCTATCTGGGATAGGTGCTCTACTCTTCGGTGATTCTTCTTGTGTTCTTTCAACTTCGACATCCAAGTTTTTGGTTTTGAACAACTTTGATCTATTCTCCTGTTCTTCAATCAAGTGTGCTATCCTCCTAGTCATGAAATATTTTAATTCTTGCTTCTTTTGTTCTAAGAATTCCTCTTCTTTTCCTCTGGCCTGATCTTTATCAATCCAAGTTTTTCCTAGAAATATAGAAAATGGGGAGTTGTTCTCAATAAATTTAACAACCTCAAAATCTTCCTCTGTCGTAGTTCCATGAGGACTCATAGATATCTAGGTGAGTCTTCCACATAGGGTTATTAGCTTTCCTCTAAATAATCATATTCCTCCGAATGAAGGAATCATAGTAGGATTTCCTAAAATTTCCTAGGTTCTTTCTGTGATGATATTCACCTTTGTTTCCTCATATAGAAAATAGTCAATGTCGAAGTCTCCTATTCTTGTTTCTATGCATTCTTTTTCTTTGAGGATCTCTGATAATTTGATATTTTTGTGATCATTCAGGGTTTCTTTCATTTGTAGCAATACATTCTCTGATTATTTCTGGGGTTTTGTCATGGTATTAGGTTCTTGATATTCCTTAGGGTTTTCTTATCTCATATTCATTCTTTTGAGCTTAGCAATCATTCTAGGGCAATCCAAATCTTCATGGTCCATAGCTTTACAACAAAGGCAAGTAGGACATCTACCAGGGCATTCCTTAGCAATATGGCCTAGTCTTCTACAAGTATAACAAAGGTTCAATATTGTTTTTCCTTTTAAATGATCCCCAACCTTTCCTGTACTGTGCACTAGGGTCACAATAGCTAACCTGCAAAAAATTCTTTCTAGGATCCTGCATCCATTTGTTAGTCCAAACATTCTTTCTATGCATAGGAACAACATATCTTTCATTATTTCTATCAAATCTATTCATATCAAACCTTCTTTCTTCTAGCTGTGCCCTAGTTTTCAAGATAGGACAAAATTTATCAAACATACCTAGATCCATACTTTTGAAACAAAAATTTCCACTTGTCTTACCTTTTCAATCAAACTTTTCACTGTTCTTAACTTTATCAAGGCACAAAGCTTTAAGATATTACCTCTTTTCTTCAGATCTGACTTCTCTTCTTATCACAGAGCTTCACAAGTCAAGTAGAATACTGCACACTAGGGAAACAGATCTATGCATGAAGCTTTATTTTCTTCAATTCTGAGAAATCATAGTTTCAGGTAGAATACTGCACACTTTAGCAACAGATCTACGCACATAGCTTTGTTTTCTTTAGTTCCCAGCAATCACAGTTTCACGTCTTGACAACGAAACCATTTGTTGGCACAGGGGAAGACCCATGGTTCAATGCTCAAGAGCGCACCAACAAAACCCTAACTACCGACCCTTTCAGAAACACCTACGAAGTAGATGAAGTCTCACCCGAGGTAGAGACAGGGGTGGTTGCAGTACTCATATGTCTATAACCTTAGCTGGGACACCAATCTATGATTACAACACCTTAACAGATCACTTAGCAGTTATAGTTCACAGTATTCACTTCGCAGAGAAAACCCTAATTACAGAGCATCAAAGTATTCACCCAGATCTAGTATATTCGAGCACTAAGCACATACACATAGGTTAGATCTAGCACTCATTCATATTATTAAGAAGAAAACATCAACAGATCTATCTATCATTTATCTATGCCAAGCACTAAGCAAGTAAACACATAAACATATCAATACATCGCACAAAGCATAACAACACATGATATATGTGGTTCACCCCTAGCATGGGACTACGACCACCAACTCTTCTTCTCTTTTATTATCTTCTGCCAATATTCTACATGCACAGAGCCACAAGATCCTACTCCACATAGGACATGAGATACGCGTACACTCTGCCATATCCTCCTTCCTTGATCTAGGTCACAACACAAAGCCTTTACACATTCTTTTACAATCACTTTCACTTAGCCTTGCAAGTCTCACACAGTATGCAAAAAACATTTAAAACTATTACTTGCACTTAGCCTTAGCATCACACACTTTCACTTAACACTTAGCATCACATACACCTCTTGCACTTTTTCACTTAGGATACATACACCTACCCCCTACTTACATCCCCTAGCTTTCTATTTATACATTACAAAATGGGCCTAAATATGGGTAAACCCATGGGCCACATCCCCATACCCGTTACATAATCCCAAAACCCAAAAATCCCTAAAAAGGGGCTGAGATCTCGCGATCTCCACTTCGACTTGTGCACTACCTTCGACAGCCTGTTGAAGTCCCAAAAGTAGGTCAAACATGACCAAGTATCCTCAAAACTTGGTCAAGGTCCAACACTGTCATAGGCTGGAAGAAAAATCCATTGATAATATCGGTTCCACTCTGGACACTTGTTCAGAGTACAAAGAACAACTTGAAGGAACTAGTCTACCCCAGGGAGAATCAGTTAGACAGACATACATGTCCACTCTCTTACAACTAGTACAAGATATGAAAAATTGTATCATAGCATATGAGCGGAAGGGTACTATCTCCCCTATCACCCCTGGAGCTTCATCCTCTTCTGCCCCTCCTTTTAGAAGTCTGGTTGAAAATAATTTTCAGCCCAAAGATATCCTACCTAGGAGTTGGTGTAACTTTTGTGAGGAACACCATGAAGAAACCCCGTGTGAGGTAAGGAAGAGTGCCACAGACAATATCTTTGGTAAAATACCAGAAGCCAGTATCTCTATCCTAGATTTCACCGAGCGAGAAGACGTCATGGTTATCAATACTAGAAACAAATCCTATGCCCCAAAAGGAAAGTTTGACCCTCCTC
>ML786712.1:188636-235249 GCA_009831015.1 Picea engelmannii | reverse complement strand
CATTGTGGCCAATATTTTTGAAGAGGTAAGCAAAGAGGATTCTTCTGTAAATAAAGTAGGTGTACATAACTTCAGGTACCCTGTAAAAAACCCCCCTTTTTTTATTTCTGTAAAGATCATGGATAAAATCGCCCATTTATTCCTCATTGATGGTGGTTCAAGCCCAAGTGTCATGTTGAAGATTATTATGGAAGAGATAGGCTTGTCTTGTACAAACACAAACGCCAGAAGCATGCTTTCCTATAATAGTCTTCAACAAAATATCATAGGTGAGATTAAAGACGTGACCTTATTTTTGTGCGCTCACCCCAAAATAAGGACGAACCTCAACATTCAGGTGATTGATATGCTTGTAAGAAATTACTCAATTATTTTGGGAAGATATTGGCAAGCCTTAATAGGTGGATACCTCTCACTCAACGTAACACATTTATCCATTCCTTGGAACAAAAAAAACATTATAGTTCTTAGAGAAGGAAGGATATCCCCTTATATTGAAAGTATCCCACAACCTAACATAAACTATCTCGAAGAGGACCTAGGAGTATACTCCATATTTTCTGAGGAGGATAATATTGCTTTGGAACAAATCAATTTAGATGATGGTATGTGGCACATGCACTTTGATGGTTCATGCTCAAATGAGGGTAATGGAGCTAGTGTTGTTTTAATTTCTCTTATTGGAAAAATCCATAACTTTTCTTATAGGATGGAGTTTACTTGCAAAAACAACGTCACTAAATTTGAAGCCCTATTATTAGGCATTGAAAATGCATATAATCTTGGCTGTGGTCACCTCTTAGTTTTCAGGGATTCCGAGCTTGTTGTCAACCTCGTACGTAAGATTTATTCCCCTAGCAACAAATTGATGAAACGATATACCCAAATAGTTTGGGCTCTTATCGCGAACCTATTGTCTTTCAATATGACACACGTAAAGAGGGAGATAAACTCCATGGCTGATTGGTTATTGTTTTTTGTAGCTTCTCCTACTCGACAACTTCTACCGCATAGGCCTGATTGTACCTTTCAATCCTTATATCGTCCACATATTCCCGACAATATGGAATCTTGGTAGGTATTCCCTAATGACGAGAGTATTTGTGCTTTTATTCAAAATGAACCTTTTAAGCCCAAGGAAATTATATCCATAGAAGATAACAAGATTCCTAAAGGCTTGACTCCTCTAGAGAGTTCATTTTATTCAAGTGATGTAGGAAACAAGGAGAAACAAAAAGAAGAGGAGTTGAAAAGAAAGGTGGGTGAAACCATCTCCTTGAACATTGGGACACCCAAGACTCCAAAGAACGTTAAAATAGGTGCCAAATGTTCAGATGAAGAGAAGGAGAAGTTTTCCAGGTTTCTTGGTGAGTGTCGAGACGTTTTTGCTTGGTCTTATGAAGATATTCATGGTTTTGATCATGGCCTTATACAACACACCATTCCCATCCAAGAAGGCATAAAACCAATTAGACAAATACAAATACCTATCAACCCTACGCTAGAAGAAACCACTTGAAAGGAGTTGGAAAAACTTTTGAAGACTAGAATTATCTTTCTAGTCAAGTATTCTGAATGGGTCTCAAATCTAGTCCCTATTCGGAAAACAACTGGTTAGATTAGATCGTGCGTTGATTTTCACACATTAAATCGAGCTAATATAAAGGAACACTTCCCACTTCCCACTTCCCAACATGGAAATGATTTTGCAGCAAGTTGCAGGGTCACAAATGATGTCCTTACTTGACGGGTTTTCCGGTTACAATCAAATCAAGGTAAAAAGGGTAGATAAATATAGAACCAACTTTATTACTCGTTAGGGTACCTTTGCTTATGAGAACATGTTGTTTGGTTTATCTAATGTAGGTGCCACTTTTCAAAGAGCTATGCAATTAGATTTTTATGATTTGATCGGTAAAATCTTCAGATCTACCTTGACGACTTGACAGTTTACTCTAAAATCCGATCAGATCATTTTGGCCATCTGAGAAAGTTTCTGATGCGGTGTAGGAAGTATGGAATTTCCCTAAACCCTTCCAAGTCCATTTTTGGTGTTACTGAGGGAAATATCCTTGGACACATTGTCTCTGATTCATGAATAAGTATTGATCCATAAAGAATTGATTCTATCCCTAACCTTCCTGCTCCTACTTCTGAGAAAGAGGTTCAAGCCTTTATGGGAGTTATTAACTTCATCCGTAGGTTTGTTCCATATTTTGTAGTGATGGTCAAGCCAATCCATAATCTTCTTAAGAAGGACCATTCTTTTTCCTGGACTGATGATGTCATAAATGCTTTTGAAGGGATTAAGAAAGCAATTAGCTCCGCACCGGTTTTGGCGAAGCCAGATTTTGAGAAGGAATTCACAATTTATACTAATGCCACCGAGGACACAGTTTCTGCTATCCTTCTGCAAGATGATGGTCAAGGAAATGAAAAACCTATGGCTTACATGAGTCGAAGTTTGTCTGATGATGAAATTAAATACTCTTTTATTGAGAAACACACTTTTTCTCTTGTTAAAGTCGTTGAAATTTTTTTCCACTATATCTTAGGTAAGCATACTTTGGTAAAAGTCGCTTTACCTGATGTTAGGTTTTTTCTCTCACAGACTTATCTTTCAGGAAAACTTGCACATTGGCTTTCCAAGATCCAGGAGCATGATTTAAATATCGTGACTTCTACCACTATCAAGGGATCTGACAAATCCCTTCACTTGGCTCAGCATGATGAGAATGGTGAAAAAGTTGATGAAGAAGATAGTTCCCTTTCAACCCTATTTTACATTGACGATTAGACCCTCCCTGTGTTTGAACATCGTTGGTACACAAATTTGGTTTATTATTTACAAAACCAAAGATATCTAGACAACTTAGACACTCATCAAAGGAGAAGACTTCGTCTTGAGTCTACAAGATATGTCATTATAGGAGACCTGCTATTTTGGAAATCTGCTAATGGTGTGTTGCTTCGCTTTGTAAACAATGAAGACGCATGTAAATTGTTTCAGGAAGCCCATGACTCTTCAAGTTCTGGCATTCGTGTAGGAGGTCATTTTTATGCAAAGGCCACTGCTTTCAAAATTATTAGGAAATGACATTATTGGCGTTCGATCTTCTGCGACTCTTATGTTTTTAGGAGGTCTTGCTACAAATGCCAAAAATTTGCTGGGAAAGAACACCTTTCAACCATGCCATTACAACATGTCTTGCCATATTTCCCCTTTTCGAAGTGGGGATTAGATTTTCTTGGTCCTATTAACCCTCCTTCTTCAGCTGGGCAAGTTTTCATCTTGACAACCATAGACTATTTTACTAAATGGGTTGAAGATGTCCCACCTAAACATTCCACAGACGATTAGGTAATTTCTTTCCTTGAAAATAATATTTTTTCCAGATTTGATCTTCCATTGGAAGTTATTACAGACAACGGTCCCGCTTTCGTTTCTGCTAAGCTGACTCATTTTTTAGCCAAATTGGGGGTTAAAAATTTTACGTCATCAACTTATTATCCCCAAGGAAACGGGCAAGCCAAGTCCACTAATAAAAATCTGGTAAGCATCATTAAAAGGCTCATCGAGCACAAACCTTGCCAGTGGCACACTCTCCTCACTTATGCTCTCTGGGAAGATCAAAATACCTCTAAAGTAAGTACTATTTGTACCCCATTTCAGTTGGTTTATGGTCAAGAATACCTCCTGTCAACCGAGATGGAACTTTCTTACTTAAGGTTGATGCTACAAACCGAAGAATTAAATTCTTCAGATGTTCCACAAAGAGTAAATGCATTACTATCCTTGGAAGAACAAATAATGTTTTCTTTGGATAATATTAAAAGGAGACAACAGACCGTTAAGAAATATTTCAACAAGAGTGTCAAAATTGTCTTGTTTAAGTTCAATGAAAAAGTCTCACTATGGGATTTGGCTCACGTTGATAGGGGAAGACATTCAAAATTTCATAGATTATGGCTGGGTCATTTCAAAATCGCTTTTGTCTTAGGTACAAATTCTTACATTCTAAAAGATTTGCAGGAGTGATTATTTTCATACAACACTAACGGTTCTCACTTAAAGCATTATGTGGAACCAATGTGAAAAGCTCTACTTTGTTTGGATTTCCTGTATTTTAATAGTCTAGATCTGTTTTCGGATTTTCGTTTTTTCTTTTTCTTACAGTAGTTGTTTTCTGTTTCAAGTATTTTCTATTGCCTTTATTTTTCTATCACTTTATTTCTTCCATTTTAATCTTTTGCAAATTCATTTATTTGAAGCTTTGTTTTGGGTTATCTTTTGGTTTCAATAGAGAATAAGATGTTGGATCATATTTTCCACAATGACACTCCTGTAAGAATTAGTAGTCAATAACAATCAAGCTTACACAATTGTTATGATGTCATCTCTAAAGGACCCTTGAAATTTCCATACATTTCCACTGTTGTCTTATAAAGAATTGGTTATCTCCTTCTTCTTCTCACCATTTCTTCACCCACTAAGAGTTTAAGAGACAATCTAGAAATTTTCCTCCTTAGAGGTTAAAGAATAGATTCTGGTTGATGGATTAAGCATACAGTGGTAAAACCCCTCATACTTAATATTTTTCATAAGTTATTCTCGAGTTCCCGGTCATCTTTCCATTAAATCCGCTCACTTCCCCCTGTTGCATAATCATTCGAGTTACGTCTCTTGAGATTACTATTCTTGGTCTGTGAAACCATGAGTTCTGAGTTCTAATCTGTTAAAAACAAAATTTCCCTGTGGAGTCGCTAGTTTGTTGGCGATTGCAAACGTCAATGTATTTTTTCCCGCAAAGTGTTGCTAAAAACCTATTATTATAAAACTAAATAATGCTAGTAGGTGGGACCCCCTTGAATTGTTGGAGAGAAGATCTGTTCGTTTTTTTTGATGTTATGATGATATGCCACAGAAGTTTACATGGTTGTCGTTGATGTCATTGATGTGAGTTGAGATTTCTCTACAACCTGCTATTCATTAATGGTGATTGTTCCCATTGCACCTCCATAATAAACATGTTAGTAAAATTACATGAGGGGCGGTTTTGAAGAAGGCAAAGTATTACAACCAGTGCAAAGGGACCAGTTATGCAATACTACATGCATAAAATATTTGTTGGTTATTGTTAAACCCTAGCTAAAAAGGAAATGGCTATGGAATTGTGTTAAAATATGTTTTACATACATATGGGGGAAATTTTGGTGGCGCATGGAAGTAATGGTTTGCGATTTTATATAGTCTATATGTATGGTGATTATGCTATGGTTCAGATTGATGTTGATCACGCTATCGATGATGATTCTATACATGATATCTTAGATTGTATAGTGGTCATTTGATTTATTTGATTTATATTGGGAATATGAAGATGGGCGATGCATTTGGCAAAGTAATAATGTGAATGGTTGAATTGTCACATAGAACTCAGATTATGCTATGGTTTAAATATGTTGATATTCTCGATGCATTGATTGATTAATGGTGGTAATGGGGGCTTGTTGGCATGTACTGTGGAGTAAATGAGATATGGGTGGAGGCGACCTACATTTACTGCATGTCACCTTTACCCTTCCCATTGGAAACCACCCTAGTCAGACTATTGTTTGATATTGTTGTTGTGTTCGCACTTTGGATTTTTGGCAGGGTGAAACTGCTCGGTCACCTTCTGTCTTATGGATTTCGATTAATAGGTATGTCTCTTTTGTCCATTATTGACTTCACTCTGGTTATGAAATATTTTTGGCTTAGTTGCGTGGGTTTGTGTTTGTCCTGAGTACTGCAACTGTGTGAAATTTTGGTTTCAAATGGAAATGGATGGTTCTGCCGTAATGGTTTTAAGTTCATCGAAGTTGTTAGTCCTCCTGCATGATAGTTCTTTGTTTCCACTACATTTTGGTTGAAGGTTTTTGTTTAAATCATGGATGGAAGGTTGCCTTCATGATTCTGGGGTTTAACTAGAGCCCTGTCCTCCTATTTCGACCCTGTCAAGGAACCGTCTCCCATTCACAAGTGAATCATAATTCTCCTTGTGCGTACACCTTTGGCCTCAAAGTTTCACTACAGTTAGTTCCGTTCCTGCTGTGAAGGCTATTGTGCAAACCCTTAACCCTCTAGAGTGGAGTTTCATAGGCATACTATCAAACCTGTTAAGTTGTTCTTGATTTTTTTGGTCTATTACTTCGAATGAGGGCTCACCCATTGGTCATATAACAATCATGTTGGTATGGTTTTTTTCATTGCCTTTGTGATAATAGCGTGAACCTTACAATTCCACTGCACTTCTAAAGTTCAAAGTCACCTTCCTGATGTCAAAGGACTCATTTTTTTTAATGGAAGGGCCTATGCCTGTTTCGATTGGATGCATGGGTATACACAACTACCTGAACTTGTTCGGTCGATTGGTTTTAATTTTTTTACCACAGTGACGAATTGTTGGTTGATGTATAGTCACTAGTTTTTCACTTATGGTGATTTGGTCGATTGATGACATTGGTCACGAATGCTTAGGGTTGCTCACATAGGTCACGTCTACGTATGGTATTTTTCAAATGAAACATGAGGCATGATAACTATGGGTTCGCTGGGGTTGAACGATAATCGAACTGGATAACTTTAGAAGGCATATCCACGACATCCTTGTGTTGTCGGTTGAATAAGCTTGAGTAGGAACAACTTAATTGAATAACGGTGTGACTTAAATGAATCAACCACTTATTCATGAGCACAGTTTCAGGATGATATGTTGAGTTTTTTTCATGACTGTGTGTTTGTTGCGGTAAGTGGAAATGTCACATTGTGGAGTTTAGTCAGTTGCTCTTTGTGTGTAGTATGGGTAGTTTGTTTTTTTACTCAATGATACCCTCAAAATTTTAAGCATGTTATTTATTGCAATTGATTACTGTTGATGAAAGTCGCGTTGGATATTTGGCTCGGCTTTTAAGTCGCATTGAGTTGTTTTGTTTACAATGGTATTGTTACGTTGCCTTGGAAATTTTCTCCTGCATAGCCTGTGTCTAAATGGTGGTTGTTGGTTGTATAGTCAATTGTCGTTTCAGGCGTGGCATGTGAAGTTTTGATTATTTTTATCTTTCTACTGCATATATATATGGGGACGAATATCATTACAGATCTTGATTGGCTCTATTACAGAAATATTGAATTCATTATTATTTTGGAAATGCTACTTTTAAATATAGATGTGGATTGGGGAAATGTATGGCAGTGGTGGATGTTAATGATTACAGATTGGAAATGAGTGTTGTTGTTGACTGTTATAAAATGCAGAATGCACGAATAAAGAGAACATAACCTCTTACAAATTGTGTGAATTACTTTTGTTTTGTAATGGAACTGTGTCAGATATTAATGGACAATGAAATTAGGCAAATACATAGGAATTATGACTTAGCCATCTGATTGTTGGTTGATGCATATTTTTCTTACTACAAAATATGATGGATTGCTTGATTAATCTCATGAACAATAAACATTTTTTTCCCTCTCATTATCTCATTTTCCGCTAATTACAACCCCCTCACATATCCCATATCCATTTTGTTCACTCCCTGTTTTGATATTGATTACAGCCAAGAGAATTTCTGTGTTAAATGGATGAAGTGGTAGTATCTTGAGTGGATTGCAGTAAGGTTTATTGGGTTGATTTACAGTTGATTGTTGTTGTCATTGAGCAGTGACCATTTCTTCTCCCATTTCATTATATCATATTTTCACTCAATACAAACCCCTCACGTATCCTAGAACACTGTTTCACCCCCCCTTCTCATTGATTAACGTTAGAACAATTTGTAAGGATTGGATTGCATGAGCCTGATATATTCTGAGCCAAATCTATTTTGTCTTTTTAAGGGTTTTTCATGCATGGTTATTTAAAAGACTATTTCCTAATCGTTAACATATGTAGGATGCGTTTTTTCAGTCGGGGAAGCCATGGACGAGGAAACAGAGGTAGAGGTAACTAGAACCGAGGCCTAGGAAGGCCCAGGTTCTCTATACATTTTGATGTTGATTCAGAAGAGCTTGGCCAATTGTTTCATGTTGGATTCTTTAATTGGATTGGGAAGGGAATAGTCCAACCTAGGCCTGAAAGGCCTCCTTTCTAAGACCCTCAAGCCCCCGAAATCCATGTGCCTCCTCATGTCTCTTTACAGCCTAAAGTCCTTGAAAATGATGGGTGGCAAGAGATTGTTCACCCAACAGTCTCCCAACATCGTGGCTAGACCAACTTGACTTTGCTTGCTTCTCCACCTTTGAACCCCATTGTCCAAGCTACCCCTAACCACTCGCCAGTGCAATCCTCCCATGCCAAAAAGAGATTGAAGACTGAATTCCACCATGCATTTGATAAAGGAAAATCTACTGTTACCCCTTCCTCACTCTCCGATGACTCCGACAAATCCATGTCTTCACAGATGCATTTAAGGTACGATTGTTCCCATGTGATCAGTGAGATAAAGACTAAAGGCTCTGCCCAGCCGAAGGAAAATTCAGGAAAATAAAGAGATGACAACAACAACCAAGGAAAGGTTGCATCACAAACTGGAAAATATGGTTTTTGATTTTTATGTTATTTATTGTTTTATGATGGTGGACTTCATGAATTTTGGACAACATGTTTTATTTTGGATATATGAGTATTATTTTGAAATATTTTCAAATTTCATGAGCTAAAATTACCAAAAGTAAATGTGTTCGAGGGGAGGCACAAGGGGTGTGGTTTCTTAACTAATGGATTATGTGATGATGATTATGATTGTTATGAACTAAAGGGAGTCACAAGGGGTCCCACCTACTAGTTATTATTTATTTATGACCCTATTATGATTATTACTTCCCCCACCCCCCCTAACTAAAGTTAGTTGAGTCTTTAGTTAGCTTAACTAATAAGTTGGTTCAACTACTTCAACCAGTTCTAATTTGTTAAAAGAATAAGTAAGGGGAGGAACAAGAGGAGGATAGAAGCAAAAACATGCTAAGGTTTTCTCTTTGAGTTTGTGTTGAGATAATTCATCTTTCATTCATTCATATATTAATCATAGCCTAATCCTCTTTTATGATAGCATGGTCTTATTGTAGACAACAATATTCAGGATTGAATCAAATCATTCTGACACTTGTTCTTTAGAGGTGTTGATCTATCTTTGATAGTCTGTGTAGAATTGTCTATTTGTGAATTAGTTTTCATGACTGACAAATGCTATTGTGCAGAGTCGAGTGGGCAGCAATTTGTGGCAAGCTGATCTAGCTTTTAGAGTTCAGTTTTGGTTTTCTGTCAAAGGTCCTTTTATATGTTTCATTAGGGATGTCTAAGTTTGACTTTGGTCCAATATTTCTGTATGATATTTTGTAAAGAAGATGACTCTTTGGTGAATTGGAATGAAATAAAGAATTTCTTTATGTCTCAATTGTCTTGATTCTCATCTTGATTCTCATCTTGGTGCATTTACTTTTGTTCTTACATTTATTTCAACAACTGATATGTTCATAAAAATACATAAAAAGTGAATTTCCAACAAGCTTTTGTTGATAAAAGACTAGCCTAAGAACTTGTGATTAATACTTCTGAGTTAGGATATATATTTTTGTTGGCTATAAATATAGGGTGATATTCCTGTCTACTTTAATTTAGCCAAGTAAAGTCTAAAAATTCTTGAGTAAGATCAATTCATATATTTTCATCAACACCCTCCTCACCCAAGAATTTTCAGAAGGGATGAAGAAATAACCCAAATATCATATGTTTCTG
Organism: Picea engelmannii; assembly: GCA_009831015.1. Classification (NCBI taxonomy): domain Eukaryota; kingdom Viridiplantae; phylum Streptophyta; class Pinopsida; order Pinales; family Pinaceae; genus Picea; species Picea engelmannii. Next base: position 225,473 of record ML786712.1, on the reverse strand, counting down.
TTGTAAGAAAATGGGACACATTGCTAGGAATTGTTCCCTCATTCAGACACCAAGGGAAAATAAAGGAGGTAAAAGGAATCATGTTCATACAAATAAATATGATGAGGCACCCAAGAAGGTTGCAAAGGAATATGAATCAAGTGATGAAGAGTAGGTTCTTATCTCAAGCATTATAGGAACTGTCACTCATGCAAGTGAAATTTGGCTGGTGGAAAATGGTGCTTCTAAGCACATGACAGGTTATAAAGACTCCTTGTATAACCTTACTCATAAGGACATAAGCAAAAAAGACAGAAGTGTATGTGAAGAGTATAATTCCCCACAAAGTACTTGAAAACAAGACACCAGAGGAGATTTTTCAGGAGAGAAGCCAAAATTCAGCCATCTAAGGATATTTGGTTGCCTCGTATTTGTGCATGTCCCAAAGGAAAAGAGGAAAAAATTGGATCCATATTGAAATAATGGCATATTTGTTGGTTACAGTGACACATCAAAGCAATATAGGATATATATTCCTGGTCACCAAAAAGTCGATATTAGTCGAGATGTCACCTTCGATGAGAGTGCAACTTTCAGCAAATCAAAACATGACTGTGAAAAACTGGTTCATGAGGAGGAGAATGAAGTTACTAGAGTTCCAGAGGCAAAAGAAGTTGAACCAGAGGAAGTCATTTATGAGGATAATGACATGGAAAAACCTCAAAGGACAAAAAATATTCCTTCTTGCAAGAGAAGACCATCTTGGGCACAGGATCTCATCAGAGATGTAGAAAGATATGGTGCCCCAGAAAATATCTCAGGGAAAGTAAGAAGCTGAAACCATATTCCAGTTATGTGGCATGTTTGTGTGATATCATGGATACAAAACCATATAGTTATGAAGAGGATGTAGAAAAGAGAGTATGGAAGGATTCCATGGGGGAGGAATATCAGTCCATAGTAAAAAATGGTGTCTGGGATGTGGTCCCCATAACGAAGGAGAAATCAATAGTAAGTTCAAAATGGATCTACAAAACAAAACATGTTCCTGATGGAGGTATTGAAAAGTATAAGGATAGATTTGTGGCTCGAGGATTCTCTTAGAAGGAGGGAATTGACTATGAGGAGACATTTTCTCCTATGGCAAGATATACCTCAATCAGGACTATACTTTCGTTGGCCATAGTAATGAAATAGAAGGTGCATCACATGGATGTGAAGACAAGCTTCTTGAATGGTGAAATAAAATAGGAAGTATTTGTGGAGAATCCATAAGGGTTCGAGGTACATGACAGGGAGATGCATGTGTGCATATTGAAGAAGTATTTATATGGATTAAAGAAGGAACCCAGAGCATGGTATGGTGGGATTGAGAGTTTTCCAATGAGCTTAGAATTTACAAACATATGTGTAGATACTAACCTGTACTTTAAGGTTGTGGATGATGGCCCGATAATACTACTGTTGTATGTGGATGAAATATTTCTAACAGGTGTGGAAAATCTCATCTCAGAGTGTAAGAGAAAATCGTCTGTTGAGTTTGATATGATATATATCGGGATGATGAATTACTTTTTGGGTCTCAAGGTATGGTAGAGACATGATGAGATCTTTCTGAATCAAGGGAATTATGTAGTGGAAATCTTGAAGAGGTTTAGGATGTTGGATTGCAAAGCAATGCCTACACCTATGGTATCAAATATGAAGTTGCTGCAGGATACGACTTCAGAGACTGTGGATGTTAATTTATACATGTTGATGGTGGGTTTGTTGATGTACTCGACAAACATGAGACTAGATATATGTTTTGTTGTGAACACCTTGAGTCAATATATGGAGCATCCAAAGCATGTTCATTTGGTCACAACAAAACATGTGATAAATTACCTTAAGGGTACATTGGGTTATGGTTTCAGGTATGTGATAGACCATGAGTTCGGGTTATATGGATATTCTTATTCATATTGGGTTGACAATATTCCTGATCAGAAGAGTACTTCGACATATTGCTTCAGTCTAGGCTCCAATATGGTTTCGTGGAGAAACATGAAGAAATCATGTGTAGCACTCAACACAACTGAGGCTGAATATGTGTCATCATGTGTAGGTTGTAGAGAAGTAATGTGGTTTCATAAGCTAATGTCTGGGTTATTTGGTCTCAAAGTGGAGGAAACCTGCACTTGGTGTGACAACCAGAGTTGCATGAAGTTGTCAGAGAATCTGGTGTTCCATGACAGGTCGAAGCATATCGAGATCAAATATCACTATATCAAGGATATGGTGCATAGGGGAGAAGTGAGGCTCCAATATGTGACTACTGAGGAGCAGGTTGTATATGTGTTGACCAAGCCATTGTCGAGGATGAAGTTTGAGCAATTTAGGGACAAGGTTGGTGTGGTCCCTCTTCAGAGGGAGTGACAAGGTACATATGCATTATAGGGTAGTGGATGTCCTAGGGACATGTTGTAGATATTTGAGAGCTACCCATAGGCCTTAGATGCATTCCATGTGAATTCATAGGGGTGCAGATGATGAGGTACATATGTATTGTGGGGTAGTGGATGTCATGGTGACATGTTGAAGCTATTTGAGAGCTACCCACAAGCCTTGGATGCATTGGATGTGAAGTCATGTTGTACTAGGGATATCCAATGATGTATAGATTCATATGTCAACAATCAATTTTCATGAGCTCATGTGGAAACAACAAATACCTTCCTAGTTAAGAGGGAGTGTTGATATTTTGATGTAACTACAGAAGATATTATTTTGTATTTGTATTGGTAAAACCTTGAGAAGGTTATTGTAATCTTATTGTATAAATTGACTCAAAATCAATTATTATTTTATTGCTATCCTCATTGTAAAAGTCAAAATGACCCCTCTTAGGGTTGCGTCTTTTTGGGAGTCAAGTTATGTGTATACATAGAGGTTGATTTCCTCTCATTTATATACATGCAAAACTCACCTTCTCTGTGTATTTGGAGCATATAAAAGGAGGTGTAGCATAGGAGGTCCCGGTTTCTTAGTCTTTGGTATCTTGGTCTTGGTCTATTTGTGGAGATCTATAACGTGACATTGTATTGGTTGAAGGAATATATACTGAAGAATTAGTTGTTGGGTTTTCTCCCCTACGAGGGTTTCCTAGGATATATCTTGTGTTCTATGACTGTTTATCTTTCGAYGATCTTGTTACATGAAATTTTTAATGAATGTTAAAGAAGATAACTGTAACTTCTAAAATTACAACACACATAAGCCAACAATGTCTCTTTCACTACGAAATAAAACACTTCAAAGAAAAGGTATTGTGTGATGTCCCCCCCCCTTTCAATTTTGTGATTATTTGTTAGTACAACCATATATGTGGAAGAATCATGTTATTTATGAGTTTAGGACTTGTAGTGTCATTATTACTTTGGGAGATCAACTCAACAGGGTACTGGAGGGAGTCCCAACTACTGCGGTCTCTTTGATCTTTGTGAAGTAGTTCACAAAGGTGGTCTCTTAGACTAGGAGATTTTTCCTCTTTATGGTTTGGTTGAAAGGTGAACGGAAGGTCACTACAACCGTCAAAACCTCTGCATCGGGTCTCACTACAAAACATTACCAGGTGGACAAGATAGTAGAAGATCACAAATAAATATTTTCCTCACCTTCTGGGATGCCTATGCATTGTCCCTGGTGAAGCACTCAATTGATTTGAAACCTGATACTCCTCTACCTAATGACCCTATGTACATGTGTTATGTTATGGAGAATGAAGAAATAAAATGAGAGATCCAAGAGTTAATTCTAAAGGGCATCATCAGACCAAGATGCTCACCTTATGAGAGCTCAATTGTTTTGGTACAAAAGAAGGATAGGACATGGCAACTTTGTATTGATTACAGAGCCTTGAAGGATATCACATTCAAGAATAGGTAACCAATCCCCTGGATTGAATAGTAAGATTGATATGAATTTAGGCTACCAACTGAATGGAGCCAAGTTTTTTAGTAAGATTGATATGAATTTAGGCTACCAATAGGTGCCAATTGAGAAAACCTTCAAGTCTAAATAAGGTCTCTTCGAGTGGCTAGTCATTCCTTTCGGCTTGAATAATTCCTTGGACACATTCATGCAGATGATGGATGACATATTGTGGCCATTCAAAAAATCCTTTGTGGTCGTATATCTAGATGAAATATCCATCTTCAACAAAACTTGGGAGGAACATTTGAAGCATATTTAGCAGGTCTTGGGCACCCTGTGACAACACAAGTTATATGGAAATTTGGAGAAGTGTTCCTTCAACATGTAGATAATCCAATATTTGGGAACATCATGGATGGGCATGGTGTGCATGTGGATCTAGCCAAGATCCAAGTCATTTGTGATTGATCGTGTTGGTTGTGGAGCCTGATTATCTTCCTGATTCAAAGGTTTGTTTTAGTCATGCTTGGACCCCATTCCCTAACAGGGGGTGTGTGGGGGATTCCCCCCCACAATTGTTTCCATGGGGGTCCAAGGGGGTAGAGATAATTTTTCTAGCCCCCCCTTGGTGGGGGATTTGGAGGCAGCACCCCCAAAGAAAAATTTTTGGAAAATTTTCCTTGTAAAATATTGCAATTTTATAGTCAATCTGGATCACTCATTATAAGGCCGCAAATATGATGGTATAAGTTATTTTAGGGATTGTTTCCCTATAATACAACCCTATTTTATGAGTGAATTGTATTGTGGCTGTGTATGTGTGTGAATATTTTATTTTGAGAGAGGAGACTATGAGAAAAATAAGAGGAGGTTACAATGGGTGTGTTGTAGGTTTTATCCCTTCATTTTGCCAGATAATAAAAAGGAAGGGCCTGGCAAATTCTATGGTGGACGTAATCCACACTGGGTGAACCATGTATATTTGTGTATCTTCTGTGTTTTATTTCTATATTTTTTTATTTTATTTCTCCACGATCCTATTTTTCTAACAATTCGTATTAGAGCAAAAGGTAACTCACAGGAAAACAGGGTTCCTGGTTCAAGTGGGAGAAATGGAGGAAGAGGAAAAGTTTAGGGTTGAGAAATTTAACAAGAAAAACTATCAGCTATGGAATATGAAAATGGAAGATTATTTATATCAGAAGGATCTATTCCTACCATTGGGTGGAATAACAAAGAACCTGACAACCATGAAGGATGAAGAATGAGAGGTTCTTGACAAAAAGGCACTAGGAACAATACAGTTGTTCCTGGTAGCATCACTGGCTTTCAATATTTCTAAAGAAAAGACAATGAAGGATCTAATGGAGGCATTGGATAAACTATATGAAAAAACCTCAGCCTCAAATAAGGTATTTTTAATGAAGTGATTATTTAATATGAAGATGCCAGAAGGTGGGTTTGTTGATGATCATTTAAATGAATTTAATACAGTTACTAATCAAATAAGTTCTGTAAAAGTGGACTTTGATGATGAGGTTAGGAATCTTCTAATCCTATTCTCATTTCTAGAAAGCTGGAATGGCTTGGTCATGGTTGTAAGTAACTTTGTCTCTGGTTCAAACAATCTAAAAAATAATGATGTTGTTGGTGTTATCCTTAGCGAGGAAATGCGATGGAAAAGCACAGGTGAGACATCAAGTAATGCATTGACCGTGGAGAACAGGGGAAGACAAAAGGATATAGCAAAGGGATTAAGGAACCACGATAATTCTAGGAAGGACAGATCCAAATACAGACTTGGAAATATATAATACTAGAATTGTGGGAAGAAATGACATCCGAAGAAAGATTGCAGAGCTCCAAAGAAACAAAGAGATTGAAAACAAGAAAAAAATCAAAAAGCAAATGTAATAGGTGATGTGTTACAATATGCTTTAATTATTTATGTAGATAATATTTCTGAGTCTTGGGTAGTAAATTTAGTGGTTTCATTTCATGCCACACCCCATTAGAAACATTTTCAGGATTATGTTCAAGGTGATTTTGGATAGGTTCATTTGGGTGATGATGCACCATGTAAAATTGTTGGAATGGGCAAAGCACAAATAAAGAAAAAGAATGGAAACTAATGGTTGTTGAAAGAGGTAATACATGTTCCATATCTAAGAAAAAATCTAATTTCAACAAGGTAATTGGAAAGTGAAGGTTGTATATCTAGATTTATAGATAAGGTGTGGAAGGGCACCAAATGATCACTGATGATAGAAAAAGGAGAGAAGGTAGGTACATCGTATTTATGTATTGGTAATACTGATTCTTTTATTTCTTTAACTTCTATAGGAGTGGATACAACACTTTGGCATCGTAGTCTTGGACAAATGAGTGAGAAGGGGATGCAGATACTTCACAAAATGAATTTTTTTCCAGATCTTAAACAAATTGATTTGGATTTCTATGAGAACTTTGTTTATGGAAAAAAAGAGAGTCATATTTCTAAAATTCAGTAAGTAAAAAAAGAGTGAAAGGTTAGAGATCGTGCATACAAATTTATGGGGACCAACTTAGGTATCATCTCTTGGTGGCACTCATTATAATGTTACTTTTATTGATGATGCAACTAGAAAAACTTGGGTTTATTGTATTTGACAAAAAATTGATGTTTTTGACACTTTTAAGAAATGGAAATCTTTGGTTGAGAATGAGACAGGAAAAAGGTTGAAGTTTTTGAGATCATACAATGGAGGTGAATATTGCAGCAAGGAGTTTTATGATTACTATTCATACCATGGTGTGTCAGAAAGGATGAACAGGAAAATCATGGAGCATGCAAGGAGTATGAGATTTCATACTGGGTTCCCCTTACAGTTCTGGATAGATGTTGTAGATAATGCTATTTACTTAATAAAAAAAGGAACTTAAAGCTCTTTGGATGGTGGAATTTCATAGGAGGCATGGAAAGGTAAAAATGTAAACTATTATTTTTGAAGACTTTCGGTTGTGAAGCATTTGTCCATATTGATAAAGAAAATAGAACAAAGCTTGGAGAAAAATCCAAGAAGTGTACCTTTATTGGATATGGTATTAATGATTTTGGTTATCGCTTATGGGATTATGAAAATAAAAAAATCATTAGGTGTAGAGATGTCATATTGAATGAGAAGGTCATGTACAAAGATCAGTTGCAGGGAAAGAAACAAGAAAAAGAAAAACTAGAATACATAGTGCTTGATGTGATCACTGAAAAATAAATTCCAAAGGTACTAGAAAATAAAAATGTACAACAACAGGAGTAGTAGGTACCTCAAACTCCTGCAAGTGTTGTTAGAATATATACCAGGTTAAGTAGACCCCCTGAGCCATACTATCCTTCATTGTATTATTTATTGTTGACCGATTCTGGTGAACCAGAAAGTTATGAAGAGGAAATGTAGGTAGACACTAAAAAGAAGTGGGATCAAGGCATGAAAGAGGAAATGGATTCCTTGGTAAGTAACCAGACTTGGGACTTGGTTCAATTTTCTGTAGGAAAAAGAGCGTTGCAAAATAAATGGGTTTATAGGTTGAACGAAGAAGATGGAGGAAAATATATGTAAAAGGATAGAATTGTTGTAAAGGGGTTTGCACAAAATAAAGGTATACATTTTGATGAATAATTTTCTCCTATTGTTAAAATGAATTCAATTAGAACTATTTTAAGTCTTGTGTAAGTAGAATATTTTCATTTTGAACAGTTAGATGTAAAAACAACTTTTTTCCATGGGGATTTGGATGAAGAGATTTATATGTAGTAGCCACAGGGGTATGAGGTCAAAGGGAAGGATAATTTGGTATGCAGGTTGAAGAAGAGATTGTGTGGCTTGAAACAATATCGAAGGTAGTGGTATTTAAAGTTTGACAGTTTTATGATAGAACAAGGTTATAGTAGATGTCATTCTGATCACTGTGTTTATTTTAAAAGGATAGAAAATGGAAGCTGTATTATCTTGCTATTGTATGTAGATGAAATTCTTGTTGCAGGGTTTAACATGCAAGAAATAAATGTGCTCAAAAGTAAAATAGATAATTCATTTGCGATGAAAGATTTAGGTCTTGCAAAGAAAATATTTGGTATGAGAATAACATGAGATAGGAAAAATCACAAATTGACATTGTCTCAGTGTGAGTACATAGAGAAGGTCTTGGAGAGGTTTAGACTGAATAATGAAAAACCAATTAGTACACCTTTGGCTAGCAATTTCAAATTAACCAAGGAAATGTGTTCCAAGACACAAGATGATCCAGGTGGATATTGGTGGCCACCCACCTATTCCAATTGACTCCTCTTGACAATTGTTAGTCCAACACGTTCTTCTGTAATTCTTTGTAATTGTGGGTTATACACTTTTGGGGCTACCTGAATCCCTACACATCTTCTAGGTGGATATTGGTGGCCGCCCACCTAATCCAACTGGCTTATTCTGGAAGTTTTCATGTCAGTACATCTTTCTATACTTCCAGGGCCGTTTTGGGGCCCTAAACAATGTTTTTTTGGATTGCCACAACCAAATTGTAGACAAAGTCAGAGTTTGATGGCATAATGTGTAGATATAGAAAAACAAACCTTTCCAAAGGGCTTTCACATGCCTAAAACAAAGGTCGTATGAAAAATTTACGAACCCGAGAAGTTGAGGTACCAACTTACCCATAGGGGCCCACATAACTTTTGTCATTTCATCTACTAGGGTTAGGTTTTTGGATGTCTAGGGTTTTGAAATTCATGAGAAATGTTAAAAAGGCCTTTGGAGCCTCATTGTAATTATTATTCTCAGATGGATGTGTGTAACATCTACATCTCTTCTTAGAGATAACTACCACCATTCAAGCAAGTTGTTTTTAGTTCTGCAGTTTTACTGTTTCAACCTATTTTATTTATTCAATAGAAGTTATTATTCACTAGATATATGTTGTTGTTCTCCATATCCATGTGTTATTGTATTCAGTCTGTTATTCATTTCATTCCACTCATAAATCTGGATCAATGGTATTAGAGTGGTCTTCTCTTCATTTATTTTTCTTCGTGCATGTTCCCAACAAGATCTGGGTACAAGAAGTTGGGACTTGAACCAGTCGATCCTTTGCAATATTGTCTGCTCCAAGCCCGAAAACAACCCATGGGGATGAAAAGAAAGATGTTGGAGTAGGATATCCTTTTAAAATGTTTCTCTTGGAAGCACTTGCGCGAAAAATGAATGAAATAATGGACAAATTTGCATAGATCCTTCAGCAACTGCCCACAAGAGATGCATCTTCATCAAGAGGCCATGAAACCCCCTTCAAGGTACAAGTAAATTTTGATATTCCATTATTTGAAGGACTGATAGATGCAGATGTTGTAGATAAATGGTTGAATCTACTCGAAGGGTATTTTTTGGTCCACAATTTTTTCGATAGGGAAAATATTACTTTTGCACTCCTCAAGGTCGTCCCCCATGTTAAGGAATGGTGGGATACTTACTCTGACAAAATGGCCATAGAGGAATCTACAATATTTGTGGTCACTCCCACATGGGATTCCTTTAGGGATGCCATTAAAGAACAATTCTACCCTATTGTAATCTACAAGGACTAGTACACAAGATGGACCACACTACATTAAGAAAGGGACCAAAAAATACCACATTTCACCAATATTTTCCATACCATGTGCACCAAAATGGGTATCAAAGACTTTTAAACAAATATGGTGCTTAAATACGATGGTTGTTTGCATAGATACATTCAAACAAAAATGGAGTTTCTGTACATCAAATCATTAGGTGTGGCTTATAGATATGCTGCCAAGTTCAAGTAGAATTTTAAGCAGAAGAGGCAAGTGTTTGGATATGCAAACTCCTCATAGTCGAAGGAGGAAAAAGGCGTACCCAATCCACAAAACAAGGGACATAGAAAATATGGCCACTCTCAAGAAAACCAATCCAAGATGAAACACAAGAAGGGTAGTGAGAAAATGGTGTGAATACCATAAAATTCCTTGGAACAACACCGAAGAATGTCACTCCAAGAAGTCATTGGTGTCCGAGTTGAAAGATTTCGAGTCAGAGATATATTTTGACTTCGAATCAAATCCAAAAGGAGGCAAGTAGATTATCAATGTCAAACCCAATGCCACTGTCACTATCACCAAAGTCCATCCAAGTGAACCAGAAGAACCAAAGGAAGGGGAATGCCTCTTTCAATCACAGATATGGGTAAAGGGGGATCTTCTTCATTTCATTGTCGATAGTGACATTCAGAAGAACTTAATATCAAAAAATGTCATAAAGCAGCTGGACCTGACGATGAAACCGCATCCACATCCCTACACCATTGGCTAGCTTCTCCAAGGAAGATATCTCTGCGTCAACCAACAATGTCATCTACCCTACAACATCAATCCCTTCAAAGATGAGTTATTGTGTGATATTTCTCACCTTGAAGTTTGTGATGTTCTTTTAGGACAACCATATTTGTGGAAGCGACATGCTATGTATGAGTCTAGACCCCACAATGTTATTATTACTTTGGGTAGACAATTGTATAGGATACCAGAGGTAGCGTCGCTTACCACTATTTGTTTATTCTATGCTAAACAATGCAATAAGGTCATTTCATAGACGAGTAAGTTTGTGTTCTTTGTGATCCGTTCTCACAGTAAGTAGAAGGTCACTGCCACATTCATGGTCTCTACACATAGCCTCTCTTTTCAATAGAAGAAAGTGGATGGGATCATGGAGGAGTACATAGACATATTCTCCTCACCCACCAGGGTACCGACATACTGCCAAGTAAAAAATCCAATTGATCTAACCCCCAATGCACCTCTTCCTAATGGACCAGCCTATCGTCTCTCGTTGATGGAAAATGATGAAATCAAATGTTAGATCCAAGAAATTCTTCAAAAGGGGCACATAATACCTAACTCATCCCCTTGTGGAATCCTGATTATACTAGTGCAGAAGAAATATGGGACATGGCGACTTTGCATTGATTATATAGAATTAAAAAAAATCACAGTCAAGAACCAGTACCTAATTCCCCGAATTGATGAGATTCTTGACCAAGTCAAGGGGGAAAAGTTCTTCATCAATATTGATCTAAATTTTGTCTATCACCAGGTTCCTATCGAACTGACTGATGTGTGGAAGACAACTTTAAAATCTAAATAGGGTCTCCTCGAATGGATAGTCATGCCCTTTGGCTTAAAAAATGCACTAGCCACTTTCATGAGGTTGATGGATGATGTATTGAGACCCTTCACCAACTCTTTTGTGGCAGTATATTTGGATGGCATCCTCATCTTCAACAAAAATTGGGAGGAGCACATGCAACATATTCAATAGGTTTTGAGCACTCTGTGACAACACAAGATATATGCCAACTTGGAAAAATTATCCTTTGGGATGAACATGGTCCAATACTTGGGATACATTTCTTATGAGCATGGGGTACATGTGGATACAAATAATATCCAACTCATCCATGACTGGCCAGCCCCGACCACACTAACCGATCTTTGGAGCTTCTTGGGACTTGCCAACTTCTATCGACGGTTCATGTTGGGATTCTCCCATATTGCATGGGCCCTCATCCAAGTGACCAAAGGAGGTAGTAGTCAAATTTCGCATGGGGAAAGGCAGACAAATCTCCAGTACTCTCCTTACCCGTTCTGCAACAACCGTTTGAGATTGGGATTGATGCATCCAAATATGCTATAGGCCCATTTCTCACTCAACACTGTCATTCAGTAGTATGCAAGTTTTTAAACCTGTGAAGTAAAGCAATGCATACAAATTCTTAAGAAAAACAAAAATTAATCAATGGATCATACACAGTACACATAGATTTACGCTGGAAACCCTTAACTGGGAGAAAACCAACCTTCCTTGGTGTCACAAATTTCAACTCTTCATTGTATTAATTTCACCATTCAACATAAAATATATGAAATATATAAAACCCTAATCCCTTAATTCGAGATTAATTTATAAAATCGCTAAAAATATCAAAATCCGCTAAAATAGCAAAAAATGCCTAAAAACCAATTTTGGGTTGCTGCCCTGAACGTTGCGCAGGGCCAAGGGGGGGAAACCTAGCCCCCCTACGACCCCCCCCAGGAAAGTGCTTGGTGCACATGACACAAAGAGAGAAGGAATTTGGGATCGTTAGACGCAATTGTCAAATCTGACGCGCCCACACACACACATGCAAATAATATAACACATGCCCAACATTCTCCCACTTGTTGTTTTCTTTGCATACAGGGGTTCACAAGATTAAATAGTCAACAATCTAGGGAAGCAATGCCCATTTTCCATCTACAACAGGGTAACTTCTCTGTGCTCATAGACTTTATTAATGAATCTGCAACATTCTTCAGAGTGTCAACCTTTTCCAGCAACACCTTTTTTTCTTCAACCATGTCTCTCACAAAGTGATACTGAATATCAATATTCTTTGTATTCAAATGATAAGAAGGGTTCTTTTCCAGGAATATTGGACTTTGAATTTCACAATCTAATCTCATTGCTTGTTGTCCCAACCCAATACCCGAACACAATCTCTGTAACCATACTACTTCCTTGCTTACATGAGTGGCTGCCATGTATTCTACTTATGTAGTTGAGAGTGTCATTACAACTTGTCTTTTGCTCATCCAACTGATTGATCCTCCAAATAGGTTAAACACATACCCACTTGTAGATCATTTTCAATCTAGATCTTTAGCCCAGTCTGCATCAACAAACCCTTGTATGTACAACACTCTGTCCAATATAGGTCTTCCTTGGTAGCACAATCCATAACTAGTAGTGCCATGCAAATACCTGAAGACCATCTTTATTGTTGTCCAATGCTCCTTCCTTGGTTTTGACATATACCTGCTCAAACTCCCACTATATGTGCAATGTCTGGTCTAGTACAGACCATTGCATACATCAAACTTCCAACTTCACTAATATACAGAACATGGGACATGTCCTCTTTTTCTTCATGTGTCTTGGGACACTCATCTGTAGATAAATTTACACCTATATGAATAATAACTTTGATTGGTTTACTTCCATACATATTCAACCTCTACAATATCGTCTCAACATATTTTCTCTGATTCAACCAGAGTTTCCTGTTTGCACGATCTCTTTTAATCTCCATTCCCAAAATGAAGTTAGCAACACCAATATCCTTCATGTCAAATTTGGAGGATAGCTACGATTTCACCTCCTTGATAACATCCATGTTATTTCCTACCAACAACATGTCATCAACATACAAAACTATATAAATGAAGTGATTACCAACCTGATTGGAATATACACAATGATCAGCCCTGCTTATCACAAATCCCAGTCCAAGGATGTATGTGTCAAAATTTTTGTACCACATCCTAGGTGATTGCTTCAAACCATATAGTGACTTATTTAGCTTATAGACCAGCTCTTTCTTTCCCATCACTACAAAGCCTTCTGGCTGCTTCATGTAGATTTMTTCTTCCASATCCCCATGTAGGAATATTATCTTCACATCCATCTGTTCCACTTCAAGATCAAAAGCAACATCAATAGATAAAATAAATCTAATATAAGTTAACTTGGCAACTGGARAACAAATATCACGAAAGTCAATTTCCTATACCTGGGAATAACCTTTTGCTACTAATCGAGCTTTGTGTTTCTCCATTTTTCCTTCTGCATTAAAATTCTTCTTAAACAACCATTTTCTACCAACAAATTTTCTTCCAGCTGGAAACTCAACTAGATCCCATGCCTCATTCTTATCCAAGGCATCCATTTCTTCAACAATGGACTTCTTTCATAGTTTACTATCCTCTGAATTCAATACTTCCCTTACAGTTCTAGGATCATCAACAATAATAGATAAAGAAAAATTAGAATGAAAATCAGGTGGACTATACCTTTCTAGTTGCCTTCTTTCCCTCACCGATATCCTCAATTCTGGGGTATGAGGTTCTTCTTCTTCTTCTTCTTCTTCATCTTCTTTGGTTGATTCAGATTTTGCATCGTCCAAATCAAACTCTATTTTCTCAGGTTCTTCTTGCCTTGGTAAGAATTCATGTTTGGGAACATCTTTCACCTCTCTAAAAACAACATCCTGACTATAAACAATCTTCTTGGTTTTTGGGTTCCAAATCTTACAACCTTTCACACCATCTTTATAACCAATAAGGATACACTTTTCATCTTTATTACGCAGCCTACTCATATTTTCCTTTGGAACATGTACATAAGTATCACAACCAAACACTCTGAGATGTTCAAGAGATGGTTTCTTACCAGCCCATACCTCATGTGGAGTTTTATCATCCACCGCTAATGAGGGTGATCGATTGACCAGGTAGCATGTTGTGCCCACTGCCTCTGCCCATAATTATTGTCCTAACTTGGCATCATTAAGCATGTTCCTTGTTTTTTCCATCAGTGTCATGTTCATCCTTTCTGCAACTCCATTTTGCTGAGGTGTGTATGGAGTAGTCTTTTGCCTTTCTATACCACACTTCTTATAGAATTCTTTGAATTCATTTATGCAGAATTCTCCACCATTATCTATCCTAAATACCTTTATTTTCCCTCTGTTTGATTTTCTACCAGAGCCTTAATCTCTTTAAATTTATCAAATACCTCATATTTATTTCTAAGAAAATAATTCCATTTGTTCCTTGATAAGTCATCTATGAATGAAACATAATACACAAATTTTCCTAGTGATGGAACATTCACAGGTCCAAACACATCACTGGGTATCAACTCTAAGATCCACTTTGCTCTTGTAGCACCAGATGGAAATCTTACTCGATTGTATTTACCATATATGAAATGTTCACAAAATTCAAAATCCAGAGTGTAATTAGACATACCTTCAACCATACCTTTACCGTGTCGTGTTCGAAGGCCCTTTTCTCCAATATGCCCCAGTCTTTGATGCCACAACATGGTCTTCTTTATAGGGACAATATTGGTCTTCTCTTCTTTATTTCTATGCTCATGGAAAAAAACACTGTTACACCCATTAGTATAAGTGCTTCCCAACAACTTACACAAAGTTCCACACCGAATTCCCCTCATCAACACCATTTCTCATCGTACCATCTTGAAAGTTCCATTTCCCAATACAATATCCACTCTTGCATCATCCAACTTGCTTACAGATATTAGGCTCCTGACTAGTTTTTTAATGTTTAGAACCCCAGGGAGAGTTCTAATCCTTCCATATTTTAGCAACAACTTAACTCTTCCATGTCCCATGATTTTGGCCATTGAGTCATCTCCTATGAATACATAACCACCATCGTATTTTTCATATTCATAGAACCACTCCCTGTGAAGAGTCATATGATATGATGCACCTGAGTCGATCAACCATACACCACGGTATGAATGTGTACCTGTAGATGCCAGGTAAGCATCACCTCCTTCTTTAGTGGAGGTTTTTGCCTATGTGGAAGAGGTATTATCAGATCCCTTTGGTTTATCAACCTTCTTAGACTTGCAATATTTCTTATAATGCCTTGTTTTACCACACTTCCAACATTTCCTCAAATATTTTCCTGGCGACTTAGATCTTCCTGTAGATTTAGATCTCCCCCCCGAAGACTTACCAAGATTCCTATATTGGGTATGAACTCTTACAAATAAATCATCTGTTCTCTGACTATCCATGATTTTCCACCTCATCTCTCCAGATAACAAGGATGAAACTACATCCTCATACTTCAATGTAGATTGAGTGGTAGTGCCAATTGCTATGACCAGATTGTCCCAAGAGTCTGGAAAAGAACATACCAAAGTAATACACTTATCTTCTTCTGCAATCGTAATATTAACAGAGACAAGTTGAATTACCATAGTATTAAAGGCATTTATATGTTCTATCACATAATCTCCATCTTCCATCCTAAGATGATACAACTTGTTTCGAAGAAACAACTTGTTTATCAGGGACTTTGATTGATACAAATTCCCTAACTTATCCCATAGTTCCTTGGCTGTAGATTCTCCTGAGACATTCAACAACACCGAATATTCCAGGAAGAGTCAAATAATACTCCTTGCTCTTCTATCCAACTTCTCCCAATATTCCTTTGACATACCAGTAGGTTGTGTACTAGTAGTTTTTGTACTAGTAGGTTGTGTACCAGAATATTGTGTGCTAGTAAACTGCGTAACAATAGGATATGTACCAGGATCCACAACAATCCATTATTCTTTTTCTACAAGAAGGTCCTCCATATTGAGCTTCCATAGATCAAATTTTTTACCATTGAACTTCTCTATCTATATTCTAGAAGAGCTCACCATTCCTTTTTCTACACTCGAATCACCACTGCAAAATCTCCCACTGAACCCAGGTTTATCACAGACCCAAGATAAGCTTGATCTATCAATACTGAGCCAAAGCGTTAGCAACAAATGCATCCTCCTAAAGCAAAAAAAGAGCTCTGATACCACATGTATGTTTTTAAGCCCGTGAAGTAAAGAAATGCATATAGATTCTTAAGAAAAAAAAATTAATAAATGGATCATACACATAGTACACATAGATTTACGCCAGAAATCCTTAACCGGGAGAAAACCAACCTTCCTTGGTGCCGCACTTTTCAACTCTTCATTGTATTAATTTCACCATTCAACATACAATATACAAAATATTTTAGGTATTCTGTAGCTACCAAAACCCTAATCCCTTAATCTGAGATTAATTTAGAAAACCGCTAAAAATAGAAAAATTTGCTAAAATAGAAAAAATCACCCAAAAATATTTCGGGGCGCTGCCCTAAACGCTGTGCGTAACCAGAGGGATAAACTTGCCCCCCCAAGACCCCCCAGGAAAGTGCCTGATGCACACACAAAGAGAGAAGGAAGTTAGGATCATCATATGCAGTTGTCGAATCTGACACGCCCACACACACACATGCAATGAATATAACACATACTCAACATAGCATACCATAGTGAGAAGCTCTCAGATACAATTCAAAAATACCCCACCTATGATAAGGAAATGTATTCCATTGTGCAAGCCCGTCGTCAATGGAAACATTACATTCTGGGAAAGGAGACACTCATCCACACTGATCACAAGCCTCTACAGTTCATACAAACACAAAGGAAGTTGCAGAATGACTACCATCAAAAGTGGTCCACATACCTGCAAAAGTTCCATCTCAACATCAAGTGTAAGACAGGGAGCAAAAATCGTGTCGTTGACTTCCTCAATCGACCTCCCATGGATGCACTCACCATCGTGCTCCATTCCTATGGGCATGAGGCATTTGAGTGGCCCCAACTTTATCAACGAGATCCTAACTTCGCCACCACCTATCAACTCTTGGGTACATGCGTGAATGTCATCGATTTTCACATTCAGGATGGACTGTTATGCCATCTGGTCCATCTCTGTGTTCCTACAAGCAAGTGTGCAAAGGTGATTTGGGAGGCTCGCTACAGTCATATGGAAGGACATTTTAGCATGGATAAAACTGTGGTTTTTCTACAAAAACATATTTATTGGCCAAAACTTCGACAACACTTCAACAAGAATATAAGATATTGCATTTCTTGTGCCATTTCCAAGCCAACCATAAAGAATTAAGGGTTATACACCCCTCTTCCTACTCTTGAGAGGCCTTGGGAATCCATCTCGATGGATTACATGTCTGGCCTTCCATCCACCAAGCAAGGAAATGATTACGTATTTTTGGTGGTTGATAGGTTTTCAAAGATGGTCATTCTCACACCCTACTAGAAGAGCATCGCATCGACAGATACTGCCAAGCTCTTCTTCGAACAAGTGTGGGTCCATTTTGGGATACCTCAGACCATCATCTCTGATTGAGAAAACAGGTTCCTCAATACATTTTGGTTGAGTCTCTAGTCACTGTTGGACACCAAGATCACTAAATCCACTACCTTCCACCCTCAAACCGATGGCCAAACAAAGATTGTCAATCAGATGATTGTGCACATCCTGCTCATGTATAACTCTAAGAATATGGGTACATGGGATGATATTCTTCCCTATGTTCATCACAACTACAACATGGATCTCCATAGATCATGATCCAAAAAGTATTTAGAGAAGTCTAAGAACAACTCATAACTCACATAAGCAACTCAGGATGCTCAGAATGGCTTCAGTAGACATAGAAAGGGATAAAATTCAAAGTTACCAAAACTTAGTGAAAATGGCATGATCGCAAAGAGCATGTCATAAGATTTCTAATTATGCAAAAAGATCGTCAAACAAAGTTATGAATTGAAATATATTCATGGTCAAAGTTTTGGTCAATCTATCCAAGTCATTGGGTATGAGTCAACATCCATACTGCCGACGTCAGCATTAGTACGAATGATGTCACCATCCATACAATATACATGGCAAGCATAGAGAGTGACATATGTCATGATGACATGGCAACACCAGAGGTTGCCACGTTTCACTCATTTTTGGAATTTTCAGTATGACATGTGGACCAATGAAAACATGCCATGTGGCAGTCCATACAAAACATGTGGCATCCGTACAATATGTGGCAGGATGATGTGGCATCTGTACAACACGTGGCAGGCTGACGTGGCAGACATGTGACTGTATAAGGAGGTGACATGGGCCAATGTTTGGCTACCATGTGGCCCAGTCATGGGCTGACACGTGCTAGTGGGAAAATTCCCAATGACGCCCAACAACCATATATATATATATATATTAATGGGACTCCGCCAAATCTGGCAGCGATTCCACCAGATTTGGTGGCATATTCCACCACCCACCGATCTCTCTGCCATTCTGGTAGAATTTCCACCATTTTAGTGGCATCCTCCAAACAGTCATAACGGAGGATCCCAAAAGGGGAGGCTCGTGGGTTCGACCCCGAGACCTCCGCCAACCAATGGCTTAAAATAGCCTATGCTAACCAATGTGCCAAGTAGCCCATTACTTCATAACCACCCACATTTTGTATTTAAAGGGGGTTTCCACCATTGTATGAAGGGGAAGAACCAAGGGTGCGACCATATGAAAGAGACACAAATTTTGGAGATAGAGGCATGGATTTTGAAGCAGATTCCAATCATTAATTGCAGGTGCAGGCACAAAAACTGAGGTGAGATTTTTCTTGGGTCTGAAAGTCCAGATCGAGATCGAGGCATGGAGATAGTCATTTTTAGGTAATTCAACTCCATGAACGTAGTGGTGATGTTTGTTTTCTGAGCTGAGAAAATATTATGTATCTTAAATCCAGAATGAGGTATACTTATGTATTTTTCCCAATTCTTTTGTGGAGTCAATAAAAAGTCCTACCCATTTGAGAGCAGGACCCAAAGATGTAGTCTACGAGGGATGAACTCCATTATCAAGTTTTTGCATTCATATTTCATGCATATGTCTCTTTCCTTTTGAGATTTTCCTTCTTTATGGTGTACTTTAGTTTATGCTCATTTAATGCAATTCTTTAATAAGTCACTGGATGAAAAGATCTCAGATCATGTTGGTATCAGAGCAGTCATCTTTGACTTGAATTGTTGAGTATGAATGCTTACTAGGGCCAATCATAAGCAGGGTGAAGGAAATCTTAGTACTTTCAATCCAGAAGTTGGTTGTGCATCTCGAAGGAAGAAAATGGCAGAAGAGGACAAGCATGATGAACAAGAGAAAAACTTTCACATGGTATTTTATCGCATGTAAAAAATGGTTGAACGAATGTATGGAGATTACGAGAAGAGGATGAAGAAGAAAGAGAAGAAAACTGAAGCACATGCAGATGATGATGCTTCGGTAAATCAAGGGGCTGGAGGAGATCCTCCCGAGCCTCCATCTTCACCTTCAAGTTCTAGTTCTTCTTCCTTTGAGCATTCTCATCATTCTCATCATTCTATCCATAAAGCCTCTTTTAAGAAACCATTATTAAATATTGATGTAAAATTTGATTTACCTATGTTTAATGGAGATGTTAATCCTAAAAAGCTAGATAATTGGATCTGATAGGTTGAAGTATATTTTTGTGTTCAACATATTGATGAAGAGGAAGTTAAAGTGAAACTGAATTTTATTCGGTTGGAAGGCACCACTCTTGTATGGTGGGAGAGAAAGCTTCAAGACAGAAGTAAGTGTGGTAATTTTCTTTCCTCATGGTCTGGATTTAAATCATATGTAAGGAAGCAGTTCCATCCATTAGGGTATTTACATAAAGAAATGATGGAAGGGAAAACTTTAAGGCAAAGTAAAGGTCAAACTGTACAAAGTTTTATAGAAGAATTTAGGAAGAAAGCTCTTGCATTGAACATTCCTTTGGATTCTTATGAAACTTTAATGAAGTGTATTGGCGTACTTCATAGTTATATTCATCATACTTTTCTCTTGTTTAACTCCACTATTCTTGACAAAGTTTGTGTGCAAGCCACTCACCTTGAGAACACGGGGAAAGATGTTCAAGAAGATCCCACGAAGAAACCTTCCAATTTCCCACAAAAGAATTTCAAGAAGTTCAAAAGGAAGGACAAGAAGATTGCTACAGTAACACGAGAAGGAGGAAAACCATCTTGCACTCATTGCAAGAAGAGTGGTCACGATGAAGAACACTGTTGGAAACTGAATCCAGAAAAGAAACCAAAATAGTTCGGTGGAAAGGGGAAGACAAAGACCGTTGCTACAGTGCAACACGATCTTGGTTCTGATTCAAGAGATGAAGGAAAGATCACAATGGTTGGACTACAAGGCAAAGATTCTCTTCATGCTATTTCAAGTTCCAATCATGAATCTCATGTTGATGAATGAAAGAGGAATGAGTTATTTGATATAAGAGTTGTATCTAAACATACTAAGATAGATACATTATTCGATCCGGGTTCCCAAGTAAACTTAATATCTGAAGCACTTGTCAAGAAGATGGGTCTTGAAATGAAACCACATCCGAAGCCTTATCCTCTTGGTTGGGTATGTGATAAAGAAAAACTTAATGTCACCAAACAATGTAGGATCATATTTTCTATTGCTTCAAAATTGTTTGATGAAGTGGATTTGGATGTTGTACCACTTGATATATGTGACATAGTGTTGGGAAGTCCTTATATTTATGATAGAAAAGCARTCTTCTTTCTTCATGAAAAAAATACCACCTTACTAAAGGGGGAGTGGAATATATTGTTAGAGCTCAAAACATGCGAGTAAATAAAAGACTTGTTAGTGCAGGACAAATTAAAAGACTCATAAACACTAATAAGAGATATGTACTCATGGTAGTCAGAGAGAAAGATGTCGGGACATCCGATGCTTTCCAAGGGTGTGATCCATCTCATAAAAATGAATTAATTGATATTGTTTCTAAGTATGATGATATTTTTCAGGAACTAGATGGATTACCTCCTAAGACGGAAATCCAACATGAGATACATCTTCAGCAGGATTCTCTGCTTCCTAATGTGGGAATGTACATGATGTCAGTTGTGGAGATGACAAAGATCAAGAAGTAGGTACATGGATTATTAGATCAATGGGTCATTAGGCCCAGTTCATCTCCTTGTGGTTATCCGATCATGATGGTGCCAAAGAAAGATGGCACATGGTGAATGTGTGTTGATTACCGGGCCTTAAACAAAATCACGGTGAAAAATCGATACCCTCTTCCTCATATAGATGATTTACTTGATCATGAGTTAAAGAATGTTGTTTATTTCACTAAGTTGGATTTGCGCAGTGGATACCATCAAATCAGGGTCGCATAATAGGATGCATGGAAGACTACCCTTAAAACCAAACATGGATCATTTGAGTGGTTAGTTATGTTGTTTGGGCTTTGTAATGCTCCGACAACTTTCATGCTTGTGATGAATGAGGTATTCAAGCCTTTCCTAGATGACTTTGTGATTGTGTATTTAAAAGACATTCTTATTTTTAGAGGGACTTGGGATAAACATGTGAGGAATGTAAATTAGGTATTGGATACTTTGCAAAGAGAAAAACTGTATGTAAAAATGTCTAAATGTGAATTTGGCAAGACTGCACTTGTATACTTAGGTCATATTGTAGGAGGACAATTGAAAATTGATCCTTCCAAAATTGATGTAATTGTAAATTGGTCCGAGCCAAAAAGTGTAACCGAGGTCCAAAGATTCTTAGGTGTAGTCCAATATTGGAGGAGGTTCATTTCAAACTTCTCCTTTATAATATATCCTTTGCATGCCTTAACCAGTGTGAAGAACACTTTTCAGTGGGAAGGAAAGAAACAAAAAACTTTCGACACTTTGAAAGAGAAGATCAATACTGCACCAATATTATCACTACTGAATATTCAAAATCCTTTCGAGATCGAGATAGATGCCAACAGATACGCCATGGGTGAAGTATTAATGCAATATCGTAAGCCAATCTGTTACCACTCTAAAATTGTTAACCAAGGTGTTGTTAACTATCCTACATATGATAAAGAGTTGTGTGCATTAGTTCAGAGCGTAAAGAAATGGAAGAACTAATTGTTAGGGAATGAAACAATCATACATATAGATCACCATCTATTACAGTATATCCAAGCACAGGCCAAACTACAACAATATTGACATTACATATGGATGGGTTTTCTACAACAATTTCATTTGGTAATCAAGTACAAGAAGGGTACAAGTAACAGGGTATCCGATATGTTTTCTAGACCTCATATTGTTGCTTCTATTATTTTGAAGAATACTTCTTTATCTCATGATAGCTATGTAGAACAAAATGCCATCGATGACTATTTTAAAGAAGTATATGAGAAGATAACCCATGGTGCACAAGTAGAGAACTATTGTCTACAGGGAAAAATACTCTACCATCTCGGGAAGCTATGTATTCCTACAAGTGAACGAGTCCATGTAATACGCAAAGATCACACTTCTCTTGTGTCCGAGCATTTTGGGGTAGGAAAAACTATGGTTCATTTGCAGAGGTTTTGTTATTGGCCTCAAATGAAAGAAATTGTAACTAGATATGCAAAGGGGTGTGTGATGTGTTCTACTTGTAAGCCCACTGATAGAAAATTGGGGCTATACTCACCACTTCTTGTTCCATCCCATCCATGAGAAAACATTTCCATGGATTTTGTAGGGGGTTTACTAATGACCAAAGGGGGTCATGATTATTTGTATTTTGTAGTGGATAGGTTCAACAAGATGTGTATCTTGATTCCATGTAAAAAGAAGATCATTGTTGAGTAGACTGCTAATCTCTTCTTTCATTATGTTTGGTTTCACTTTGGATTACCCACATCCATTGTCTCAGATCAAGATACTCGATTCCTTGGGGATTTTTGGACTAGCTTGTGGAGAATGATGGACACCAGGTAGAAGAGGAGAATTGCTTTCCATCCACAGACCGACAGACATAGGTGGTAAACAGAACAATGGTTCTTTTGCTTTGAGGCTAATGCAAAAAGCATCCCAAGTTATGGGATGAACATATACCCTATGTACAACATGCTTATAATCGATATTTACATTCATCCACTCAGAGTTCACCTTTTGAGACAGGTTCTGGGCACCTACCCAAGGTTCCTTTGGAATTAATGTATGGGAGAGATATCGATGTGAATGAAGAACAAATAGAGGACAGAGCCCACAAGTTCATCCAGAGGATCCAATAGATACACCAGATAGTCAGGGAATAGTTGGAGAAAATTCAAGAACAATATAAAGCTCGACATGACAAGAACAAGGTTGATCATTAGTTCCAAGTTGGATACCGAGTATGGCTTCACATCAATAGGGAGAGATTGAAGGGTGAAGGCAAGAAACTCAAGCCCATTTGTTATGGACCCTTCACTATTTTGGAGAAAATTAGTACCAATGCTTTTCGTCTAGATCTTCCACCTTATATGCATATTTACTCAGTTCTGAACATAGAGAACTTGAAACTTTTTGAGCCTCCCATGATCATGGATCATGATGAGGAAGTTTCAATACCTTCAGTTGATGAGTTTGCACCTGAGTACTTGGATGAGTTACAGGAAGTTATCATCCTGGAAAAAAGGAAGAGGACTTCACGCAGGGGTGATGTTGATTATCTTTGAGTAGGCTTAAAGGGCACACATCCAAGAAAGACAAAGTGGATTGAGAAGGACAAAGTGAGGGGACTCTTCCATCACTTACCTGTTGATTGATGAAATATTTTGGTGGTCCAAAAAGCTCTCAGTGGGAAGGCGTGATCCAAAAAGGATCCAGAGAAGGCTAAGAACAACTCAAAACTTGTAGAAGCAACTCAGGACACTCGAAATGGCTTCAACAGACAAAGAAAGGGAAAAAATTCAAAGTTCCCAAATCTCAATGAAAATGGCATAATCGTGAAGAGCACGTTGTAAGATTTCTAACGGTGCAAACAACGAGTCATATGAAGTTACAGATCACAAGATATTCACGGTCAACATATTGGTCAACCTAGCCCAATCAACAAGGATGAGTCAACATTCATACTGCTGACATCAACATCAATATGGATGAAATCATCATCCATACAGTATATGTGGCAAGCGCAGAGAGTGAAACGTTTCATGATGATGTTAGCATGATGATGTGGCAGCACCAGAGGCTGCCACATGTCACTCATTTTTGGAGTTTTCAGGACGACATGTGGACCATTGAAAACATGCCACATGAAAGTTTGTACAGGACACGTGGCATCCATACAATACATGGTAGGTTGACGCGACATCCGTACAACACATGACAGGCTGACGTGGAAGACATGTGACGTGGCAGGGTGACTGTACAAGGAGGTGACGTGGGCCAATGTTTGGCTGCCACGTGGCAGTGGGAAAATGCCCAATGACGCCCAAAAACCAAAAAATTATATATATATATATATATATATATATTAATGGTAGTCTGCCAAATCTGGCAGCGGTTCCACCAGATTTGGTCGCATATTCGACTTCCCGCCAAAGTCTCCGCCCTTCTGGTAGCATTTATTCCATTTTAGTGGCATCTGTCAAATGGTCATAATGGAGGAGCCCAAAAGGGGAGGCCTGTGGATTCAACTCTGGGACCTCTGCCAACCAAGGAATTAAAATAGCCTCTGCTAACCAATACGCCAAGCGACCCATTAATTCATAACCGCTCAGGGTTTTCCGCCAATGTATGAAGGGGGAGAACCAAGGGCGCGACCGTACGACAAAGACACGAATTTCAAGATAGAGGCATAGATTTTGAGACAGAGTCCAATCATTAATTTCAGGTGTAGGCACAGAAATCGAGGTGAGGTTTTTCTTGGGTCTGAAAGTGCCAAAATCAGATCGAGGCGTGGAGACAATAATTTTTAGGTAATTCCACGCCACGAATGTAGTGGTGATGTTTTTTTTCTGATCTAATCAAAGCTTCTATAACTTAACTCCAGAATGAGGTATACTTATGTATTTTTCCCAATTCTTTTGTAGAGTTAGTAAAAGGGCCTACCCATTTGAGAGCAGGACTCGAAGACGTAGTCCACCAGTGACGAACTCCATTATCAAGTTTTTGTGTTCGTATTTCATGCTTATGTCTCTTTCCTTTTGAGATTTTACTTCTTTATGGTGTACTTTAGTTTATGCTAATTTAATGCAATTCTTTAATAAGTCACCAGACAAAAATATCTTGGATCAGCTCCACAGGCCATAGCCCCTTTCAGGTGGGGCTAGGATTCTAACCCTTGGGTCCCATTGATGTTTCAATACCTCTTGCAGCCACATAAAAATATTCTTCCCATGTTCAGTCTCAGGCCGACAAAGCCACCATATTTATTGAGCGGATTTAGCACATTTGCTAACAGGTCGATGAGATTTTGTAGAAATCCCATGCTAAGTACAATCATCACCATGATCATTACTGTGTATCGCACAAGTTTCAAGTGGGAGACAAGGTTTGGTTACATTTGCAGAAAGAACGCCTTACAGGGCCCCATCAAAAGCTTTGTCCACTTCACTATGGGCCTTACACTATCACCAAGGATATGGGTGACAATTCTTTTGAGCTCAACAATCCCCCCTTCCTTGGATTTCACCCACTGTTCAATGTGGACTTCCTACGACCATATTTTCCAGCATTATTGGACACCTTGGAGATCGTATAATAATTGACACCAACGTAACTCAACCCTGATTGCATGGAACATGCATCTATTGATCAGATAGTTGACACACAGGTAATTTGCACTCCCCAGCAGAGGATCCAACTTTATCGGGTTGTCAAGGAAGGGAAACTCCTGAACCAAGGCAAGTGGCACACCCGGAGCCAAATTCAACAAAATTTTCCTCTCCTAATGGGGGAACTCAATGCAATGGAGACCATTGCTTCCTAAGGGGGGAGGACTGATCTAGGTGGATATTGGTGGCCACCCACCTATTCTAACTTGCTCCTCTTGACAGTTGTTAGTTCAACACGTTCTTTTGTAATTCTTTGTAATTGTGGGTTCTACACTTCTGAAGTTGTCTGAAGCCCTACACATTGTCCAAGTGTATATTGGTGGCCTCCCACCTAATCCAACTGGCTTATTTTGGAAGTTTTCATGTCAGTACATCTTTCTGTACTTCCAGGGACATTTTGGGTCACCAAACAATTTTTTTTGGCTTGCCACAGTCAAATTGTAGACAGAGTCAGAGTTTGACAGCATAATGTGTAGATATCAAAAGATAAACCTTTCCAACGGGCTATCACACACCTAAAATGAAGGTCGTATGCAAACGTTACGATCTAGGGAAGTTGAGGTACCAACTTACCCATCGGGGCCCACATAACCTTTGGCTTTTCATCTCCTAGGGTTAGGTTTTTGGATGTCTAGGGTTTTGGCATTCATGAGTAATGTTAAAAAGGCCTCTAGAGCCTCATTGTAATCATTCTTCTCAGACAGATGCACATAGAATCCACATATCTTCTCATAGATAGCTACCACCATTCGAGCAAGTTGTTTTCAGTTTTGAAGTTTTATAGTTTCATCCTATTTTATTTATTCAATAGAAGTTATTGTTCACTAGATATTTGTTGGTGTTCTCTGTATCTACATGTTGTTGTATTCAATCTGTTATTCATTTCGTTCCACTCAAAAATTTGGATCACAGGAGGAGATACAATACATGTCCAGGGTCCCTTATTTGTCAGCAGTTGGCAGTTTGATGTATGTGATGGTTTTCACAAGACCATATATTGCACATGATGTGGGAGTTGCAAGCAGGTATATGAAAAATCTAGGTAAAGAATATTGGGAGACATTAAAGTGGTTTCTTGGGTATTTGAGATGTACTAGTACTTGCGCATTATGTTTTGGAGGTCCAGACATTTTTCTACAGGGATATGTTGATTTAGATATGACAGGGGATAAAGATAGCAGGAGGATAACCACAGGGTATGTTTTTACTATAGGTGGAAAAACAATAAGTTGGATTTCAAAACTACAAAATGTTGTTGCACTTTCAACAACGGAAGTAGAGTATGTTGTTGCTATAGAATCTAGTAAAAAAATGATTTGGTTAAAGAGGTTTATGGAGGAACTGGGAAAGAAGCAGGAGAATAGTAGGTTGTATTGTGACAACAACAGTGCCATTCATCTTGCAAAGAACTCAACCTTCCATTCTAAGACTAAGCATATACAACTCAAGTACCATTTCATACGATCTGTTTTGGAATGTGGACAATTGAAGTTGGAAAAGATACATACTAGCCAGAATCATGCAAACATGTTAACAAAGGGAGTAACCAGAGAGAAAATGAGTTCCTGCTCAGTTTCAGTTGGTCTTCAAGCATGAAGGTGAAGATGAGAAATTTTCCAGGTACAAGGTGGATCATAATCCAATAGGTACATCAACAGTGAAGGTGTCATGATCATTCTCCAAGTGGGAGATTGTTGGTTGTGGAGCCTGATTATCTTCCTGATTCAGAGTTTTTTTTCAGTCGTGCTTGGATCCCATTCCCTAATGGGGGGGTGTAAGGGGGATTCAAGGGTGGAGCCCCTAAAGCAAAATATTGTAATTTCATAGTCAATATGGACCGTTCATTATAAGGTCACAGATCTGATGATAGAGGTTATTTTATGGATTTTTTTCTCTAGAAGGAAACCCTCTTTTATGAGGGAATTGTATTGCGGCTATGTATGTGTGTGAATATTTTATTCTGAGAGAGGAGACTATGAGAAAAAGAAGAGGAAGTTACAACATGTGTGTTGTAGGTTGAATCCCTTCATTTTGCTGGATAATAAAAAGGAAAGACCTGGAAATTTCTCTGGTGGACATAGCCCACACTAGGTGAACTACGTATATCTGTGTCTCTATTGTATTTTGAATCTTCTATGTTTTACTTTCGCATTTGTTTATTTTATTTCTCTGTGATCTTATTTTTCTAATAGATCGACTCGAAGATAATGATCAAGCTTTGCATCTTCTTAGGCCTCACCAACTTCTACCACACATTTGTGTTGGGGTTCTCTCATATCGCTTAGGATCTAATCTAGGTGACCAAGGGTGGAGCGAAGGCCAAGTTTGTGTGGGACGCATCCCAAGAGAAAAAATTCGAGGATTTGAAATTCCACCTCTACTTAGCATCTGTCCTTATTTTTCCAGACCTGCAACAACCATTTGAGATTGAAAAAAATGATTCAGATTATGCTATATGTTCAGTCCTCACTCATCATGGGAATTTGATATCCTATCATAGTGAAACACTATCTCATGTTGTTCGAAAATACCCCACCTACGAAAAAGAGATGTACTCCATTGGGGAAGGAAATGATCATCCATATTGATCACATGCCTCTGCAATTCATGCAGAAACAAGGAAAGTTACATAATGACCTTCATCATAAATGGTCCACATACTTGTAACAAATCCACTTGAACATCAAGTACAAGAAGAGATGCACCAACCATGTCACATATTTCCTCAGTCGACCCTCGGTTGTGGTGCTAACCAAATTTATTAACTCCCATGGGAATGATATGGCCCGATGCTCACAATTATACAATACTGACTCTAATTTTTCTTTTTTCTATTAGATATTGAGCACAGGAAAAATAGTTCCAGAATTTCATCTCTAGGAAGGATTTTTATGCCATCTAATCCATCTCTGTTTTCCTTCAAGTGAGCATGCAAAGATAATCTGGGAATCTCATTACAACTAGGAAACAATAAATTTTGGTGTAGATAAAACGATGGAAGTACCACACATTTTTTTTTATTGGTCGAAGCTTCGACAAGATGTCCACAAGTACATCACATCATACACTGTCTATGCCATTTCTATCCCGCCATAAAGAAATAGGGGCTATACACCCCTCTGCCTACTTCAGATAGACTTGGGAGTCCATCTCCATTGATTACATGTCAAGTCTGCCTTAAACCAGGCACGAGAAATACTGTGTTTTCATGGTCATTGATTGTTTCTCTAAGATTAAGTTTTGACACCCTTCAAGAAGAGAATCATAATCTAGGTCACCACCAAGCTCTTCTTTAAACATGTTTGGGTTCATTTTGGGCTCCCATGAACCATTATCTCAAATTGAGATAGTAGGTTCCTGAACACTTTTTGGTCCAACCTATGGTCGATGATGGACATAAAATAAACCAAATTGGTTGCATTCCACCCACAGACTAATGGAAAAACGCATGTAGTCAACATGATGATTTTCCATATCCCGAGGATGTACAATTCCAAACATCCATGCACATGGGATGAAAGCCTTCCCTATGTTCAACATAGCTACAAAAAATCCCTCCACAACTCTATTGGCCACAACCTTTTTCAGGTGTTCTAGGGGTTCCAGCCATCGACCCCCATTGACATAGCTCTATCGATTGCAGCTGCATAGGAAGAGTCATCCCATGCTCACCATCACATCCAACAACAAGTTCATGATATTTTGCAGAAAGCCTATGTTAAGTACAAGCACCACCACGATTAGCATTGGGTACATCACAAGTTTTAGGTGGGATATAAGGTATGGTTGCATTTGTAGAAATATTACCTCACATGACCCCATCAAACCACTCTGATATGGGCCTTAAACCATTGACAACGATGTGGGTGAGAATTATTTTGAATCAAGTATTCCTCCTTTCCTTGGCTTGCACCCAATATTCCTCCTAACCACTCGTCTTCTCCAAGAGCTCTCCCTTCTCTAGGCTCTCCAAACTTTCCTAACAACGCTCACAATTTTTGGCTCGCTCTATACCCTGGGTGCCTCCTAAGGCTCAGATCCCTGTTTAAATTGAAATTGAAGCCCATCCCTCCCTGAAGCTTCTGCGTCATTGCACATCTCTTGAGTTTATGAAATGGGGCTTCGTCTGGACTCATACTTCCCAACCATTTTATGAGTTATCGACCTTGCCCACCAAAAACACACTTTGACACTTCTCCTCCCGTCATCATCATCACGTAGGGTACTCACCATGGTGGCTTCTGGATTTTTTCCCTCACATTCCATTGAGAGATTCATACTCCCACTACCTCTCACACTAATAATTTTAATTACGACCATTAGTTTCCCACTCGGGGCGTGCATGTACAGGCCTCCTGGTCACCTAATGACCAACTGCCCATTCCCATCAGCGTGTCCTTCTTATAACTAACCTGATTACCAACTATCCATGCCATCTTGTCAAACTTCTGGGGTGGCGTCACTTGCCCGGGCCTAGTCTCGACTTCCGTTACGCCATCTGGGAGAACATATAATTTTAATATTAAACACAATACTCATACTTCAATTTATCTACTCAAGAGTGATTAAACATGGTTTCCTTCATAAGTTTTCAAATCCCATAATTCTCCTCATAATTTCTTAAATTTTATGTTTTCTGGATAAATTCACACAATTGAAAAGGAAAAAAACATTAAAACATCAAATGAAGGGAGGTTTACATTGTATATAATATTTCCTCTAAGATAGGAGGGTGCATATTCAATTAAATTTGTAGTTTATCAAAATACATTTATAGTTTGAGGGGAAAAACATTTAACCTCTTAACATATATTTGAGATGGCATTCTACTCAAGAAACAATTGTAACCGATCAATTAAAGAAAAGAGGGAGACAAAATGTTACTACTGTGAAAAATGGGTCATATGGCAATTAATTGTAAAACATGTGCAAATAATATTCTAAAAAAATCTTAAAGAATTAATAAATATAGCTCTTACTAAATATCCACTAGATACATAGAATGGATAAGACTTTGCTGGAGAATTCATGTTTTAAGGAGGCCCACACTTTGAATACAGGGAAAAATGAAATGGAAGATAGATAATTGTTCAAAGTCTAATATGCTTGTGGATTAGATAAACTATACTTCAATGGGGTTATAAGACATGAATGTGGGGATTGTTGTCCAATACTTCAGGGGAAGTTCATCATTATACCTTTACAAGGGTTACGAGACATTTCAAGTGCCAATGATGTTCAATGATGGAGGGAAATTTGGATCACAACTAGGAGACTATACCTTTCTATTGAATATGGAGTAACTTGAAGGAGTCTTACTAATCCAAGCATTGTTTTCATAGACAAATCCTCTTAAGAATGTCTAGTTGTATTTTGTGTTTAGTTAATGTGTGTTTTCTTTAAGTGAGCAAACTATACCTTTAGGTTGAATAAAGAGCAACTTGAAGGAGTCTTACTAGTCCAAACATTGTTTTCAAGGACAAAGCCTCTTAAGAATGTCTAGTTGTATTTTGTGTTTAGTTAATGTGTTTTTTCTTTAAGTGAGTAGAATATACCTCCGGGTTGAATAGGGAGCAACTTGAAGGAGTCTTACTAGTCCAAGCATTGTCTTCAAACAAAGCCTCGTAAGAATGTCTAGTTGAGAGGGGGTGTTAGATTATAACTCATATTAGTCCTTGCCAAAGGCCATAACTATAACATTCATTTCATCGTTGACCATCCATTAATTTTCCTTTGACTACAAATATTTTTATTGATGTCTAATGTTGTACATATGCTTAACAAAATAAATATTTTTTTTATAATATTTAAATTATTTTTATCACACCTCTGACTGGCTAACCAATTCTATGTCTAGAGCTCTAACTAAATGTCATTTTTTCAATCTTAGGTTATACCCAAGTTTTGAGTTTTAATCATCGAACACACACAATGTAATTTTTTTCCTAACATATATAACCTGAGTTTGGAGTTTTAATCTTAGATAATTATGACATCTATTCATTGAGGTCATTAAATTCATGTCAGAGGGAGGCATTCTACTCAAGAAACAATTGTAACCGATCAATTAAAGAAAAGAGGGAGACAAAATGTTACTATTGTGAAAAATGGGTCATATGGCAATTAATTGTAAAACATGTGCAAATAATATTCTCAAAAAGAATCTTAAAGAATTAGTAAATATAGCTCTTACTAAATATCCACTAGATACATAGAATGGATAAGACTTTGCTGGAGAATTCATGTTTTAAGGATGCCCACACTTTGAATACAGGGAAAAATGAAATGGAAGATAGATAATTGTTCAAAGTCTAAGATGCTTGTGGATTAGATAAACTATACCTCAATGGGGTTACGAGACATGAATGTGGGGATTGTTGTCCAATACTTCAGGGGAAGTTCATCATTATACCTTTACAAGGGTTACAAGACATTTCAAGTGCTAATGATGTTCAATGATAGAGGGAAATTTGGATCACAACTAAGAGACTATACCTTTCTATTGAATATGGAGTAACTTGAAGGAGTCTTACTAATCCAAGCATTGTTCTCATAGACAAATCCTCTTAAGAATGTCTAGTTGTATTTTGTGTTTAGTTAGTGTGTGTTTGCTTTGAGTGAGTAAACTATACCTTTAGGTTGAATAAGGAGCAGCTTGAAGGAGTCTTTCTAGTCCAAACATTGTTTTCAAAGACAAAGCCTCTTAAGAATGTCTAGTTGTATTTTGTGTTTAGTTAATGTGTTTTTTTCTTTAAGTGAGTAGAATATACCTTTGGGTTGAATAGGGAGCAACTTGAAGGAGTCTTACTAGTCCAAGCATTGTTTTCAAACAAAGTCTCTTAAGAATGTCTAGTTGAGAGGGGGTGTTAGATTATAACTCATATTAGTCCTTGCCAAAGGCCATAACTATAGCATTCAATTCATTGTTGACCATCCATTAATTTTCCTTTGACTACAAATATTTTTATTGACTATTTATTTAAGAGAATTTTGTTGAGTATTTATTTAAGAGAATTTTGTTGCCTTGTATTATAACAAGAGATTGTCATTATTTATTGGTTTTAGTATAATTTTTATTGCTATCATGAACATATTTTAAGTAATTTTGATAAGTAATGCTCCACCACTTCACTTACAACACAAGTCTTAGGAACATCCATTAATACAATTTTGGTATTGGTATAAGCAATGCCACTTATTTATATAATAATATCAAATTCTTAAGCATTTTGTCCTGAATTTTATGAGAATTTGTTGGATCTGCAGATACAGTGGTTAATTTTGTATAATCCTAGCACCCCAAAAGTTTTCCAGCAGAATGAATCTATTTCTAAATTCAGAAATACAATTTAAACAACAAAAAAATGTGATTTGATGCAGATTCTTATCCCTGAATTCCAACCAAAAAAAACCAGAAATAAAATAGTTAAGCAAAACCCTTAGATTATACTAACTTAACCACTTACATCTTCAGATTCAACTATTTCTTATCAAATTTGGAAAAAAATTAAAACTGGAAGAAAACCAAAACTTATAACGTTTATACTACGGCATTCGATTCAGGGACCAGAAATATTGCAGTAGTGAGATACAGAATTAAAATTTGTCAAACGGAAACCTTAGGACCGACAAATTTCGAACACCTTTACAACCTAACTTCTCAACGGCTTTGTAGGGTAATAAATAAGGTATCATGGGGTTTGTCTGTTTCAGCATTTCTCACCAATCGGTAGACGAAAAGGTTTCATAATGTTTCGTGATTTCTCACCAATAGGTAGTTGAAAGGTGATTGTCAGGGAGAGTATTTTAGGAAAGTGCTAACTTTTGTAAGCATTTCGCAGGAGCATTATAAATGTAGTGGTAGAGTGCATTAATGTAATTCAACATAAACGTTTTAATTCTTTTGTGTTTTTGATAAATGTAGTGGCAGATTGCATTAATGTAATTCAATATAATTTTTTTAAATTTTTAAATTTTTTTGTGTTTTTTTTATTATGTCGAAGTATACCTATTGATAATGGGCAGATTTAATAGGGGTTTAGTGCTTAATAAGTTTTCTATGGACATGATTAAATATGGCTGAAATATTCTTAGTAGTCACATTAAATAAATGATTGTGATTTCAATCATTAACTTCCTAGCTATTATAAAGACATCCGTTTATGTGTTTACTTTTTTACATAAATTACTTTGATAGCTAACTGATTGCCACCTAAGTGATTAACAGAAATTAAAATATTAACACCAGATAAATGAAGCTGAACGTTTATTTGTTAATCAATAATAAAATTTAATATATTCTTTTAAGGATTCTTTTCATCTTATCAGTCTTTTGGCTTTGATCAGCCACAATTATGTAGCTGTGCTAGTATATATTTTTAATAGTGGTTGATGTTTATAGTTGTTAAATTCATTTATGTATTTAAAGATGCAATTTAAATAGTAGAAAATGATAATTTTATTCATATTAATTTTGCCAAATTTTAATAATTAGATAACAACATTATTATTCAATTTAAAAACATTTTAATTTCAAATTTAATAATTTTTATGTATTTTTAAAATATACTAAAAATGTTTAAATACCATAAGTTTACTATTTTTTTTCATATTTTTTCAAACATAGTTAATTTGGAAGTGACTTTCAAGGTTTAAAAGCTCTCAATTAATAAAGAGAAAACTGAGAGGTGAAACATATTTGATGATGTAACATTATAAAATTAAAAAATGAAATGAGTCTTCATCACAATGTTTAAAAGGATGAACAAATGATGTGGCAAGCATAACTCCTCGGTTATCTTGTGATAATAACTAATCAGAGTTGCTATGCATTGACAAACATCTTTCATCTTTGTTGTACTGTTGTTCTTTATATTTGTCAAATTTGTAGAAAGGTAGTTGGCGGCCAACCATTGTCGTCTTAAATTTTATGCCCTTCCTCTTGAGCTTTAGGTCTCCACTCTTTTGATGAGATAGAGATTGAACAAATTTAGTAAAATGGTTTGGCTGTTTCTTTAATATCGCAACTTATTTCTCAACTTCCTTTAGACCAGCTTTGTAGGCTAATCCTTAATTGAATGGTGACTTTAAATGCCAAATTTCTCTATATTTTCATAAATATCTGCGATTTAGTCAAATATGAGACTCATTGGAAATGTTTCCAGGCCTCCAATTGACTCCATTTCAACTATTTAAGCGATCTGGACCACATGCATTTTCTTACTCGATTAAGAGCATAGCATAGCAGAGCTGTTATAGAATAAAAGAAAGAGAATGGCTCTTCAGGTTGTCAGTGATCAGAAATCCGGGGCAGAAATCTACCATGGAAGCGAAATCTGCAGGCAGAAATGCATGGAGTTGCTTGAACAAGTAGGTCTTCCGAAGGGCCTGATACTCCTTGATGACCTTGAAGAATGTGGGTACGTGAGGGAAACGGGCTTTGTGTGGATGAAGAGGAATAAGAAAATTGAGCACGAGTTCAAGACAATTGGGAGATTGGTACAATATGGTGCAGAGATCAGTGGCTATGTTGAGCAACGCAAGATGAAGAAGGTGAGTGGAGTGAAGAGCAAGGAGCTGCTCGTCTGGATCACCATCTCCGAGATTTCCATTGATGACCCATCCAGTGGCAAGATTTGCTTCAAGAGCGCTATCGCTGGGATTAAGAAATCCTTCCCTGTCGGTGCCTTTGAAATTGTGGAGAATGATAACAAGTAAAGTATGGGGTTTTTAAATAAATAAGCACTGTTTTTAAGTATTTTGGTTGCATAGGGCATATACTAGTACCTTTAATTTAAGAGACAACAGTAATTGTTTAGTAATTTTGATATTTACTCTTATCAATGTTATTATATTTGTTTTTGAATTGACAAATGAACTTTGATTTAAATCTCTAATCTATGTATTTATTTATATGTATTCTTATCAGTGTTAATAATATCTTTGTTTTTGTTTATATTTATATTTATCAGTAATGTAAACAGTAAATTGATTCAGAGATGAATTAGAGTGTAAATATATACTTTTTATAGATCCTTGTTTTTGTTAGTAATGTAAACACTGTATTGTTCAATGATGACAAGGCCTAATTCTCTTTTTTGAGTTTTTATGTTTATTCATTTCTCTGATGTTAAAATTGCAAATCCTTTGTTTAGATAGAGGATAGATATAGGCTTAGTTTAAATATTCTATATTTTTTATTCATGTTTATACAAGATGTTCATAGATATTTTGATGAAAATTTTGTTGCTATGTATTGTGGTTCTGTTGTTATATGTTAGTTGAACTTATTGTGTTGTTAAAATTGAAGTTTACAATTTTACAATATGGATAGAACTTTTTAAAGCTATGGCTTTGAAAAGAAGATGAGTTTTCTTTTCTTTTTTCAATTACTTTTTGAGTTTAGTGAAGGCTTTACAATTTGAAAGGTAATTAATACAAATCTTTGGTTGCAATTAAAATAGATGAAAATATTATTTCTTAATTATATGAATAATTGGCTTTTCAAAATTATTAATAAAAATTAAACAGATATCCATCATTCTGCAGTGAGTATTCCTTTTAAAATGAAGTGAGTATTCCTTTTAAAATGAGAAATGGAATTACGTAAAGCTCTTTCAGTATTCCTTTTAAAATGAGAAATGGAATTACGTAAAGCTCTTTCCTTTCTAAACAAAAGGTGATGGAAATTATTGTTATTACAGTTTGGTTTTAATGCTATGATTTATTTTATTAGGATGATTGTATTAGTACCCAAGCCTGTGCTATAA